>OX439483.1:391768501-392098583 GCA_949320155.1 Melangyna quadrimaculata
ACACTTAGTTTTTCCGTAAAGTATAATAAGAGACAGCCATACAAGCAACAAAAATACAGTACGTTCTCGATTAACGCAACTCTCGATTCACGCATCTCCTCGATTTTCGAAACAGCTGAATTTATATCATTGTTGACGCAGTAATCGCAACTCTTCAAAAAAATTGACTCGATAAGTGCAACTTTTGTTTTTATATGTATATCTTTATTTACTCAGGTTCTTGGTTATGTTTATTTTTGTCTGTGGTGTTACATTTTGTCTCGGCAGTTGTTTTACCGCTAATTTTCAGTGATGGTACTATATGAAGTTGTATCAATGTATGTACATACATCATAATGCATCTATAAAATGCAAGATTTTCTTGTTATTTTAATGAATTTTGTCAAGTGATCAGTCGCTTGTGGGTTTTGAAAAAAATGCGTGTTACTCAAAAAATTGTGAAACTGTCAATTAAAAAGTAGCTTCAAGTAAATCATTATGCCGTGAGTATAATGTTCATAAATCTACAGTCAGCTGAATAAAACGAAAAGAGGGTGCAATAAGAAAGTTTGTTTCTAATACTGAATGTGGACCAGGAAAGAGGACTATATTAAAATATGGCGAATGCACTAAGATGGAAAAGGTTTTATTATTTATGTGTTATTGAATAAAAATAAAAATATTTTATAAGTGCTGGTTTTCTGATTTTCGCTTGCATCTCGAATTGAGCCTACAAAAATATTTACTCGGTTTTTGCAACAACCTCGGCCATTGCAACCACCCTTGTTTTAATTAGTTGCGATAAACGAGAATGCACTGTAATCGAAAACAGTAAGTCAATCAAGTACAAACAAGACATTATAAAAATTGAGTTAACTAGTCAAGTTTAGCCGAGAAAATACCAGCCAAAGGACTATCGTTCCCGCCATAAAATAATTTGAAGACTTCCCCCCACCAGTGGTAAGGGGGGTCTCAAATATTGCCGGATTTATCAGTTTGAATGTTTTCCGATACGTCCGTTTGATTTGCATACTTACTTACTTACTTAGGTCCTCGGACCTATTACGTCCGTGATGTTTCCCTTACGGGACATAGGGCCTCCACTACACCTACGCGCCATCGTGTACGATTTCTTGAAATATATTTCAGCTCTCTCCAACTTTTCCCCAGTCGTGCCGATTCCTGTTCGACCGTTCTTCGCCATGTACTTCTAGGCCGGCCCACTTGTCTTCCCTCCTGTGTGAGCGGGTTCCACTGCATTGCTTGAGATGCAATGCACCGATCGCCTTTTCGAAGCGTATGGCCAATCCACTGCCACTTTCTTCTTCGTATAATGGAGTCTATGGGCTCCTGACCCGTTCTCGTATGAAGTTCGGCATTGGAGATACGGTTGGGCCAGAAAATCCTCAAGATGTTTCGTAGACATCTATTAACGAAGGTTTGCAGCTTTCTAGTGACAATTTCAGTGACTTTCCAAGTGCTGCAGCCGTAAAGCAGAACGGATTCAACATTGGAGCGGAACAGTCGTAGCTTGGTCTTTAAGCTAAAAGAGTTGTTTCTCCATATTTTGGACAGCATTCCGAACGCAGCCTTTGCTTTTCTGATTCGGCTGTTTACGTCCAGTTCAGTTCCGCCACCCGTAGAGATAATACTCCCAAGATATTGGAAATCCTCTACCATCTCTACCGGTTGTCCAGAAATATTTACTTGGATTGATGAGGAAGTTCCAAGGCTGATCCTTTTAGTTTTTGCCGAGTTGATCTTAAGCCCTACGATTTCTGCTTCTCTCTCCACCCTTGTTGTCATTTGATGGAGATCCATGATCCTATGAGAGAGTAAGCATACGTCGTCCGCGTAGTCCAGATGTTTGAGGTGAGATTGCAGAGTCCACTGAATTCCCCCATTTCCATTTGACAAAGCTGCGTGCAGTACGTCACTTATCACCAACAGGAACAGTATTGGTGACAGTATACAGCCTTGCCTAACTCCACTTTGGATTTCAAACTCCTCTGACAGCCTACCTTTGTGCAAAACGTGACACCTGGATCCATCATATGTAGCCTTGATAATAGCAATCAATTTATCTGGGATGCCCCTCCTGTGCAAAGCAAGCCAAATAAATTCTCTATTGACACTGTCGAACGCCTTTTCAAAATCGATGAACAGCAGGTGAAGTGGTGATCGATATTCAACGCACTGTTCGATGATGATCCTCAAGGTGTTGATGTGATCAACACAGGAAGATCCAGTGCGGAAACCTGCTTGTTCGGCGTCGAGTGTGTCTTCGAGGTGGTCTTTAATTCGGTCCAATATTATCCTTGCTATTATCTTGGCTACTGCAGGCAGAACGCATATTCCTCTCCAGTTTTCGCACTGTGTGAGATCTCCTTTCTTTGGGAGCTTGACAATCATTCCTTTTTTCCACTCTTCAGGAAAGCTCTCTGCTTCCCAAGCTCTCTTAATAAGTGGGTGCAGTAGCTCGCTCGATGTCGTTGGGGCTGCTCCTAAGAGCTCTGCAGGAATACCGTCAAGTCCAACCGCTTTGTTGTTCTTCAGTGCTTTGATGGCGGTGATAATTTCTTCTTTACTGGGGGGTACGGTGCGTATTCGGGAAATTGTTACTTCGGGTAGCTCAGTGGGAGTAGGGTTCACTTCACTTGCGAAAACGCGGTTTAAAACCGCAGAAAAGTGTTCCCTCCACCTTATGAGCTGGTCCTCATCCGAAATTAGCAGGGATCCGTTTGTGTCTTTAACCAGGTGTTGTTTTGAGCTCTGGACACCAGTGAGCTCTTTGGTAATTCTGTAGACGGTCCTACTGTCACACCTACTAGCGGCTTCTTCTGCTTCTGTAGCCAGTGCGTTGATGTAGTTACGCTTATCACGTCGCACACTACGGTGAACTTCCCTCATCTTCATGCGGTACGTAGACTCAAGCTCGTTTCTCCCTGCTGCTGGGGTAGCTGCGATGCGAGCTTTAAGGTGTTTCCTTTCTTCGATCCTTGCCCAAGTTTCGTCGGAAAGCCAAGCACTATTTCTTCCTTGCGCCCGGCCGACTATACTTTCAGCACCGGATATGAACACATTTTTCACAGCACACCAATGATTTTTGATGGATGTGGTTTCCGTGCTGCTGATTGCGTTCAATCCTTGTGAAAGGTGGTCCCCTAGTTGTTGGCGCACTGCAGGATCCTTTAGTCTATCTGTATTAAACTTGGGCATTCGAGTGTTTCCTTGGGATCTCCGAACTGCAGCTGTACGCAATCTTACGGTAGCAACCATCAGATGGTGGTCCCGGGCCATTCCCATGTCAGCACCTCTTCTGTTACGGACGTCCTGGAGACTGCTTCTAAAACGCCGGCTGATCGCGAAGTGGTCAATTTGGTTGGAAGTTGCTTGTCTGTCAGTCGACACCCAAGTGACTTTGTGGCACGTCTTATGCTCGAACATGGTCCCTCCAATAACAAGGCCGTTGGCGTTGCAGAAATCGACAAATCGTTCGCCATTGTCGTTTCGGTTACCAACACCATGTTTTCCCATGACATGCCTTAGCCCAGTGTTGTCATTGCCAACCTTGGCATTTAAGTCTCCCATCACCATAACTATATCACCTCGTGGAACGCTATCATAAGCAGCACTCAGCCGGTTATAAAAGGCCTCCTTCTCCTCGTCAGAAGAGAGCAAAGTTGGGGCGTAACACTGTATGATGGTGACGCGACGTACTCTAGTCCGGAACCTGGCTTTCAGGATCCTGTCACCTAAAGGCTCCCAGGAAATTAGGCTTTTGAGAGCTGTTTTGGAAAGCTGCAATCCAACGCCAGATTCCCGAGCGCTTCCAGGTGTTTTTCCGGAATAGAATAGTACAGTGTTACGGGTTGGTGACTTGAACTTCCCCGAACCCAGCCATCTAACTTCACTTATCCCTAAGATGTCCATCCTATACCGCATGAATTCCTTCTCTAGTTGCAGGAATCTGGCATTCTGAGGACCTTCTTTTCCATTGTCAAGAAGCGTCTTCACATTCCAGAAACCAATCTTTGTCCGGGTACAATAGCCAAAAGTCGTCAACGAGTTATCATTAATTATCCGAGGCGTAGTGTTGGTTTCGGTAGCGGGTTGATTTCAGTTACGGAGAATGCTAACCTCCGTAACCTATCCTAGAAAGCTAGGCCTTTTCGCACTTGTAATTTTAGCCTATTTATGTATATTGGGATACATAAATAGTTGCCCGGGGACCACCACGAGGAGGTAAAACAAGCACTTCATCGTGACTGATTGTTGCGCTACTGGCCCAGACCAAGTTCTGAGCAATCAATAGTTTCCCGATCAGGCACGATGCAGGTATGCATGGCTGCGCTCAATTTGATTGCCTGATACGTCCGTTTGATTGTTGCCTTATACGTCAGTTGATTGTTGCCTGATACGTCAGTTAATTGTTGCCGGATACGTCCGTTTGAGTGTTGCCTGATTCGTCAGTTGATTGTTGCCGTACCGTCCATTTGATTGTTGCCTGATACGTCAGTAAATTGTTGCCGGATACGTCCGTTTGATTGTTGCCTGACACGTCAGTTGATTTTTTCCGGATATGTCCGATTGATTTGCCTGTATTTGCCCAGATCCAGATGAAAACTCCTGTGTATGTCAGCCAACTATACCGATGAACCGATGAACCACATCACGAGCAGCTCATCAAATACCCGATCCCATGACACCGGCAAGTCCTATAAAAAGTAATATTCAAGCATTACATGTAAAACATTATTTAATTGTGGATAATAAAGGAACTAACCTAAATCTGAAGTTGAGTACTTCTTTAGATAGAACCCCGGTACACCAACGAGCAAAACCTCAGCCTTTGACAAAAAGTAAATCACAAGACATGGATTTGGAATGGCGCGCCATGCCACACAGCCCATGCTACAATCGACCTTTTGCGCACCAAAATTCCCAAATCGTGATATCAGCAGTCTTGACGTTGTCAATTGGCCGCATTGGTGCTGCGATTGGACCCCTTTGAACTTTTTTTTTTGTGGGGAACCGTGAAAGACATATGTTATGATGCCAACAATCCGGAAACGATTCAAGTACTTAAGGCCAATATCATCTAAGCAATCCGTGAGCTACAGTCCGAAGCCACCAACAAGGTCTCGGAAAATTGGAGTGACAGAATGCGCTTCTGTGAAGCTAGCCGAGGCAGCCACTTGAACGACGTTGTGTTTCATAATTATTGAGAATGTTTGTTCTTACTAATAAAGCCATAATACATGGACAAAATTTAATTTTGTTCATTTTATTGCATTTTTAAAAAATGAACTTGTATTTAGCCCACCCTGTATTATTCAAGTTATCTGCTATTATAAGTCTAAATCATGCCAAGTTTTTATACCTAGACATTTTTGTGTCTAAAAATAATATTTAGAAACATGCATTTAGTTTTTATGACCTTTAACAACATGGGCGTTAATGAGTGGTAATTTAAACTGGATTATGTAGTTTTAGTTACCATCAGGTATACATAAACATAAACATCATAATAAATCATCACTTTTATTGTTTGCTTTCTTTAATGAGGCTATAAAATTTGAACAATGAGTATTTGGAAGTTAGAAGACCCAATTATTTAAAGTGGATGAGAAAGTAGTTGTTTTGACACAGAACTGGCAAAAGAGGGAAGCACTTTACGACTATTAAGACCAAAAGTTGTCACAATTCAAGTTGCATTAATCCCTACATGATAGATTGGGTTTCATTCTAGAAATCTAAAAAAAGTTGTAAGTTGGTCCTTTCTTCAAAGATGGGTTTTTATTCTAGAAATCTAGTATTGTTATAGTTTTTTTTTAATACAGAACAAGCTTCAATAATTAAAGCCAACCTAACCGAAGATAGTAGGTTCAAGTACAACAAATAATAATTCGGACTCCTAACAAAAACCCCATAACCACAATTAGATATAGGTCTTAGAATAGCTGTTTCAACCTGTTTCAAAGAAATGGATGTAGCTTGTGCCATTTCAGTTCAGTGATCCATCACGCAATATTATCTAAACATCATAATAATTATAACATCTGAATCTAGAAAACTATTTCTGATGACAGATCTGGCAATTTGAAGTTAAATTCCGCTAACAAAAAAAATTAATTCACATTCTACCTCTCTCTTCCTCGGTCTCTCTTAATTTACCAGTAGTTCATTCACTATAACAGAATGCTGGTATGTATAGTTAAAAACTCAACTTATTATCTTCCCATATTTGTATGTAGGTAGATATAATACAAGTATATAGTATTATTATGGTTAAATCCAGTTATTGGCACTTTGATTGCAATGCTGGAATTAATGACTCAATTGGTATATAGTGTATTTTTTTTTAAATCTTTTTTCAACCTAAGAAGCCAACTAAAGAAGATCTTGGCAAAACACCTTATAACAATCTCGCACACGTCTTATAATTAGGATCACTTTTCTGCAACAAAATCAACTCTGTGCAAAACATAAATAGACATAGGTAACACTATATAAGAAAAACTGCACGGAGAAAAACAGAGTTAATGTCACACAGAACAACAATAATTCAGGAATGACCATACACACACTGTATAGTTCTTAATAAGGTGCACAGCATCAACGTTAATTGCATTGTATTTGGCCACTTAAATAATAAAAAAAATAAAAAGAGTAGCTAGGTAGGTACTTACTTTAGTTTTATACAAGCATGTTCAAAATTATTCGGATGATTAGAAGCTTGTATTGGAAAATGCTTTTTAAGTGATTGCTAATTCAAACATTTGACATACCTAAGAGTTAATTAAATATTTTAGTTAATAAAGTCACATACTAAACCTAACCCACTGTGAACAAACTGGCCCTAAGTCATTTGAAAATACTACCAGAGGTTCAGAAACTAGATGTAGGGGTCTTGAGTAGACGAAATTAGTGATTATACCGTGATTTACCGGAATATACCGTGATTTATCAGAGAAATCTTTGATCTACCATGGTCGATTCGTGATTCTGAGAAAGATAAATCGGAGATTTACCAAGATCAAATTGGGATCTACCAAACAAATCCGTGGTTTATCTACCGTGATTTATCAGCGTAAAGTTGAGTTCTACCGGGATAGTCCTGACTTACCAAATAATCTAATCTTTGTAGCAAGTTAATGTTTTGATTTACCGAACAAGACCTTGATTTTCCAGAGAAAACTGAGATTTACCAAAGTTATCTTATGAATTAACGGACTCGTCCAGGATTCACCAGAGAAATCCGAGATTTACTTTACTTTTGATTTACCGGACTAGCCCCTGGTTTTGCAAGGCAACTTATTATTCACCGAATTAGTCCGTGATTTAACAGAGAAAGCTGGAGATTTACCAAGATCAACGTTTTATTTGCCAGAGAAATACGTGATTATCCAGTGAATTTTGCCTAATCTTTGAAAAAAAAAATCCTCGAATCACATTTTTCATCACAAATTTCGACTTTTGTCTCCGGTTTCCTATTGGAATCGAGCCGTTTCAAACTCATTTCAACTTGACGTCTATTCACAAAGAACCGAAACTCGCTTGCATACGTCATATAGACGTACTTAATATATCTTTTCTGAAAATAAACACAGAGTTTGTTAAAAAATATGTACGAAAAATAGAACAATACGCACTTAAAATCTGCATTTATTATGAAAATATGCATTAATTATGAAATATGCATTTATAATGAAAATGCAAAATATGCACTAACGACAAAATTCCTTTTTTAAGGAAATTTCAATGTTCGTCCAGATAATTTGGTCTTATGATTCTAAATGTTGTGAGCAAAATTAAGCATTTGCATGGAAATCCGTACCCTACTTATCTAGAATTTTATTCAGACCAAGTAAGGCATCGGCTTCAAGCAACGGAGTTTTGGATATGTAAGTACTTCATTTTATACTAAGCAATATCAATTGCTTCCGTTACAATTTTGTGTCTAGGTAATAAATCTATGCCTTCGAAATTTATATCGATGGTTTCCAAATGCTAAACTCAATTTTTAAGGAGTATTTACTCACTATAAGGTATTGTTTTGCCTTAATTACCCCTTTTTGAACTTAAGAAACGGAATCAAGTAGATTCAAAGAAAAAATTAACAATTTTTTCAAATCAGAAACAGCGCTAATAATGAAAATGAAGTTTAAATATTAGAACATCAAAATAACTTCTGTTTTAATTGAAGTGTACAAGTGACCTCAACTCCACATAAATTAATGTGTTTCGCCCAGATATGACAGTGGGCTCTTGAGTTAGTCTGTCACACCCTACTAAGACAAATTTTTGGTCGATGTTTACCGACTCTTCCCGTCATATCTGGACGAAGCACATTAATTTATGGAGTTGAGGTAACTTGTACTTTTTAATTGAAACAGCGTTAAGATATAATGTTAGATGAAACAGCGGAATGATTTCCTTTAAGTTTCAATTAAATTGCTTCAAAGATTATGAAGAATATATCGTTTCGAAATGCTGAAATTCTGTAAAATAGCTTGGTACAAAATTTTTTATTTTTTATTTAAATTCAGTGTCCGAAAACTTTTATTTCCCTCTGTACTGCACTCAATTTTGCAATTGCTGTGCACTGCATCAATATGTTGGTATAAGCTGTCCGCCTTGCCTTGT
Source organism: Melangyna quadrimaculata (assembly GCA_949320155.1). Taxonomy (NCBI): domain Eukaryota; kingdom Metazoa; phylum Arthropoda; class Insecta; order Diptera; family Syrphidae; genus Melangyna; species Melangyna quadrimaculata. The sequence continues at coordinate 391,777,130 of OX439483.1, forward strand.
ATTGCCAGTAGTCTGCAACATTTTCACACGCAATCATCATCATATAATCATCCTCGGAAAGAAATCAGAAGCGCACAATGGCTCGCAGCTCAACAAGATAAGCGACTATACATACTCTTAATCGTATATGATGACTCTGTGGGGACATAACCACAAAAAACTTCGCGCTCAATTGTTCTTGTTTTTATAACTACCTACTACATACGTGGTCTGGTTGGTTGTATGTAATGATGGTATTTCACATGAAGTGACGTATTACTCTGGGGAGAGCGCGCTCTTGAGTTGACTTCACCTTCTCCATGTTCATCGTACACATCGTCGTCTTCATCTTCAACGATGGGATGCTGCGACAAAAAAACATGATTCCCAACACCTTGTTGGACTACAACAATACAGCAAGCAAAAGGCTACTTTTATGAGATTGACAGTTCTTGAGGATATTGTAATGCACTCTGGTGAATTGTTGGTGCGACTAAAATGTGTTGTATCTTAAAAAAATCTTTAAACAAAAACAATAATAAAAAAACAGACACTATCTCATAGATTTCTCTCGTCTCGAAGTGCATGACGTGTATAAAGTCATACGCGCGTACAATAATGCTTAATGCTTGCTGCATCATGTGAAGTCAGAAACCCAGATGCATGCGTGCGGATGGATGCCTTGTTAAGGTCTTTGCATAACCATTTTTGGGACGAAAATAACCGAAAGCTTCTTTTGTCTTATACCTAGTGTCGCGGATCGTAAAATGAAGTCTACCACTTCTTCTACTGGTGGAAGCCTAAAAAACCAACCTGATGATGACTGAAGCTATAGAGTTTAAGACTTTGATTGCTGCGTGCTGCTCTGCTGCTGATGTTGTTGAGTGTCTCTGTTTTTGCAGCGTGCAAATGTGTCAATTAGATTTATTATCAAGCGATGGTCTTTAGGAGATTTCTTGTCTCTATAACTTTTTTTTTTTTTTAATTTTTTTTCTGTTTTGTCACCACAATTCCCAGATGCGTTTATATTGCGATTGCGATGCTGGGTGCGCAATGCGTGAGATGGAGTAATCTTGAGGAATGGTGTAAACGGGTGGGAAGTGAACAGAACAGGGAATTATTGCAAAAGGGTATCAATGCAACAGGTGCAAAGCAGGTGACGATGAACGTTCGTTGTCTGTCTTGTCCTTACCAGTGTATTTTTTTTGTATTGTATTCCTAGAAAAGGATATACTTTGTATTTTTTTTTGTTGCTCGTTTTATACTCTTGGATTGCGTTTATTATCATGTGTGCGTTGTTTAATAAAATGCAATTAAGAAAATTGTTTTATTTTCACGTCTTTTTTTAATTTTCTTTATTTTTATTGTTGAGCAGTCTTCTAATGAATTTATTTTCTTTTTATTGCAGGTATAATAATATGTGTCCTGAAATGGATTCTTATTTAGATAAGTGAGTATATTTTATATATGGGGATGATGGTTGGTTTGGCTGGTTGCAGTTTGGTTGAATTCGTTTAACTTAACTTGGTGTGAATTTATTATCATATATTTTCTATAAGAAGAATTAAGTTTTTCTTTGACCGACCAAGGTATTGCATACAAAAATCCTCGCGGGGGTTCTTTTTAATTTGTAATTGAAATGGGAATTTAATTGAAAAAAAAAGCCAATGACCCTAGCCTAGAATGTTTAGAAAAATACCGACATTCATGGTTAAGAAATAGCAGTATATTTTGTTTATGTAGGTATACTTCGTTTAATTAGTTTGTTGTCGAAGATTTAAATAATGTTTTAGCATTCTGTGCAAATAAAACTTGCACATTCTCGTGCATTCCGTATTTAAAATACTTAGTTCAAACAATTTTAACTTTAAGAATAAAACGACTGTGTTTTGAAACTAATATCTTAGAAAATGCTTATCAAACCACTTAATAATTTATTTTTAGAAATAGGTATGCAATTTTTTTTAGCCTATGCGAACTTACATTTCTGTAAAATTCTGTAGTAAAAAAAAAAAACAAAACGGAGCTAGGCAATCCCTCACAATACCCACTGTCACATGCTGTGATGGAGATCAGCAAGAAAGGGAAACATTAATACATTTTCCAATGCCTTGCTCTGGCCAAAGTTATAGAGCACAATTATTCGAAAGAGCTTTTTTTATGACATTAATGAACTTTCGGAAACGAAGATCAAATACTTGATCTCTTTTCTCAACGGGACGAATTGGGTCTAGGACGAACTTTGGCTATAGTTCTTCACCACACCATGCCTTGGATTCCAATATGATCGCAAGTTAGAGGACTGGGGTTCCTGATCTAGTTGAATATATGATCCAATTCCTGGATGATCGTGTTTTAAGTATCTCGTCATACCACAAACATTAAAATCTACTCAATCCTTTTCTAAAATTAAACCAATCTGAACCGTATCCTGAGTATATTCCCACAATCTCCAATTTCAATTCCACCTACAGGTTCTAACTCGAGTTATGATACCAAAACTGCGGAATTCAGAACTAATTGGGATATAGGGGATGGGCTGCCCGTAGCCACCATTTCTGCATACCTGCCTAAAACAAATGCTATTTGAATTTAGTTTGAAACCCTATTTCCTGCAAAACTAGTTCCATTTTAAGTAAATAACTTAATTCTTTCTCGAGATATGGTGAGCGAAAAAAGGTCACGAACGTAAACCACTTATACAAAGAAACAAACAAAAACATCTCTCTAAAATTATTCCAAAGGCCTCAAAAACTCCAAATAGATCAAAATGGTCCATGATACAAATCTCATAAACTAATATAAATTCAAATTTTGAAGGTAACTTAAGTAAAACATTGTTTTCTTTTAAGCAATACAAAAATTGGTTGATTCATCAAGGAAATATAGGTACGGGAATAGCTGGAATAGCACACAAATAAAATTAACTTTCTCAGTCAAAACCCTTTTTGCCATTATGTAAATTTGTTGTCAAAAATTAAAAAAACTCAGTAGTTTTCCTATTTAACATTGAAAATACAAAGGTTTTTGGGAAAATTATAAAAAAAAGAAATGGTAATGGGAACTATACGTTGTAAATGAAAAAAGATACAAATTTGAATTTTATTTGGTAAAACGCATACAAACTCTTAACTAAATTTTAAGCAAATCTGTGCACCCGTAGCCTGTAGCGTAATGGTTAGTGCGTTGGACTGTCACGCTGGAGGTCTGGGTTCACTTAACAGTCTCGTCCACCTAAAAACTAAAAAAAAAAGAATATTTTTTTACGGCTACTGCCTCTTGCGAGGAATTGAGAAATCCTCTAAGAGTATTAGTCTAGTCGTTCGGCTTCGACAAAAATTTGTAGGTCCCTTCCATTCCTGTTGACATGCGCGCACAGGAATGGTTGCGAGTTGTTAGTCACTAGGCCCTGGTTCATCACGAACCGTTGCGCCATCTAATTTATTTTATTTATGTCCACCCGTTTAGCATTTAGTTTGACCAGGGGCCTATAACACAAAACATAAAGTGTTTGTTGAACAAGTGAAATTCAACAACTTTTTAAAATTTGTGTAACATGGAACAACAAGTCTAGGAGAACTATAACAATTTTTTTAGCTTGTTTCAACAAGTGGGAAATTTCACAATTCCACCATTTCTGTAACTGGAAACAACAAGATTGGAAAAAAGTAGAATAAACTTGTTGAATAATTGGTAAATTTCAACCGACGCGATGGTGTCGGACTAGTTGAAAGTCAACAAACTAGAAATAAATACTTGCAGCAATGTTAATCAACTGATAGCATCGGAAAAATAGTTTAGAATTTATTAAGTGGTCAAGAGTTTTGTTTAAAAAATGTTTTTTTTTTATTCTGAATTGGACAGTAATAATCAGAGCCAAAGATAGACAAAAGTTTTTAAGGAAAGAATTAACTTTGAAATAGAACCCCATGTTTATTGAAAAATTTCGTGAACCCGTAGAAGTTGTTGATTGTGTAACCGAAAGTCTCTCCCACCAATAACGTTTCCCCACTAATAAAAGTAAAGCACTTAGTGTAAGGGAGAAAATATGTGTCGATGTGTAAAAGAAGTCACATTTGCAATAAATGAAATTGAATTTCTTAAAACAAGTGTGTTGCTCTGAAACTGAAAGAGTTCAACATACCATAAGCGACTCATCTCGGTATATTTACTTGTTGAACTGATTCAACAAGTGAAGGGAAATTTTTTCTATTGACAATTGTTACGGTTTTTATTGTGTTACAGAAATGATTTTCAGTTGTTGACAAATATAGTTGAACAAGTAATTGTTGACTAATTGACTTGTTGTTCTGTGTTATAGGCCCCAGGTGCGCTGACCTTAATAAATAAAATATATATGGAACATTTGTTTAATTATTAAAGATTTTGAGGTAAAAGTAAATCTGATCAGGTATTCGTAACACGAGTTTACCTAGGTGAATAAAATATTTTTTCAAAAAAATGATACTAATTAAATATCTAAATTAAAAATGTACATGCAATATCTCCACAATCAATTAAATTGAAAAATGTTTGATAAGTTTTGCTTAATTACAATGTACCTATAGTGAAAATAATATCTGTTTAAAATGCAGACAACCATGTATCTATATCGAAAATATCAATGCCAATTCAACCAAATATTCACATTCAGCAGGGCTTACTACAATTGTGCATGATCATGATAAATCATGATACTTAGTATAGGTGCGGTAGATTCAAAAAGTATCAAATAGTCTCTCCTATTGGTTTCAAGTTCGTGATTGAATTTGAATATTTTGTCTGTACCATATTAAATTGGTGCACTGTTGGTGATTATTAGGATTTTGAATCATTCATTATTTCAAATGAAAGTGATTATGATTTGTTTGTCTGAATATGTCTTCGAAGTAAAAATAATAACCTTGAATTTAACTTTGTAGAAAGGAAAAACCGCACTTAAAATTCAAAAATATTATGACACAAAATTCTAGAGAATAAGATTCATCACTTTGCTATCCAAAAGTTAAGACTATCTTCTGACAAAAATATTTTGCATTCGCTTAATATTGATGACTGCTATTGTTTATGTTATCAAGTTTGATTCAATAAGAAACTTCATACAAAAATTTGTTTGGCATTCTCTGTTTTTAAATAAGGTTGGGGTTGGTTTGTTATTAAAATGCGTTTATTTCTTTTTTTTTAATATATATACATAGTCATAATTTATTCGCCAATAGATCTCAAAAATTTGCTGCTGCATTGCACGATTTGAATTTGAAATAATTTTTATTATCTACGACGAATTGAATTCCTAAAAGAAAAGAACTCCTACCTATAAAGCTTAAATTGATACCACAAACAAATAATGACAATTCAACAGAAGCCATACGTGTCATTACTATTTTTATGGAAATGATATCATTATTTTTTTTTTTTTTTGACAAAAGTATCTACCTATAAATATAAAGCTGAATACCTAATATCTCGAAATGATATCAACAAACAACAAGAGATTTCTGGTTAAATTTCACTTAAGTTTATCAAGTTCTTGAATAAATTTGAATATTTTATATAGGAAAGAGTTAAATTGCTATATGTAGTTAATTAGAAATGAGAATTTATTTTTATAACGAAAATAAAAGTGATTAGCTAGGTACAATTTTAGTTTCTCTATTTAGGTGGGTATTTATAATTAATTATTCAAAAAAAAAACACGATGTTTTAAATTAGGTCTAAATGTTTATGATTAAACATTGATAAAGGGTATAGTTCAATTTTGAAGAGCCTTAAGTTCATAGTTAATTTGAAGACTAAGGCCGTGTGTCAATTGCGTTAAAATTTTGGTTAAATTTGATCCCAGTTAGTTTTGATCCGTTTTTATAGGGGTGTATAAAATTAAAGGGTTTTGCTGTGTCAATTGCATTAAATTTTTTTTTTAAAACATACATTTCCTGTCGACGTTCCTTGCGTTAAGGAACCTATCCGAGACGGTGGATACCTTTATTTGTTGTTGCAATAGCTTTTTTCAGAAGGAATTACAACACTAATCTATCCAAATCGCTTTGGATACGATCTTGAACGCGGAAATTGCATTTTGATAGTAACAGTCATGAACCTAGTTTACCTGGACTCCTAGTCGATCGTAATTCTCCTTTGTTAAGCATGACACACAAGACGTCATTTTCAACTTTTGGTTTGCATTAAAATAATTTTGCATTTGAGTGTGAATATGTTTCTTTATTCATTTTATATATTCAAAATATTTGGAATAAGAATTTTGTGTTTCTTCTTATTCAATAAAATACTCGGGATAAACCATTATTGTCGATTTTTTATTTATTCCGAATAATTGGAATGGATTTTTCATTCCATCTGAAGCGCGGAGTCAAAAGAATGCCAAGACAAAAAACTCAATTCTCATGCGGTCCTGCATCTAAGTACTAACCACGCCCGAAGATGCTTGATTTCGGTGATCGAACGAGAACCTCTGTTTTTGTTTTTTTTTTAAGGCTCCCCCAATTCAACGCGAAAGCGGCGCGGAACATTCGCCGACGGCAGTTTTTGCTGTTGTTTAGCATTGTTTATTTGTCATTTTTGTTACCATTGTGAATGTTTCGCCCTGCATAGCGAATGTTCCGCGTTGGTTTGAGAGAGCCTTTAAACCGATGTTTTCCGTAATGTCTTTCGTTAAAAGGCAATGAATCCTTTATTAATTAAAAAGAAAACATAATTGTCGTTGCTTTTGAGAGGCAAGAACAATAAATGAAATCATGGTCGTCCTATTTATCGATACCAACACATTACATACATTTTCGTCCTCTGCATCATCTTCGCTGCTCCAAAAGGATGACGCCCAATTCTCTCAGAAGTAGGTAATTTGCACGAAACATTTTTTTTTTATTATTATTTCAATTAAAACAGAGTTCTATTTTGATTTGATTATTATTTATTTTAAGATTTTTTCCTTGCGAAGTCAAAAGCGAAAAGTTTACATAGTTTACAAGTTTCTATATTTAAACAAAATAAGGCCAAAAGAATTTTTCAAAGGAATCTAGAAACTTTTGCTTCGTTAAAAGCAGTCGACACATTATAGTATATAATAGTTGCATAGAAGTCCACACGAATTTCTTAGGCGCAGGGTCAAAAGTCCATAATGGACTTTTGTCCCACTTATGTGGGTCAAAAGTCCATAAATAAATTGTGAACTTTTGACCCACTCCGATTGGCCAAAAGTCCACACAAAAAATCTTGTGGACTTCTGGTCCATTGATTGACGATTTCTGACCCACTTCAGTGAACCACTTTATAGATAGTTTTCTTTAACAAGATTGCTTTGGGTGGGCCGCTTCGCGGGTTTAAGGACTTCAACTCCCTTTTCGGGTCCTCTGTCCCGCTGACGCGACTCCGTCGCTCCTTTTAGGGTATGCTCAGTCGCCAGACAGACGCCTATGTTGTCAGTTGGTGTGCTTTAAGTTACGTGTAGTGAAGAGTATACAAATTAATTCTTAGCAAAATAAATAAATAATTCTTAATTATTCAGCTTTTTTCAATATTATGTAATATGAAATTATTGTGGACTTATGACCCACTTTCTTTCTAATCAACCGTTCTAAAAAGTTTGTTCTGTGTTTTGTTTATAGGTTTTCAAAAACAAACAAGAACAAAAGTTGGGTATTTATGAAATTTAAAGGGTTTCGTTGCCTAGAAATTCGGCAGTCCGAAGCAATTCATCGGTGCCTAATAGCCCTTCCACACCACCCCACTGTGTATTTATACATGCCAAATTGAAAGTGGGAAAGAATTACACGCGTCTGCCAAATTTGTGGGAAAGAAATAACTTTTCATATTTTGCTTCCATACTTGCTTGTATTAATACATTACCATAACCTAAAAAAAGTGTGATAGAATGTGGGATAGAATTAGAACCATTCCCAAAATTATTCTTGTATTAACACATACCAAATCGTGTGCGATAGAATGTCGGGTTGTGTAGGCTGGGCTTTCATATTTTGTTTCCACACTATTCTACATGATTTGTTTCTCACTTTTTTGACATGTACTAGTACACAATGGGCTAGTGTGGAAGGCCTTTGAGGAAGTCAATACCTATTTTATTTGTTGCAAATGAGAATTTAAAGTCAATTTAGGTCTTGCTTGAAGTGGATCAAATGTTTTTTTTTATTTATTCTTTTTTTACCTTGCCTGGCACGATGCGGTGCTGCAACTCTACTTCACTTCGGCTAGATATGCCGCTCTTTTTATATGCGATAAGATTTGCTGCGTATTGAAACAATTGCTTATAGGGACTTTAATTTAATTTTAAAATGTGTCCCCAAAACATACTCGAAAGACTTCTAGAGGCGCCGCAGACAGTAGATATAGCTTAATTTTGTTAATTTATATTTAATCAATTAATTAATTAATTAATTTTATATTTTAAGCTAGAAGAAGTTAGCACACTATAAACCTCGAAAACTATAATTCTCTTAATGCCTTGTAGCTTTTTAAATCCCATTTTGTTAGGCAAAAGTTAATTTCATATCTTTTACGGGTCATTTTGTATTTGAATTTTAAAGTTTAAGAAGTGCAATCTCGGTTTGCTGAAGCTGCCGGACAAAATCTAAAAAAATGGGGATTCGAACTTTTTCTCTTGCCACTTTTGAAATGCTTATTTGTTGCACAATAATATTTAAGGTTCTGTTAAAAAAAGTTAGCTCGAAAATCTCGCATGCAATTGTTATGAACCACTGTCTCAAAAATTAAAATTTTGTTTATTAAAGTCACCCGGCGAAGCCCTCAAGTGGAACATATGGTGAAGTAGTTGAGTGGATGAGTTGTGGTCCCCCTCGAGATCACGACAATCGCCGTCGGTTAAATGAAGAAGAAGATTAAAATCACGCATTTAAAACGCGTAAAAGACAACAACTGTGATACCTACCTACCTGGCCTATTTTGGTGCTGCGGCTGCGTGCGATTGTAAAAATGTACAGATTTTGTCATCGTGAGATTATGAAAAGCATTAGGGTTGCAAGTTTTCATAATAAGTATGAGAATTTTTGATATTTCATACCCAGTCCGTTTTTCAAATTTGTTACTTACTTAAAAAATGCGAAATTCGGTTGTTCTTAGAAAATGTGCTGAATATACCTATCTGCATTAAATTTATAAAAACATATACCTATAATATACGCCTAAGCTGCGGTGAACATAGTTTTCGGCCGTCTAGTTCCACCTTATGGCTCGGTTGAAGAAAGAAAAAGAAGAGAGACTTTGATTTCGAACGCATTACAATTTATGTCATCCAATCCTCCACAGTCGATCACAACGTCAACCCAGTTCGCTATCGTCTTCTTGCTTCCATAAATTCGTCATCGATCTATCGGTCTTCTTATCTACAAATTGCTCATCAGTCTCCTTATTTCCCAATTTTCTGCCTCCATTTTCTCCTATTTTTCCTAAAATTTGACATTTCGCAACAATATTAATAAACGTACCTTTATGTATGTGTACCTACCTGTGCCTTTTTAAAACTTGTATTCTATACCTACTTTCCTATTTATGTACCTAAATTCTCACATAACCCTGATGTGCCGGCCGTCGTCGGCAAATCCGATAAATTACTTAACTTTCATATCCATCAATTTTCAATGTCGTGTGCTTTTAAAATCTTACATACCCATAACACTTCCTCTTTCATTTTCAATAAAATAAGGACTATTAGAGGTAGATATACTTACTTAGGTAGGTATAATGGGTCTTTTAAAATGCACGTGCCACAAACACTTTATGTTGGGAATAAATTTATTGACCGAATATCAGCAATGACAGTTTTATTATCGCAAGCACCACACCCACGACAGCATAATTATCCGTAAGAATAAAAAAAATATAATAATAAAGACGAACTAAAAACAGGATCGACAACAACAAAGATCCCATACCAAAAGAAATCTGACCATAATACACAGAAGTTTATATATGTAGGTACCAACACTTGATACAGTAGGTGCCATAGCCTAAGCGCTCTACTTAAGCCACTGATACCACAGGAGTCATCGGAGTCCATCCACGCTATCCGCATTCTCTATACAATCGCCTTAGAAGTGACTCGACTGTCAATTCATTCAGATAAATTCTCTTTAATTCCAGTCGTCGTCATCGTCGTCGCTGTTGTTGTCGGTCGATGCAGTGAGTCGCAGTATCCCGAGCTCCACGAGTGTACCTACATGAACTTCATTGCAGCTGGGTTTAGGTATAGGATTCAATCTTTAGAGAGAAATTGAATTCCACTTATTTTCGATTAATCCCTGGGATGAAGGTAAAACTCTACAACAGTGAGTAAAAAGGATGAAAACCAGTACGAAAAATCACATGAAGCAAACCAAGCACTAATTCTAGGAAACAAACCCCGGAACTCCAAATACCAAAACAACAACAAGAACAACAAAACAAGACCCCATCCATACCAACACCGACAGAGTTCCCGCTCCCTGGGAACCAACAGAACCGTTGGCACCTCAATGCCTGTTCTGCACTGTGGGCGCTAAACCAATCCACCTTATCAACATGTCATCCTGCAAACGAATTCCTGTCTTTCAATATTGAGAGGGGCGCGACGGGTTCCTTATTCCGTCGACGTCGCCCAAGTGTGACGTACAGGATATCTCCTGCCAGTGCCTGCCATGCCATGTGAACCGTTTCTCAAGCAAAACAACAACAAAAAACAACAATTTTTGTTTGATTGAATGAGCTCATTCCAGTGTACCTACGCCAAAGCGCTTCAATGTTCAATCCGATCCCCCAGCAAAATCTATCTCTCCAAAGTCCAACCAAACCATAGAGACGAACGAAGAAAAACCAAACCAAACCCACTGCCTCTACTGCTTGCATGGAGAATATACAAACAAGATACCTTTCAAAGCAACAAAAAAAAAAACAACAGTAATACTAATAACTAAACATGGCGAGAGCACTTTCAGCCCGGGTGATGGTGATTGAAGTGGAATGAACGATTTCTCTCTTCCAACCATCAGCCATTTTGATTTACGACCTTCATGTTTCCCTGGCTGCTGAATATAATACCCTCCCCCTACCAAGTAAATGCGTACCATGTTTGTTTTTATTACTATGGGAGTATGCATGAGTGTTTGGAAGTGTGCATGGTTGTGTGTGTTTGGATTTTGTAGTAAAGAGTGAACACACCATGCAAAATGCGAATCGCCTTTTCACTCTGTTAGTCCAATGCATAGAGGATAGAGAGCTCAAACGAAATATACATAGTTTGTTTTTGTTTCTTGGAATGGATTGCCCGTTGTCCGACTCCGAATAATGGAACGGCTGCCTGGCTGGCTGGTTGGTCCGAACAATGGATAAACTAAACTATATTAGTTTTTGGGTGGGGGTGTTTCATTCACAAGAGAGGCAAAATAGCCCAAGAGGTAGACCCAGAGTGGTAGTAAGTAGGGTGGTATCAAGTTGTTGTTCTTTTTCTTCCCGCGTGTGAAACCAAACGACCCTTGCAGCTGTAGGTATCTATGTATGTTTGTGTAGATCTAATTCAATTACTCTTGGGTATTCAAAGAGAGCGATATTTTTAGTGTTGCAAGATTAGGAGATACAGGGGTTCTTATTTTTTAAAGCAGAAAATATACAAAATAATAAAAACTTCGTTTAAATATTCGTGAATTATACGTGGCTAGGTAGGTATTTGTTTCTTATGTCAGGTTGCCCTTAAGGAAACATAAGTTAAGTATTGCTTCAGCTCATCTAAAATAAGTATACCTAGCTGCCGCTTTTTTAAGGTTATTTACTTAATTTTAATAGGTATGTGCATGTGCATTTGATTTCCGAAAACAGTTGATGTTGATTTTATATAAATAGGTACACAGAGAGAAAAACATCGTAAGATCAAAGGAAATCACTTTGATTTTATTATTTTTCGTAACGATTTGGCGACAACGCCGAAAATCTTTAAATGAAAGTGGAGTGACTTGGTTTCCGTGCTTAAACACAAATGTAATTATGGCAGGTACTTTGAAAAATTACAACGCGCTCACGAAATTCTGGGGAGGTAGGTATATTATTTAGGTATATTAAGCTTTTATATATCTACAAATAAAAAAAAATGAGATTTATTTAAGTATGCAAGACTTTTACTTTACCTGTCAGAAATGTGGATCGCAATGTAAAATGCGGATTTCAAGGTAAAAACGAACAGGTTTTACTTATGAATGTTTGAATGTTCAACAACCACTTTTACCTTGAAACTAAGTTGAATCTCTAAAAACTACGTTGTCTATTCAAATAAATATTGTGTTCCACTTCGTTTAAAGAACTTAAAATCAAATACGATCGTATTTGATTTTGTTCCCTCTGCGTATGTAGGTTAAAAGAAAATAAAGGAAATGTGTCTGTTGGAAATGTACACCGTTCTAAGAAGTCAAAAATGTGCCCCAAAAGTTCTTTAAAGATTGTAATTTTTTTTTTTAATTTAATTACCTACATATATTTTTTTTGAGAAAATTCTATTTTATTGTACCTAATAACATCATTGAGTTTATACACATAGAGGAACCACGACAGAGTTATGATATCATCAATGTCTAGAACAAGAACCAGTTATAGGCAATACAAGAATCATTTTTTCCTTAGGGTAGACTATTTCCTCAATATTTTCACAAATAGTCTACCTAAAGGTGGAAACAGTCTACTTTAAGGGGCAAATGGTTCTTGTATTGCATATCACTGGTTCTTGTTCTAGATGAAAATAAGGTCGTCACCTACATTGGTGATATTATAGCTCTGACGTGGTTCCTCTATGTGTATAAACTCATTGATAATATCTTAGTATAAAAGTTCCAACACTTTTAGTAAATTATTAAAAAAAAAAACATTAATATTGATCTGTAGAGAAATTGTCTCAAAAATTGACTTCAGATAGAAACAAAATTATCAAAAAACTACTTTAACACTAACAATTCCATGTAACCTTTTTGTAAAGCCAGAAGTCGCTTCCTTTTTTTCTAAAATTATTTTCGAACTTAAAATTTAAAAAATGCACTTATCAATTTTAAGACTAAAATTGAAAACCAGATGGTTCTAGAACTTTGAAATACTAAAAATTTAATGACCCAAGTTTGTCAGAAAACTACTTAAGAAGAATCCGGATTGGGAGTTCTATTTTATTTTTTTTCATTTCGCTCCTAGCCAAAGCCCCAAAATCTCACTTTTTCATCAATTTCCTTCGGAGTTCTTTGAGCTTAGTTTTCAGGAAATTTATCAATACTCTACTCTAAAATTGGTATACCTACCTACTTACATTACATGTTAATTGTTTAGCTCAATAAAAAGTTTACATAATGTTACTCTACTCTTTGTACACTGAAAATAATATTTTTCGTAATATATTCTTTACGTTGCGTTGGCTAAATTTTCGTTGACTCCACGAAAAATTCGTTGGGCCAGTAAGCCACTTATTTCAAGAAATATGTTGGTTGATGATGGTTTAATTTTCTCAATGAAATTGCATTCGTTCAGTTTTTCTATTTACTCTGAAGCCACTTTTTTTATTTTGATGAAAGATTTCATAACAAAAAGAAAAACATTTATGAAAATATGTATCTGTATTTATATATAATAATTAAAGTTTTCATCGTTTAATGTTAAATAACTTAACCGAATTTAAATTACTTCACACTTGATTCTTGTCAAAGAATCTTCTATACGAATGCAAAAAACAAAACTGAAAATTACGTGTTGACAAATGAAAACGTTCTGTGAGGCGTGTTGTCAAAGAATAAATTCATTGACTTAACTTGATCTGCTACTGCTTCTACCAAATTTATTATGAACGGAAAACTCCTAAAACACAACCGAAAACGACATTCGATTGTTTTTCGATTCAAACCCTGTTCTCCCCTATGCCTACCTCTTAAAACGAATCTAGTCATTTTCATTTCTTTGTTAAAGGAAAAAAGTTCGAAAATAAAAAGATCGCTTAGAGAAATTAGTATTACATTAATAATTGTTTTATTAATTATAACTACCTATTAATTATCGAAAATATTGCATCAATTTATTATTTATGTATATTGGTACCGATAACCTCTCATCACTATTTTTCTTCCAAATCCTTCAAAAGCCACTATTTTCTTTCAACCACCTCTCCTGCCATCTACTGATTGATATTTAAAGTTGAATAGCTAATTAAGACATGAACCCTCAATTTGATTTGATTGGTGTCTTTGATTAGACACATTTTTCTATAGCTCAACACAAGGTGGCGTGTGTTTGACTTTTTCCATAGAGTATGCAATAATTTTGTTTTCTCTTTCTACTTGTTAAATTTTCATTGCCTGTATTTAGGCTTTTCTGAAAAATTCTACCGTTGTCATTATTTACAACAAAAAAAATGTGTGGTTATCAAGGCCTGGCGCCACTCATACTGCTGAGACATAAGGTGTTGTTAGCACATTTCAATTAAAACATTCATAACAAGAAACTGTCAAAACATATTGAAATTGAGTCATTGTGTGAGTTGGGTATGAGTAGATAGTGGGGCTGTTACACACCAAAAGCAATTTCCATATTGAATCTATTCAATTCGAATCCAATGGATTTTCGTATAAGAACACGATAAAAAAATATTTGAATTTCCAACTCTACACGCTTGAATCCACAGACATCGTAAATCATCGAATTCCCAAGAAATTTGAAATTCGCTCGCATGTGAGCGCCGCCACCTCCATACACTCCACAGTTTGGTTTGGTGTCGTTCTCGCCTCGCTCCTCGACGTGTGCGGTTTCATTTGTAGTTTGGTTATGTAGGAATTTATTATCATCTCTCATGCATGACTGATTTTTCCATCCAGTCACTCACATGCAGATTATCGCATGCAAGTATTTATATGCTGACGACTGATGAAATAATAATAATAATCAAAAGAACCAAGTGAATTAGAAGGAACGAAAGAAAGAGAGAGAGTAATAATAAAAAAGGATATAAACAATCTTTTGTTATTCAATTATTATATCCAACCAAACTAACACATAATGTGCCCCCGTCACCTCCCCAGCTAACCTGATGCCCATCCATTCCATATTCTATTCATTCTTATTCGAAACGGATGTTGAAGTTATGCGCGCCTATACGACTGACTGTGCTCTGTGATTCACAACAAAAGGATATCATTTCCGTATCCTTATCATGGTGGGATGCGAATTTTGAATGGAGAACGAACAAAACGGACGAGGACGACCTTCTATACTCACTCGCATGTGTGTAATAAATTATTCCGATTGTGTTTGGAGCGGTGATGATGATGAGTGAAGTGTGTGGGTGCGAGATGATGTTACAGAGAGGGGGTGGGAAGAAGTGGTAGCTGGATAAGGTGGTGGATATGACAGAGACCGAGCATAGAGATGTATTTACCTAGCTCTATGCACATCAGATACATGCAATCCTTACAGAAAACTGATTTTGATTGAATCACCCAGCAACCGACACGATTATTGATATATCAATCCTGATGTTGATAGTGGGTGCGATGGTGTTCTAGACAAATGCATATAAATAGGGATTTTAGGGGCAAAATATTTATTCAAGTAGAATGAAATTTTGCATTTGAAAATTCCAATCGAAAAAAGAAAATTGAAAATTTTCAATTCACCATAAAGTTAAGAATTTCAATAATGTGGCTATTGTGCAATTTTGTTTTCTATCCTCCTTTATGGATCTCCCTCTCCAAGGAGATGCTCTAGATGTATGTTTTTCCTACAAGTAGGTATATGGATGTGGTTAGGTTTGTGTGCTTGGATGCAATTTTTGTGAATGTATAGGTAGATACATTGTCCTTGTCCACACCTTTGGAGTGTGAAATTTAATTTTTGAGGTATTTTGGCAATTTCCTTTTAAAATACAGGACATTGTTGTCATCTGAAGTTATGCTTAGAATTTTATAAGATTTCTAAAGAGATTTTCAGTCAGAAGGAAGGTAATACAAGTAGATGTTACCCAAACCCCAACCCTAACCCAAACTCCAAACCTATATTATAATGCGGTGGGTTAGGGGCATGTGAAACAGAAGAGCAAAAGATCTTTTAAAAAAGGATGTACCGCGTAGATATCTTTGGAAAAAGGAAAATGGTGTGAATTTTGAAAATGTGTTGCTAGGTTTTTTTTTTTTTGTATGGAAGAAGAAAAAAAATATTTAAATTTTGTATAGGAAAAGAATAAGATACTTACTATTGGAAAATTGTGCAGTATTCTTAATTTGAAAGTCATGAATTGCACTCACTTCATGTAACTCATTTTTTTTTTATCTCACCAATATCGTAGTGAGATGGAAATAAGTTATAATGAAATGATAAGTCTTCAATAATAGAACAAAATTTTCCTCACGTGGCCATTCTAACTATGAGGTTGTAGTGAGATAAAATAAAGAAACGTCAAAATAAATCGCTTATATGTCACATAAGTTAGGTTACTTCAATTACTTTACTTACTTCAACAGGAATACACCTGTAAATAAAATCAATGTAACCAATAAAGAGACCAAACCTTTTAAAATATAAAAACGCTTTTCAAACTTTATTGAAAGCCAGGATGCAATGGCGCCCTTATTTAAATCTAGAACAAGAACCAGTGATAATCAACACAAGAACCAGTTGCTTCTTAAGATAGACTATTTCCCCACTATTCCTACAAATAGTCTACCTTTAGGTGGAAATAGTCTACCTTAAGGAGAAAATGGTTCTTGTATTGATTCTCACTGGTTCTTGTTCTAGATGCAAGTAAGGGCGCCACCTAGATTGGTGATAACTTAACACTGAGGTGGTTCCTCTATGTGTATAAACTCAATGCTACTAGGTACCTCCATTATTCGAGTCAGAAATGATTCAGTACATATATGTATATTATATTATTTATTACATCATCAATGCTAAAAAAATAACGTTCGATTGCAAAAGAAAATTCTTCCCAAATAATCATTAATCCCTGAAGTCGTACCATTCTCTCAGGTAGTATAGAATTTGGTTGGAAATTGGTTTGCTTATTGCTTGATTTTAGCTATCGGTTGGTACCCTCGTTTCAAACATCCGCCATGCTAATCATACACGCACCTCCCGCTCTATTATTTTGAACACAAAAAAAAAAAAAAAAAAATTAAATCAAAATTGCCTTTTCGGTGGCGTTTATAGCTTATAGGCTTTTGATTATGTCATATAGAAAGGAACTAAGACGTTGCCGGGTTTTTATTGTAAAAACCATGGTATGGGTTATTGAAGATGAGAAAACCGTGGAGTTTAATTAAATGAGAGGCTGCAATTTTGAGAAGGGGGGGGGGTAAATGCAACCCTTTTTGTTTTTTGCATATAACTCGAAAACCAAGCTAAATGATCGATACAATTATGTGTAACGGGTATGAAAAACTCATATAAGTCTGATTTCTCAGTTTTTTCTCATGTTTGACCCTTCAAAAATTGCTGTTGGATACGGTGATAGTTCATAACTGAAATAATCTTCAAATTCAGCATTAGATGGCTTGCACAAAGAAGAAGATGTATGTTCTTGAAGACATGGATGGCGATGGGTGGATGCACAAAGAAGAAGATAATATTCTTGAAGACACGGATGGCGATATTCAAGAGATTTAATCAAATCTAGACTAGAAGTGAACACTTTATATTAATTTTTTATGATTTCCATTTTCACATTTTATAAAAAGTAAAAAGGCTGTAATAATAATCAATTATAATTTATAAATAAATTAATTCTTATTTTATTAAATAAAATTAAGTTTTGTTGTAAAAAATAAGAATTAAAATAATGTCAAAGCAAACGCAAACAAAATCGAAAAAATGGCTTACTTTGAGCGACTATATCTTTGTTAATTTTGTCTCAAATAAATTTCTGAAAATGCCATTTTAAAGAAAATTTTATAATCTTTTGTTTTATGTAGCAATACCTATCTATACCGGAAAAAAAGTTAAGGGCAAATAAGTAAAATAAACCAAAAAAATCAATTTTTTGTATTTTTTTTGCAATTTCGTTTTTTATTTTAGCACATTAAAAATGTATTTAAACATTTTTGAATAGAACTATTCAATTCTCTACAATAACGTTAACGGCATTTTTTCGAAATTAAGCTTGGTTTTTGAGTTATATGCAAAAAACGAAAAGGGTTGCATTACCCCCCTCCTCAAAATTGCACCCTCTCATTTAATAACACTCCGTGATTTTCTCATCTTCAATAACCCAATGATTTTTACAATAAAAATCCGGTAACGTCTTAGTTCCTTATTGCCCTGTTTTTAGGACATAATCAATAGCCTATTAGTCACTAGTAGATAAGCCTTTCGTTCAAGTCGATTCTCGAATTTTTTATTTATAGTTTTGGAAATCTCCTTTGCTATCTTCTTTAGTGGAACATGGCAAAGCTGAGTGCTTGAGACCGCAGCAGAAGTTTCTTACAAAAGACCAATATTATTTGTTCAACCTTTCACAGCCGGCCGCCTTTTTTGAGCTTAACACCAATTTTTTAATAAAACGTAAGAATATCTACTTCCAAGAGTCGTGACTGATTGGTCTTTAAAAATTATTTTATTAGACTGTTCAAATTGAGGTATTTTTATCAATTCTGCTATTATTTGGAACGCCCTACAATATAACATGGATTTTCCCATTTTATGTGATCTTGAATGAAATCTATTCACGTTTTTAACGAAGTATTTTTTTTGAATTCTCAGTTTTAGGTATTTATAGCAAACAAAAGATTTAACAAAAAAAAAAAAACAACATCACATCTGCAACAGATTCCGTTGCGCTGGACCATATCAAAAGCTATTTTTCATTACTTGAAAATTTTTATTCAAAACAATATGTGTATCTATACCTAAAGTAAAAACGTCAACACAAAACTGCCACATTTTGTTATTTCTTTAAGTTGAAATATCATTTCTTTCCCCTATCCTTGATATTTCGATATGAATCATTGAAATTAAGTTTGATATTAAAAAGTCTGAATATAGCGGTTGAGTAAACCAATGAAATCCATAACATGTCATGACATTAGTATAAGGGGTCGAGCAAACCAACGACTAAAATTGCAGGAGGACATATGGATACAAATTTATAGTTGTCCATGTTAGTTCCATCATACCAACTGGGGGATAAACAGTTTGATATTTGTAAACAAATGAGGCTGTGAGTGCAAAAGTGGCGTAAACCACTTTTTGTAATTTGATTTAAATGGCCTAAAATAGGCACATGTGCTTTTAAAATAGTCATGTTATATTTTTTTTTTTTTGGAAAGATTAGATATTCAAGAACCTAACACTATGTTTAAAATAATTTATCTCCCTAAGATACAAAAATGAGAAACAAAATAAGCCACTTTTGCACTCACATCCTCAAATATTTTATTGCTTTTAATTTATTCTTTTTTTTTAACCTAATTTCTAATGTTTTTTGTTTAAATTTAATTTCAGATCTTCAATTCAATTTGGATAGCAACATAACATTCAAAGACTTCGCGCGCATCTAGTGTATAATATAATTAATATATAAATAATAATAATCAGAATAAAAGGACTCCACCGAAACAAAACGTGTTTTTAAGAATTCATACCAATCTACAGAACGGGGGCAAACGCAAACAAAATTTTAATATATTATAAACGGATCACTGTGAAAATCATTTTATACCTCATTACTCTTTAAATTGTATAGAAAGTATATAAATTGTATAGAAAGTACTTAAGTGTTCAAATTTAAGTAAGTTTTTTTTTATTTTTAAACAAACACAAACTAATAGATTTTTTTTTAAATTTCAGTTTATTTAAATTATAAATCGCATTTTATCTGTGTGTAAATGTGTGTGCGGATTTATATGAGTAAAACTTAGCTTCAAGCAAAAAAACCCATAATCAAAAACGCAACACGCATAATCCCACAAAAACAAAAATCAACAACAAAACAAACATAGTCAAACAAACTATCACTCTAAAATAATATAAAACAAAAAGAATCTTCAAAATGACGATGAGTACAAATAATTGTGAAAGTATGACATCATACTTTACCAATTCTTATATGGGGGCCGACATGCACGGCCATTATCCCACCAATGGGGTAACCGATCTCGATGGCCAACAAATGCATCATTATAGTCAAAATCCAAATCATCAGGGCAATTTGCCATATCCAAGGTTTCCACCCTACGATCGAATGGCATATTATAATGGTGGCGGTCAGGGTATGGAACATCAGGGTTATTCGCGGCCAGATAGTCCATCGAGTCAGGCTAGTGGCTGTTTGACACAGGCACAAGCGAATGGTGGACAAATTGTATCGCAAAATCAACAACCGCAGCACACACAATCACAACCTCCTCAGCATCCGCAACAGCAGCAACCTGTCGTTTATGCGAGTTGTAAATTACAAGCGGCCGTTGGCGGATTGGGTATGGGACCGGAGGGTGGATCACCTCCATTGGAAATGTCCGGCCATCATATAAATTCACAAATGACAATACCTCATCATATGGGCCATCCACAAGCTCAGGTTAGTAGATTTTTCTTTTTGTTAAAAGTTAAGTTTTGAAAAATAGTTTTTTTTGTAGAGTTTTTTGGACCAATATAAATTTAAAAACATATTTTAAATGTGGTGCTAGCTAAATCTGATCTGTACAAAATATGCGGCTAAAGAATATTACATGGTTCATTTTTGCTAATGAAAAAAGTCGGTTTAACGTCAACCCAACTGCATTGATGATTGTTATCTGAAAAACCGGTTGTTCCATAGTATCACTAAGCAGTACCGTAGATAGGTTTCGTTAAAGGGGGGGGGGCGATAAATAACTTAGTATTAGATTCCATAATATATTTCTACTTGCGTTCCAAAGCAAAGATTCGGGGTTTATTCTTACATTTTTGGGAGAATATTACTTGTGTCATTCCGAAATATCCACTTAAACGGCAAGGCCAATTTTTATTTCATTTTACGTAGGTTATTTTTAAGATAAACAAAAACATAACCTTCAAAATTAAAATAAATTAAAAATAGCTTCGATTTGAGGATAATTTATTAAAAAGTCGATACAGAAAAAAGTACGTATACGCCAGAGTGTACCACTTTTTTTTATTGTTATTTTCATAGCAAAAAAACTGCGCAATATACGTGATATAATTTTATTATTCGACTTTAGAATTCTTAAGCATGATAAAGGTGAAATGACGGCAGACATTTCTCTATGGTTAAAAGTTTCATTGGTTTACTTTCTTTGCACTAAAGTTTAAGCTCAACTTTTGATTTAAAATTAAATTAGACAATCTATTCGGTTTCACAGTTTTGTTTTAGTTTAAGTTAAAGAACAGGGATCTGCGTGTTGAACCTCAGTTCAACGTTGGGAACCAAATCAATAAAAATATGGAATTCATTTACTTATTTTTTACCATCACTAATTCCATCAACAAATCTATGTCTGCTATTGAAAAGTTGTTATTTTCTCTTTTTTGGTACAATTATTGAATTATTTAGATTATTTTTCCATTTTTTTAATTGATGTTTACGTCACTTTAGTAATAGCCCGCAGCGTAGTGTTTAGTGCAATGGACTGTCACGCTGGAGGTCTGGGTTCACTTCCCAGCCTCGTCCAGCTAAAAAACTAAAAAAAAAATTTTTCAGGCCTACTGCCTCTTGCGAGGAATTGACAAATCCTCCAAGAGTATCACCTGTCATGAATAAGTGCTACTCGTCTATAGCCGTTCGGATTCGGCATAAAATTGTTGGTCCTTTCCATTCCTGTGGACACAATCACACAGAAATGGTTGGGAGTTGTTAGCCACTAGGCCCTGGTTCTTCACGAGCCGTTGCGCCACTCAATTTTTTTTTTATTATCACGTCACTTTAAGACAAAACAAACTTCCACGGATTGTCGACAAGACAAAATATTTATTGGTTTTTTACGTTTTATTTGCTGGAGAGAGAGAAAGAACAGACAACAAAAAGCTACTTTCTATTTACATTGCGTTATTACGGCGAAGCAAAATCGTACAATGCTGCCAACATATTTTCATGAAATCTAGTGATGATGTTGATTTCCCTGTGAAACCGGCCGAGTTGAACCAAACATTTAAACTTAGTTTAAGGTTCAGCTGAACAGAAGTTTAAACATCTACTGTTAAACTGGGGGTGAGTTCATTTTTACAAACGTCGTCTAAGTTCGGTTCAATTACTTACAACTCGGTTTTGTAGGATTATATTGCCAATTCAATCTCTTTCAATAATTCTAAAAATTATAAAAAAAACATTTGATACAAAATATGTCAATCTGTACTTTCAAAAAAGGTCACTTGTACTTTCAATAGAACTATGTTTAGTCACTCCTCTTAAACAGTATAGTTAATTTTCTTTCTTCATTTACGTCATTATATTTTTTTTGGTAAATAATTGTTGTTTATCAATTCTCGTTAAATATTTCAATATGAAAACCATAATATTTCCATTAAATTGTAAGACACAATTCTCTTATCAACAATCAAAACTACAGTTAATTCGTGAAAAAAAAATTCAACATTTTTAACTTAAAATATTCAGGGTTGCCACTTGGTGGTCAAAAAATGTCTTTAATCTGAAATTTAAATTATGGCAACAACTAGGTACTTTTCAAATTCAAGGAATGGGCACCAATTATAATAGCTCATCCTTACTTGAAGATTTTATTTTTATGTTAGATATACCACAAAAAGATAAAAGCAACCATTCAGCTCGAAAGATTGTGTTTTTTTCAAAAATTTCCTATGCCAAAATAAAAACTTCTACTTTTACAAAAACATCAACATTTCTTGAATTCTGATTTATTGCAATATTTTCTTTAAATTCTACCTTCCCATTATCAAGTCGAGTTTTAAACGGGCATAGCTTGGTTCTTAAATGCAAAGAATTAGTGGTTGAAAACTCCCAATTACGTGTTCTTTTCCAAAAGGACTTATGATTAGATATACTGGACTACTTTAGACTTCTATTAGAAGTGAATATCATGTCAATATAACGTTAAACTCATATCGGGAAGTTTGATCTTCAAATAAATTTTGATATTTTGTTTGAAATTTTGTTTTCAGCATTTAAGTTTCAATTGAAAGAAAATACAAAACACTGTACAGTATTCCCCACTTAATTGCACTGAGCGTGGTTCAATTAACATGGTCAATTAAACGAAACCCGTATAATTGCACGTGTCGGTCAATTAAAAGATAAAATATTCATATAAAAAATTCACCAAAAAAAATCAGTGACAATTTAAGTGGTTCCAAGAAACTATAATTTAATTTTAGGTTTCTTTCATAATGATATTATTTTGGCTGTTCAATTAAACGAAAAGTTTACATGGTTTTAGTTTTATAAATTAAGCGGAGTTCATCAATGTTCGTCCGCTTTGTTTTCGTAAGCATTTCGTTGCCTTGTTGGTGACCACAGGAGAGTTTAGTTTTGCATCAGTAGCAACACGTTCTTCAACCGCTCACTTTGACGTTTCACCAAGTTACTACAATGGGCTTACTAGTTAGGTGCTGTCACATAAACTTCTAAGAAGCAAATTTTGATCCATCGACATCGACTTACCTACCAAAAGTAAGAAGTAACAAAGTATTTGTAAGGTTAAAAGCCCTTTCAAAATAATCATTTTACGTAGAATCTTCAAATAAACTTAACTTGTAAAAAAATAATAAGGATTTTTATACTGAGAATTTTAAGTAGGCATGATATTCTTATCTACTTCCAAGTACCTACATACATATGTCTAAAATAAAATTCAGTCTTTTCACATTAAATTCATTATTTTCCACACTCAATCCCTTTGAAAATTTAATTCATGATTTTGCAAATAAAATTCACCCTTTTGGAAATTAAATTCGAAATTCCGCAAATAGAATTCAACTTTTTGCAAATTAAACTCACCGTTTGCCAATAGTTCAAAACAAGTAGATTTACATTTTTGATTTGCAAAAAGGTGAACTACATTTGCAAAAGGATGCGTTTAGATTGCAAAAGGGTGAATTTAATTTAAAAAAGGTGAAATCAATTTGCAAAAAGATTAATATGAATTGCAAATATTTGAATTGAATGTGAAAAGATTATATAATATGTCTGCAAAATGTGTCTTCTGATTTTGTTATATTGACTATAAGTTTGTATTAATATAATTTCCTTAAAATAACCCATTTATTTGAAAACAAAAAAAAAAAACATCACAAACTTATCTTATTTTATAGTTATACAATGAGGTTGGAGTTCCTGATGTTGTTCCTGAGGTAAGACAATGATGTTTGACTGTTTACTTCTGTCGTATATAATATTTTCGTTTGGTACTCGTAGTTCTGTAATTTATATTTTCGGTTGCCCTAAATATCTATATTATTTTTTGTGTGGTTTACTTTGGTATGAGAATATTATTTATAGGAAATTATTTTTTGTTAATT
This sequence comes from Melangyna quadrimaculata, assembly GCA_949320155.1. NCBI lineage: Eukaryota > Metazoa > Arthropoda > Insecta > Diptera > Syrphidae > Melangyna > Melangyna quadrimaculata. The sequence goes on from OX439483.1 coordinate 391,801,568, forward strand.
GTGTTTTTTTTTTTCAATGGGCTTTAGGTCAAATGAAACAAAATATTTTGATGTCACGCTCACGACATTTTGTCCATGACTATGGACATCATCAGGTGAACAATAATTTGTTTCATTTGACCAAAAGCCTATTAAAAATTCACAACTTATTAACAAAAAAGGTCACAACAATATCACAAATTATTATTATTTGTATGTAGAAGTAGTTATCTCTTTGTTTATAAGTTTCTTCAAAAAAAAACTGTAAATTCTTTCTATACTCTACTATTGTTTGTTTATTTTATTTCAAATAAACTTAAATCCATGCAATATTAAATTTGTTTTATTATTTAGGTGCATCAAAATCATCATAATATGGGAATGTACCAGCAAACGACAGGTGTTCCACCTGTTGGTGCGCCACCACAACAAATGATGCATCAGCAACCGCCACAAATGCATCAAGGCGGTCAAGGACAACAACCACCAACGCAAAATCCAAATACACAATCGTCAATGCCTTCGCCTTTATATCCATGGATGAGAAGTCAATTCGGTAAGTATATTTTTTTTTCATAAATTTATTTATTTTTAATAAATAGGTATATTTAAAGTAAAATATATTTTATAATGCATCATTAATAAAAATTTTATTTATTTATAATTTTATTTTGTCGTAGCTGAAATAAGTAGTTTCGTTTTTATTTATTTGAATTTCTTAGTTGTGTGGGGATTTATTTATTTTTACGGCCTTTACTGTAATGGAAAAAAAAAATGGTTTTGGTATTGGATATATATTAGCCAAGACATTATTATTATTAATCTTATTAGAACTTTTTTCAAACTTGATTTACTTTTACTAAAATTTTTTGTTGTATGCTGTCATTTTTATAACTATTATGAATCTTATTAAGAATCAATTTATTGCTCATTTTTTTGTTTTTGAAATTTGAATACTAGAGATTACTTGAAAGGAAGTCTTCCAAGTAGTCTTACCAATGAACAAACATAGCGTTTTGCCAGATAAAATTAGTCTAGTTTTGCAAAAAGGTGGGGGAACTAAAAAAAAAATACGATTTTTTGAAAGGAAAAGACTGAGGGATAGTTTTTCAGTGCGGGGTTAAAGTAAAACCAGAGTTAACTCAAGAAATTGAACCCAATGCGGTAGACTTATGAACTTGGACATTCTCAGAAGCTTGAAGATAACGGTTGAATTGTAAAATTGTAAAGGGGAAGAACTTAATTGATTATTTCAATGGAGAACTGTCCTTTCACATTAAATTCATACTTTGGCAAATTAATTTCATTCTTTTGCAAATTGAATTTACCTTTTTTGCAAAAAACCATAATTTAATTGCAAATCAAATTTACCTGTTTGCAATTCGTAAATTCACCAATTGCTCCGGAAGAGCGAGACAAATAAATTATTTATTGATGAGTTTGGGTTCAATTATCATCTTTTCTTAATTGCACATAGTGAATTTAATTAGCAAACAAAATAATTTCATAAGCAAATAAAGCGAATTCAATTTTAAAAAGAATTTATTTTATTTCCAAAGGGTGAATTTATTGTGGAAATACTGTTCAGTTTAAGTTAATACATTTTGATGCCTTAATAAGGATTTTCACTTGCTCTATAGGGAAAGTATATTGCTCTGTGTGCGCTTGTGCGCCCTGATGTACATACACCGAGCTGGAGCCTAAACGGTTGAACGAAATTTGCTTCAAATTTGGTGTGTTGCATTTGAATGTGATTCCCTAGAGGGAGGGTTGAAATGTTTGTTTTATTTCATCTAGAAAAGGGATCAGCCATAAAATGATTTTGGTTTTATTAAGTTTTCTCGAAAACAACTCTAACGAGTATAATTAAACTTCATATGTATACATGTAATTTCAAGAGGAGTTTTTTGCATACCATGATCTTACAAATATTCGAATAACGCAACAAAAGTTATGTTTTTCATCTTTGAAAAAAAAAAAATGCCTTTTTTATACTTATTTAGGTAAATTCCCACATCTCATCATTGGCTTTGCGTTGATTTTTATTATTTTACGATTCGGTACTTCTAAATTATTCAATAAATGTTGAATTTAAACTTTGTTTGAATATTTTTTTGTTTTTTCGATAAAATAATAATAATAAAATAATAATTTCTATATTTTTTTGTATTGAATCACAAAACTTACATATTGCTTTTTTAACATTTTTTTATTATATTTTGGTTAACGATATAAAAACATTACCAAACCATTACTACATTTACGGTTAATGTATAGCTATAATTCTAGTTGTAAGCTACGAGAGCTAATTAGTGCGATCCAGTGGTGAACATTTCTTATTTGCCCTATAGGGCCAAGCATTGATTTCATGTCAAAAAAAAATTGAAGGTTTTAGTGAGAACTAACATTTTGACGGTGAAGAAGTCCAATTAAAGTGATTTTCGACTAGTACACATTCTTCGTTCTGTTTCTGTGCTTGCGTCCGTGCATCTAAGCGTCCTGATGTATACATCGAGCTAGATCCTAAACGGGCGAAATGGCTTCAAACCTGGTGTGAAGCATTTTTATTTCAATTTCTAGAAGATGAATTCAAATGTTTGTTTTATCTAATCTAGAACCAGTAGCTGCCATACAACGTTTTCGGTTTTATCAATTTTTCTCACAAACGGCATTTCCAATTTTCAAAAAACTTCGCACATGTGATCTATAGAACAGTTTTAGTAATACTGTAAACTAGGTTTTTGCCAACAAAATCGAATAACGGAAGTAAAGTTATTGACTTAGTAGCTCAGTCTGACTGGAACTATAGACGCCATCGTTAATTCCATCTGAGGAATTCGTCCTCTGCCGCCTGGATAAAAGGAGAAGTGCCTTAGGGGGAGCACTCCCCCGCCCTCTTTTGCTGGCTGTCCCCAATAACTTTCCACAGGGATTAAAACCCCATTTCCAGCTGAGGTTATACACACCCCATGTTCACCACTAGGTGCAAGAATGATCTTGTCTGCAATAAACATAAATCTTACAGTTTCAACTGTTGTTTAAATTCAAAAAAGATCAAAAAGCGGTAATTTCTGCATTTATTTCACTATTTTTCACATGAAACCAATTTTAAAATGGTTCACTGTGGGACATGATTTACCACTGACCATATAGTTCACCCAATTTTGTTTTTAAATATTAACCGACTGATTTTAAATTTCTTTGCGCTTGCCCAATAGGTAAACAATTTTGTGTAAGAAATTAAAAAAAAAAACAAAATTAAAGTAGGAATGTTACGAATAATTAAAAAAAAGTGAATTGAGATTTCAAATTGCACTGGTTTTTCCTTATTTCTCAAACAGCATGTGCAACTATCAAGATTATTATCTGTTGGCATTTTCGAAACAAAAAACAACTTTATATGGTTAGAACTATAGTTCTCTGTCACGTAGCTAGGTACCTATAAGATTAAATCTTTTGAAATTAAGTAAAATCACCAACAGTCAACTTTCATTTTCAAAACTCTAAAAACGTAGGAAAGGTACCCATATAATTACCTCCTGCCTTTATTATAATGTTAAAGAATAACAAGAAATAAACAACAACAACTAAATTCACCACGTTCACTGCACCTATGTATACCTATTCATCCTGCTGTGTGTGGACATTGATTGACCAAGATTTATTACCGTGACAATTATTGCACGATCGATGTCCTTTTCACTCAACCCCTATTTTTCAATTTCAAAAAATAAAACATTCCCTTTCATTGATTTTTGCAAATTGCAATAAACCTGATGCACTTAAGTCCATGCATGAATATCCTGCAAATCTTTCGCTTTTCAAAAAGAAAAAGGATGCAGGCAAATCCTTATATTGTTATTCAATTGTCGGCAAAGGACAACAATTCTTAGAATAAATTCAGATCACATATTAAACATTTGTTCGAAAAACTATACATAAACTGCAACTGTCGCCAATTTTGTGTAACTTTTCAAAAAGGAATTTATGACCGTACCAAATCGAGGACAATTCTAATTGTGATCCCAGACCCAAAATAATATCCTTTCAGTTTAACATAAATACATACCTACCAGCTACCACCTCTGGTGTTGTTAGCAATTTAGTTAGTTCCTTATTGCTTGTTCACGTATCTTCGAGTGTGTCCTGAAATATATTCTTTTTTTTCGCCTTGGATTTCTTTACTGCGTCGGTCGTAGTCTCTAAGCTGAAATTTGAATCCTTGTTTTTGTAGATTTTTTTGTTATGTATCAAAGCGCACATTGTGTGTGAGTAGTGGCTGTGTCTTATTTGTGACTTTAAGTGTTTCTCTGAATGGGAAATTCAGAACTCCATCCACTTCACTGAATTACGTAAGAGAAAAAATATCTTTCGCATCTCGCGCGCTCGCATGCTCCTCCTGTGAGTTTATATGTATACGTAAAGGAAATGAAGACAAATCTACCAACCAAATGGTTTAAATTGAAATCTCTCATTCTTATAGAGGACTACATTTATAACAAAACATCACACAGAGTGCAACAGGAAGCATCGAACAATGAACCACTTAATGTTGTTTTCGTGCACCAAAATATCCCTGTGCACATTGAATTTTTCTTTTTTTTCTGTTTTATTGTAGATATAATACCCACATAGCTCGCTTAATTCGCTGCTGGTGCAAAAATTATACGAATCGAATAGTTTATATACACACAAGCTTAAAAGTATCAGTACAGGGTTCAGGGATGACCGATGTCCGTTGTGCTCGTGTGCCTAAAGACGTGATAGTTTATACAACTTAACATTTATTTTCTTTCTTGCTGGCAGGACTTCATATATAAATTAAAAGAGCGGGTATAGGTATGATGATGAGGAGGAGGAGGGAGAGGGCTGGATTTATTTTATTCCCAAAGAAGCAAAAGCCAGCATGGAAAAAATGATAACAAAACTTTTTTATTTCCAACAAAATACAGAAAAACTGGAAGAGTGTTGCATTTTGTTTAAAGTTACACTATTATACACAATTTTCGTGACATAGTTTGCGGTAAATTCTTTGCTGCCTGGGAGCAATAATGGCACACTAATCACGCGACTGAAAGCGTCAAAATCTTTTTCCGAAATCATTTGATTCGATCAATTGATAGAATGGTGTTATTATAAGCAAATCAATTGGTCCAAATATCTTTTCGTCTAACTTGGAAGGACCACTGCTTTTATTTCTATCCTATTCCTCCTATCTTTGTCCAAATCAATGGAAAACTGGAAAGGCTGAATCGGCATCCCTCTCTAATTACTCCCCAATCAAAGGAACGTAGCTTCTATCCGAGTTCATTGAAATATTGATAAATCATGGAGCGTGAAATATCTTGAAGAAGGGAAGACTTTTAGCAAGTGGCAATTGAAACGTTTTTTGCTGAAAAACGTCAACTTATCGTGATCTAATTCTGTATCGCACCATTTTTGTGATAGTAAGATAGTTTGAATAATTCAAAAACACTTCGGACAGTTTCGCATCATCAATCTCTCATTGAAAAAAAACACTTGCATTTAGTTTCGATGAAAAACTGCTTCAGTATTTAAGTCATTAAATACAAATTGTATAAAATTTGTACGGGCACAAGTTAGACATCAACAAAATAAATACTGGCGTCCCTCAGGTCAGACTTTTCAGTTTTCGATGACTCTGGCTTATAATCAGGCTTATTTTTGAACGACCATAGCCAGGTAACGTTCGACACGTAGTGCCGTCGAGCTAGAAGCACCATATCCATTAAAATGGTTATAATCGACCAGTAGTGCTTTCTGAAGAAGTATGGACTGATAATCCCACCCGATCAGAATCCATTTCTTACTTAACTACTTATCTCCTTGACCCTTACGTGGGACAACTACCGTAAACTACCGAGAAAATCCCGTCTTTTTCTGTTTCTTGAAATATGTTTGGGATCTTGTCAAATTTGTTCAAGCTTCTGAGATTCCTTTTCGATTATTCTGTGCCAAGTTTTTCTCTGAGCTCCATATTTTCTGTCATATTGGATACGAAGATTCCATACTGCATTGCGTCTCTCGCGATAGAGTCTTTACCAAACCAGCAGTAGGGTTGGAGGAATCGACTGTAATTTCCTTTTTCCGAAAAACGATGTCGGTAGGATTGTGACCAGTTCTCCGGAGTTCTTGGTTGGTGATGGCATTCGACCAAAAAATCGTTAATATGTTTTGAAGACATCTATTCACAAAAGTTTCCAGCTTTCTTATGAAAGAGGTGGTCATTTTCCATGTACTACACCCATGTAGTTGTATGGATTCTTCCTTCGAGCGAAATGGTAGCAGTTAGGTCTTTGTAATTAAATTAGTTTCACATTCGTAGGCATCCTTGATGATAGCGACAAGCTTCTTAGGTATACCTCGCCTGTATAAGACTGACAAAATAAAATCTTAATTCAAGCTATCAAAAGCCTTTTTGAAATCGATAAAGCGCAGATGAAGAGTGGAACTAAACTCTACGCATTGTTCTATTATGGTTATGGTTAAAGTGTTGTTTTTATATTACGTAGTCTGAGCTTGCTCAGAGTCTCGCTTGTTCTTTTTGTCCGAGATTATTTTTGGTATTTTCGCTAAGTATGCCCAAATCCCTCTCCAGTTGGTAATTTGACGATCATATTCATAGATATAGCATTTTGGTGGATGTTTGAGGAGCTGATTAATAAAGCTCAGCAGGAATGCTTTTTTAACCTACCGCTTTTTGTTTTTTAGAGATTTAATAATTGCTGATGTTATGTCGGCTTATCTGGATGGGCAAATATGGAAAATTGTTTCTGCGAATTTCTCATTTGACCATACAGTACCTCCACCGTTGCGTCGAGATGGTTAAGGATGGTGGAAATGTGTTATTTCCATCTTCTGAACTGATCCTCATCTATTACCAACAGGTTGCTGTCTAAATCTTTCTCATACTAGAGTTTCATTCGGGATTTATTCCCAAACAATTCTTTGGTTATCTTGTAGAAGGTGCTTGTCGCTGGAAGCTGATTCCTTAGCGTGTTCTGCAATGTCTTTTATGCAACGGTTTTTGACATGCCTAACACTACCGCCTTATTTCTTTTCCGATACTGAGTTTCGATGGGAATTCTCTCACCTTCTAAGGCTGCTGGAAGTTGTGTCCAAAGCGCATTTCTATTTTCGGTCTTTCTCTAAGTCACTGCAAGGACCCATGATGAACATTTTGGCTTCTCTGCCTTATACGCACACACTCAAGCAGTTGCAGAGGCATTTTCCACAGTGTTCCAGTGTTGATTTGAGTTTTTAGTCATTGCAATGCTGTAGCAAATGCGGCCCTTGTATTTTTGTCGAACTTAACGATCCCGTAATCTGTCGGTATTGTACCTTTGTGTTCAAAGGAGTTCTGTCAGTTTTTATGTACAGATACGAAAAACTCGAGATCACACGCTAACCCGACATCAGCACCACGTCTATTTCGGTCATCGAAGAGGCAATTTTTAAAGCGCTTACTAGTAGTAGTAGTCACAAAATGAACAATGAAGTTCACTGTGTGCTATAATTGGTCCGTGGATACTAGCTTTTAGGTATCGAATGCAAGACCTTATGTTCAAACAGAGTAACTCTAATGACTATTTCAGTTAACATTGCAAAAGTCAACAAACCGCTCCTCAATATCGTTCCGCTCACCAATCTCGTGATCACCCAGAACATGATTAATGTCAGTACAGTCCTGTTTAACCTTAGCACTTACATCGTCCTCCACTCGGCAAACCTCTGAAAACCACGTTGAGTTGACGGTAAAATGCGCTCTTCGAGCACTGAACAGAGTGATATTCTGCATTCCCACTTTATGGACCTATTGGACTGGCACCTAGGGCGGGCCACGAGACGAGAAAGGTCTCGGTCTCGATCTCGGTCTCGCATGACGAGAACGAGACGAGACGAGACGAGACGAGCTTTTAAGCAACCGAGACGAGACCGAGACTGTTTATTTGCACCAAATTTTACAGAGAGTCTAATAAATTAAAAAATCCAATTTCAGTAAAATATTTATTTTCTTCTGCATGTATTCAAACTATAATCGAAAATATTTCGTTCCAATAATCAACAACTTGGCCAGAAATCGTATTTTTCGGAGACGAGACCGAGACAAGACTTAATTATATGAGACCGAGACGAGACTGAAAATTTTCGATTTTAACGAGACCGAGACGAGACCTACAAAAGTCTCGCAGAGTCTCCTACCTACTGGCACCGTCCAAAATCTGACAATTTTGGCTTATTTTTTTTTATTGAGCTAACAATTAATCCAAAAAATTGACCTCGTCCTTGAAGATCACACTTTTCAGCTAAAAATCGGGTCTATCAATTTTACATGTTGCTCCTTGGTGATTTGTCTTTAGTGACTGAAAAAATATAAAAAATCAAAATTAGCAACAGAGTATAAAACTTAAAAATAAAATTGCCATCATGAATTGTCAAAATCTACTCGTCTCTCTCTATTAGAAAAACTTTGACTAGATTTTCTGTAATCTTACAAGAAATTTTGTATACCTTCTGATCTTGCTGCAGTACCAGTCTGATGTTTCCATGATCGATAAAGATTCCTGCGATTTTCTAAAAAAAATAATTGTACGAGATGGGGGTCTTTTGCCACGCTTTGGTGGGAAAGTGTGTGTGCGCTGGGAGGGGGAAAAAACAAATTTTTGGCTGCATAGATTTTGAGAATCAATAAAATGCAAAAGACCAGGGTGTTACAAATTTTTCTGATAGAAACATCTTGTTTGGCCCTACTAATAAAAATAAGATTTGAAATATCAGCAATGATTCAAAAGTTAATCATCTTGTTTTTAAAGAATTGTAATGATAACGAAACTACGTAAGGGCCAGTGGGAGATCCAGGGGGTGGCTATAGGGGCTAAACCCCCCCACCCCACAACCGATTCCATAAAATAACTGAAATATTGAAAGCAATATATTACATACCGTGTAGAATTTTTTATTGGTCTCAAATATTGTTAAGGTGTGAAATTTGATGGAAATCAGACAAAATAACGAAGTTGGGGCTGAACAATTTACATGTTATGTAATTTTTTTTCTCTAAGCCCCAAAATAATTTGGTTGTGGCTAAAGCCTTAAGGGAATTTGACATAAATCAAGTTCGCGGCTACGAATAATAGACATGTTTAATGCAAAGACTATTCCTTAAAAAAACAAAGCCCAGAAAATTGAGATGAAAAAAATAGCTCGGTACTAAGACCTGAAAAGAATTGGACAACAAAAAAAACGTGGTTGTGGTTAAACAACAACCAACTGAACTTAGTTCAGAGGGTTTTTGGGGGTTTAACTCTAGAGACTGTGAAAGTCCGAAGTTGGGGCTTAAGATTAAAGAGATAATTAAAAAATCGGGGTCGGGGCTGAACAATCTAATGAAACAATAATTTACACTAAAAATGCAGAACAGGAATTGTTTCTTACCAGGGCTCAAAGAATCTTGGGGCTTATATTTCCAAGGTCGAAGTCAATTAAACATACAAAACATTTATGTACTAAGCAATTACATACAAGAAATCTGTTCAAGGAGCCAAATTCCAAAAGCGTGAGTTTTCTCTGTGCAAACAGAAAATCATGCAGAATCAAATGAATACTTGCAATCTCTCTAGAAATAGTGACGTGCAAATTTATAGATATATTTTTTGAGCAGGAATATAAAGTGTATGCAGCTTCATGGACGCTTGCAAAATTAGGCCACATGCTATTTTTTGGAGCAGCTTTGCCATATGTCCGACTAAAAGTGTTTGAAGTTTTGACATTTTATTTTTCAATTGGCAAAATATTGTTTTTTGTGTTTTCCATTGACATCAATTCGAACAAAACTGGTATCTACTCTACTAAAAGATTTTGGTTGTTCACGAAAATGTGATCTCATACTGCCGAAACACATATGAGCTTTTACCAGTGAGATTTCGTTTTTGTCTCAAACTGGATATCCAAGCCCACCCCACAGCCAAATCCTAGATCCGCTACTGGTTAGGGCAGTAAAATAAATATTATTAATTTAAAGTAACATCATTGGGATTAAATCAAAATTAACATAATTTACCCTATATGAGCCCGGTTATAATGAAGTGGTAGAAATAATAAAATTGATTACGAGAGGGGTGTTCATATATAGGTAGGTAAGGTTTATAGTATTATGTTGGGTATACCTTTTTCATAAAGAGCAGAAAGGGGTTTTTGGTGCTTTGTAATAACATCGTTTTATTGCATTTTTTTTTCTTTTTTTCTCCTCCCTCTCTTACCATTCAACCCCCATCATATTACATTCTGTCTATATGTGTGATTCCTTTTCCCATTTTCCATCGTTTCTGTTTCCTTTTTAATATTTCTTTTTATTATTTTTTCTTAGAGTCTTTCTGTTGTGAATTGTTCTGTTTTGGTTTGTTTTGTTCTTTTTTTTTGTATTATTATTTTGTTGAATGGTCGTACACCAGAGGAGTAGCAGCGCAACAGCAGGGTGAATATAGAGGAACCAAAAGCAGATTGAGATGTAAAGCAAAATTGATTACTGCCATTAGTTACATGTTGTATGCAATGGATGCCATCAATTTATTAATCTCTGGTACACGGTTTTTTTTTCTCCTTCGTCATCCCACCACCACCACCGCACCACACCGCTATCAAAACCTTCGTCTACTTCTTCGTTCGTTGCTGATGCCACCATCATCGGTGTCCAGTCCACCGCTGCTTATAAAGCTGCTTATAGTGCCTTATCCAATCCACATGCTCCTACCTACCTATGTGTATAGCCTGTAACAGTGGGCTTAAAAAATGCCTCCGTGAAGAGCTCACCGACAACGAAAAATGAAAGCAACGAGATTTTTTAGAAAGAAACCAACAAAAAACACGCAGAAAAATTCTGATATCAAAAGAGGTTTTCATTTACACTCTCGAACCCTATAACCTCTTTAGTTCGTGTCGATGGTGATGGCGCTGCCTGCGCGTTGTGTTGTGTTGGCCAGCATGATGGTAATAGCTGGGCACCAATCTTATCCTTAGCCCTTTTTTTCGGGACAAAAATACTACGAACGATTGTGTGCGAATGGATCAGCAACTCATAGAAAATTTCAATGTTTTGGCTTTGGGATTTGGAATGGACAGGGGATGAAGGTGGAGAACAACTTCATATGATGATATCCAGAGAACTGAGAGCCTATGTAGAAGAGTGCTGGACCAGAGTTTAATGGAGGGGGATTGATATCGTGACGGTGACGCTTTTTTTCTTCTACTACGTATACCGACACTTTTATGGTTTAAAGGTATGATTCGTGTGTTGTTGGGTTCTTATCTTAATATAATTTTTTACTTTTAGTCGATTTTGTAAAAAAATGTTTAAGAGTTCTTCAATTTTTTTTTCATACCTACATAACCTACCTACAAAAAATAAAGTCGCTGTGGAGTTTTTCACGATTGTGTATTTTATGTAGCTATATAGATACCTACCTACTCTCCAGCCTCCACATTTCAATTAAGTTGTAACATGAATTCGGAGTTAGAAAAGGGTTTTCTCGTGTTGTTAATTTATTATTTTTATTCGAAATGCATCATTAGTCATTGGGATTCGACGTGAGTTAAATGGATTTATATAGTGAAAAAATCTATACGGTTGCTTTGACAACATCTTATATGACGGCGAAATAATATTTTAGGTACCAAGCAGAAGAAAATATTGTCACTAGATTTTTAAAAGACATTGCAATTAATTGTATTGTGGGTTCTTGTTTGAAGATTAACATGTTAATAAAAAAGAGAGGCTATGGTGTTGAATCAAGGAGAGTTTATTCCTCTACCTAATGATTACGCTTTTGGTGCTTCGGGAGCTGACTATACAGAAATGGCATATAACATAAGTTTTGGTTCTCAAAGCTTTACCTTGGTTCGTTAAATAGGTGAATAAGATTCCTTGGAGATTCAACACTCATCTCATTTCCACTTTTCGTAATATATATGATTTATATGCCTTGAATGGTCTAAAAAAAATATGCTAAGATATCCAGTGTTGATAATTCTAATACTTCTTATTATTTTATTATTATACTATGATACTTTTAAGGAAAAACAATCAAGTCCTACGGGCGAAAATTGATCATAATAATATACTAGTGAAGGCACTACTTTAGTTGTGTAAGCAGTTATTTTTATTTACTTTTATACCATTTAAGTTGCTCATGTTTGAAGAGTACAACTATTAAGTATAGTAGTTAAGATAAAAACAATGTAAATATTTTGTTTTTAACTAAACGATAAATGGTATAAACTGGTCTAAAAACAAAAATGTGCCCTGATAGCATTTATTTCTTCGAGCTTTCTTCAAGTTACTGCGGAGAAACATGTGCCTTCGCTTCTCTGCTTTATACCCACACACACAAGCAGCTACAAAGGCATTTTTCATAGTGCTCAAGTATTACTTTACGTTTTCTGGTGTTGCATTACTGTGCCAAGGTGGTCCTGGTATCCTTGCCGCACTAGAATCCCTTAATCTGTCGGTTTTGTACGGATTAAGTTCTTTAAGTTTCTACACACAGATGCAGTTCCAAGTTGAATATAAGCGAGCATGAGGTGATAATCGTGAGCTAGTGAACTGTTTAACTATAGGATAACTGATATATACACTTATCTTGTACCTACATGAATACATACAACATGCAATAAAATGTATCACCTGCTTGATATAAATCAAATTGACTGGCTTTACAATCAAAACTGAAGAAGGTACTGTGTGCTGAAACAGCTGTAACACCATACAATTTAATAAAAGTGGACATTAAAACAAATATTTTGTTTTTATATTTTCATTAAAATGTATGTCAACCAAGTAGGTACAGACCAACAAAATAAAACAATCAAATCAGTGTTATACTAGTAACTTTAAATCTCCATTAAGATCCTCTTTTATCGTTTTAAATTATTGAAAAAGAAAAAAAAATTATAAATGTATTCGAGTCAAATTAGCTGATTGGTATAATTTCTTCAAATGCTTGGTATAATATTGAAATTGTTAAGAATTGATGCACATACATAAATAGTTATTATATTTAAGGCACTTCTTCAATTGCGTAAACAGTAATTCTGTTTTATACCAATCAAATTGATAATATTAAAACCGCACAACTACTAGGCGAAGGTAGACAGAAACAATGAAATAAATTGTTTCTACTGCCTACAACAATCAAAGCTGTGCTCAAATTAGTAACTCTAAATTTTGATTCACATTTTCTTTTTTTCTACATGTACATGCATCAATATGTATGCATGTAGATGTACTTACGCATATACTTTTTAAAAAGTATTTGTGTTCATTTCCTTATTGGTATAATTTTTTTCAAACTTTTTGAACAATATCGAATTAGTTTAAGAAAAAGTTTATATAAACAGATTTCTATTTAAAGCGGTCTAATCTGTACTTTTGTTTTATACCAATAAAGTGACACATATTTAACATATTTTTACAATTTTTTAAATAATTGTTATTTACGCATCCGATGAATACATAAAAAAGATAAAATAAGCTACTAACTATAATCCAAATTAATAATACACACCTACGCAAATAAAATTCTTGATTGGTATAAATCAAATTGACTGCCTACAAATCAAAGCAGTGTTCAAACTAGTAACTTAAAATCTCGGTTGACGATTTTTAGAACTTGAAAACAGAAACATTATAGGCATAAATTGCATTTGTGTTAGTTGTCTATTTGGTATAGTTTTTTTTAAAATGCTTGCAATATTATCGAATTTGTTTAAAAATAGGTTTAGATAAATATGTATTTAATTTAAGTAACTGCATTAATTGCGTAAGCTGAGATATTGCTTTATACCAATCAAGTGGCATATATTTGTACCAGCATAACTATTCTGTAAGGAAGTGTAGAAGCAAATAAAAACTTATGCGATGAATGATATAAATTGGTTTAAAACCCGAGGATAATAAGAAAAACTAGTACTAATATAATTGTCCTATACACATATCTATGTATTATTGTCGGATTGGTATAAATAAAATTGACTGCCTATAAAATCAAAGCAGTGTTGAAACTAATTATTTTAAATGTCGATCATTTTTTTTTAGTATTTACATAAATTGGAATTGGAAGAACACACTATATATATTATTTGTGTTAGTTTTCTGAATGGTATACATTTAAAATTCTAGCAAAAAAAAAGCATCAACTTTAATTAAGAGTGTGTATACATTTTGTTATTTTTAAATTAGTTTTCATGCATCCGAATCTTATTTAAGGTCCTTAAAGCAGGAAATTCTACAAAAACTTATCATATCATTAAAATTTAATCGCAAGCTTAAAAACGACGTGTAAATAACTTAATTAAAACCCTTTTGCAAGATTTTTTGTCCATTCGACTTCATTAAAGCCAGGGGTGGGGCTCTGAATCATTTTCCAGCTGATTCTATACCTAAGCTCTTCTTTTAGAGTTTCAAATGCAACGAAGTCACAACTTAAGTGTCTCTCATTTTAGCCGTTTGGGTTCGACAGAACATTTAACTTTCCCCCCATTTTCGCTGACGAAAACAACGTATATAGGTTCAATTCATAAATGATTGAGTGTGTAGCTCATTAGGACACAGTTTTCCATGAGATGTCCCACCGTACATTATTTATTTGTTTTGCTTAATTTATCTAGTATCAGATGAATTAAGTTTGTTTAAAAATATCACACAAGTACTTATCAATAACGTTCTTTTTGTTCGAAGCTCATCACTTATAGTTTTTCTATATCAGTTTTAAACGAATTTATCAATTTTCTGCTACTTCTACACACTTTGTATCTTCTCGGTAGTAAAACTTTCTGTTGTCTAAGAAATTAGCATAAACTTGAATTTTAATATTCCCTCTGCCTGACCTTGAGCATCTATTCAAAATTCAAAAACAACTGTTTTTTTTTTAAGAAAATCCCTCCACATACCTATGCATAAATAAAGCAATAACTAAATACATTTTGAATTGAACTGGCGAATCTTATTCATGAATTCATCGAAATATTCTTCAGTTTTTTCTTTTATAAATAAATAGATTACTCATACCAACTGCTGTGTGTGACTTCATTGAGAGCTTAAAGTTTGAAAATATTTTCCTAACCTCAGTCATCAACCCCCACCCCACCCTATACTTCTGATGAGATTCTTTTTGTCCTTATATCTTTACAAGAAATATCTTGAAAAGTTAAAGAACTGAACCTTAAAAGAATACGAAAATATATACGGAGCGGGATCAACGTTTTGGTCTTAAATGTACTACAAGTTTTCTGAAAAGTAAGTCCTTTACTTAAGCTTTTATTTCACGAAATAAAAATGCAATGAAGTATCCTGGGGGTTAAAACAAGGACGATGTCTTCGACAAAGAAAATATAACACTATACTCTTATATATCTATATCTTCATAATACTCGTACGCCCAGCATTATATAGTTCTTCTTTTTGATTTGCCCTTTTGTAAAAGAAGCACAGGGCTTTAGATTTTGAGCTACCTATAGCGGATCCCTACGATGCGATAGGACTATGGAGTTTGTTAGAAAAACAAAAATAAGTTATTCGTTGTTAAAAAATAACAAAAAAAAAAACAAAGGGATAAAACGGTACAAAGTTAAAGTGAAATATAAAAGTTGACGAGTGTGCTGCACATATGTATACCTATACGTATAGTTGTTGTACTGCTTTAGTTTAGAGAGATGGGTTCTCATGCACTTCCCAAGTATACCTTCTTATATCCTTGTGATGGCAGAAGCTAACCAGTACCTACCTACAAAGTATACACAAGGAGATTATATTGCACTACAGGAGAGAAGATGAAAAACTACCAAGGTGATGATGCTTTGAACTTTTAGAATCCCTTTCAATTTGAACTTGTATTGATTTTATTCATGATGGCGATGGTACATATGATGGAGGAAAAAAAATATATCCATGAAAGTAAAGAATAGAAGGATTTTCCTTTGTGATGCACTACTAAAAAGGAGTTTTAAGAATTTATAAATAAATATTGAAAATTAAATTGAAAACAACAGCTACTCCTAAGAAAAGAGTATTTTCGGTTATACAGACCCGTATATAGGATAAATTTAAGTTTTTAACTCTTTTATTTTTTTATTTTCATTTTCTCTTTTATATATCAAGTGGCGAGGATATTTTATCAAGATATCCACAAAATGAGCAACTTGTTGCTGCTGGTTTGGAAATTTGTTGAATGTCGTTAAAATTTATGACCCACCAGCACCATTACAACCACTGCCATCAATGCCAAAGCAAAAGCAGCAGCAAATCCTATAGAGTAACTACAGTTACAAGTAGGTATTATCGTCATCATCATCATCAGCATCATCAGGAGTGTTGTTTTATTTGCCGGGTTTATATTTAGATACGTCAATGATGGCAGAGTGCGGCTGTGGATATGAATAGGATATAGATGTAAAATTAAAAAGGGTACAAAGAGGCTAAAAATTCATTGAAGACTTAATTTTTAACATGTAGGTAAGGATAAGTTTAAAGGCAGATTCTATAGGTTGGCTTTTAATCAGCAGAGTCAAATTTAAATGAACTTAATATTTTTCAGCCGTTTTGTTTGTTTGTTAAACCAAAAATTAAGTATAGTATCTTTTCTTCACGGATTTGGTAGGTACAATATGTCAACTTTCGAAATATCGGCTGCATACGATCGACTTTCAAAATCTCGACCGATAAAAAGTCGACTGGTTAAGAGACCGGCTGAACAAAATATTAAAATGCTATTTTCAAAATGTCGACTTTAAAAATATCGACTGTAATCGACATTTTTATAATCGAGATTTTGATGGTCGACAGAAGCTCTTGTTAACATCATTCCATAAAACATAATCTAATCAAAATGTCGACTATCAAAATGTTGACAGTTAAAATCTGTCACTGGCTGGTTTCGAATCGTCTTCAATCATCCGTTATGCTGTTGTTTTAGGCTGAACGCTGCAGTACATGAGTGTCGACATTTTTTTGTCCAGATTATGAAAGTCGATCATATAGAAGTCGATATTATAAAAGTCGGCATTTCGTACAATTTTATTGAGAAAAAATATGGATAAGGCGATATTTTGCTCGTTATTTTGTCAAGTCGAGATTTCATAATGTCGACATTTTTTTAGACGACCAATAAATTGACAGCATTTTAAATTTGAAATAATTCGATAAAAGTCGACATTTTGAATAGTCGTCCTTTTTTTGACGATCATTCGTACATTCACACATTTTGTAATCTATTTATTTTAACTGACTACCAGCTTAACATATAAAAATCAAGTTTGTTCGTTTTGTTTTTTTTTTTTTTATTTCTTAACTAGTAGATCCGTGCTTGTGTTGCTACGCTGAAATTTCAGCGTCAAAAGTGTTATCGTTTATAAATATGCATATAAAGTACTTTATGTATGTATTTTCGCATTGCCATCAGTTGTATATTTATGTTTGAATGCATTTCTCGTCGTCGCTTTGCTACGACCGCTAATAATTAGAAAGACATATCGTCGGCCTCATATGCAGATCTTGTAACTTAAAAATTCCAAATTTTACAGGAAAGACAAAAAATTACTCACGGACTCCAGTTTTAACAAGGCTTATTTCCGTATTCTCTTCGACAGAAACCAAGATCGGTTACAAAACAGGGTTTAGTAGTTGAGTAACGAGCCTTGCACAATTTGAGTTCAAAATTATTTAGAGTTTTGAGAGAGATACAAATTTTGTCTCGACTTAGTGCGCTTTCAAATTTCCTTCAAAATGGCATTAAAAATATTTTTTTTTTCAGTAAAAGATGGAGTTACGAGGTCTTTACATAAGTACGACGGGTTCAAGAAACTATAGTTATCAATAAATCCAAGATTTTTTGAGTGATGCACGGACAACGCGAAATATAGAAAAGATAATAAAAAACCAGCCGATTGAACGAAGTACAAGTAGACTTATTTTTTTTTTATATCTGAAAGAGGGTTACTGAAGAAGCTTTAATCAAGTATTTTGGACCCCATGTCCTTGGTGAAAGACACAATATTTGAAAATGCAAATTGGTTTATATTTCTGAAAATATTGATCTTAGAGAAAAATTGTTAGGACCAAGGTTGTAGATAATGAAACTATCTTTAGTTCACACATACATATTTTTCTGCGTGGGCAATATTTTTACGGTTATAAAGGGTGATTCGCATAAGGTGTGACAAAGAGCTAGAATAATTAGGTCGAAACAAGAAAAAAATCGCATGGGGTCTTTTCGCCACTGCTGATAGGCGGAAGAAACAAGTATATTTTTATTCAAAATATTACAAAAAAAAATAAACAAACTTCGTAGTAAAAACAAGAACAAAATAATAACTTTTTCACACCAAACCAATCAAAACGGGATTTTCGGTAATTGGTTTACGAAAACTTGAAATGCGTTCACACCGAAAATTTACAAGTTTTCATTTGACATTTCATTTGTTTTGCTTAAACACAATTTTCTCAAGGAAGGGCCGCGCCGCTTTGAAAATTTACAGTGCGAAAGTAAAGGGCAAAAATCATATATTTCATGCGCAATTAAAAGACAATATATAAATATTGGAATTTCACAATGGAAATGCAATGAATCCTGATTCGTTATATTTAATTTATTTCTTAACTGATCAATTTCACGTAGTAGTAAGGGTGCTCGACACTGCGCACGGTCTTTTGTGCTCCAGCAGAAAAATTATTTTTTCCTGGCTGCACCTATTTATATGACGTTTAATTGAGCGCTGATCGCTTAATGTTTCACAAGGTCTATTTGTTTAGTTCATCTTGCAAATCCAACATGTTTTCGACAGGTTTTATTTAAAACTTGTGATTTATCAAAACTTTTGGATTAGCGAGAATGTATAGGAAAACTTGTGTTTTCGATTTAGGTTTCAATCAAAACCGATATTTTCGCGAAAACCAGGTTTTGGGTTTGGTGTGATAATCAACCGGTTGCTGAAATTATCTTAACCTACCAGCTTGGTCAGACGCTTCAATCACGCTACGTGGCTTGGAGTGTTTTTAAACGCTTTCTGCAGAAGCTAATGTATGGACGAGGAAGTGGAATCTTTTCCTCATCTTCTATGGAACACTTCTACAGTGATCCATGCGATCTAACATAAGAACCTCCAACATGGCTTAAGCGAGTTAGAAGAATTTCTCTAGATTAACGTGGTATCACAATGGACCATCTTTTGCACTAAGTGTGTTGGTCCCCCTGGCAGCCACTTCAACATAACCTAATAGTGGTCAGACGTTTTTGTCTTTAAGTATTTTCTTTTGTCGGTACAATGCTTTTAATATCTTTATTAAAAAGCCACCTTTAGCTTTATTTTATTAAATGGAGGCGCGAAATAACGAAAATAGCGACAATCTTGAAAGATCAAAAGAATTTCCTAAGCCACAAAAAAAAAGCGCATAAATCGGCGGAAACCCTACAAGGTTGATGGTCAAAACTCAGATTTCGGTTGTATAAGGTACTATAAGGCTGCACGCTACGTATTTCGATCAGCCACTTGATACGAGGATATGAAATCCTAGGCGTTAAGCGTTGGTTTTAGCGAATTATGCTAACATTTAATAATTATGAACCTGTACGGACAATGAAGTAATATTGATGGTTGAAACATATGCCAACTTCTCTTACTTATGAGCTAATAAACTCAATTTAATAGTTCCAGTGATGCGAGAAATAAAATGCTATGCAAAATACACGTAGCAAATACATTTTATTAAAATTTATTTAAACAATTTTAATTGCATGCAACAAAAAGAACTGGACGGTTATTGTTTTGCATGCAAACAAAAAAATAAAAATTATAAAATGTGTGTTTTTTGTTCGATTAACTTATACCTAATCTTTCGAAACATAATTAATATTTTCCTTGGATCATTGGGTGCTTGCAAAAAGTTTTTGCATGCAAAAAAAAAATGTTTCGATTTCTAGTCCTTCGAGGTTTATTTGATCATGGTAGATGAATTCCTATTCGGGTAGATAACGCCAAGACGATAACTTCTGGCGAAAAAGTGCTTTGAAAATTGTATCTGTTTTTGCATAAGCACTGTTAACTGGGCTTACATATCAAAGCATAGTTTTCATAAGATATAAAATAATATTTCAATATTATCTACCATTCCCTATTCAAAAATTATATTTAAGTACATACTTTAGAAATTAAATATAGTAATAAATTACTTTTTTTTTTTGCACTGTATGAGTTCTTTTAGATAAATAATAATAGAAACGGAATAACTTCTTATTCTCATACAAATATAGCTTTAAGCTCAAGGATGGTTATATCGAAATTAAATTCTATTCCTCGTTTTATTAATATAGTAATATTGGTAGTATGTATGTTCCTACCATGTTTTTCTGGAATTCATATGAAAATAAATTCAACGGAAAGAAACTAATGTCTTCGTAAATTTTTGAAAATTTCCTTTTATTTTTCTGGTTAACTTTTTGCATTTACATAAAGAAAAAATTAAAACACACAAGAGCTTATACCTACTTAGGTACCTCTATATTTTCATTAAAAAAAAAGACACAAGAAGCATGTTTCATAGCTAGGGCTGGCCACGAGACGAGAAAAGTCTCGGTCTCGATCTCGTCCTCGCATGACGAGACCGTGACGAGAGTGTCTTTTAAGCAACCGAGAAGAGACTGAGACGAGACTGTATAGTTTGAACGAAATTTACAGATCGTCGATTAAATCGATCGATTAAGTTCAGTTAACTAAACTATAATCAAAATTATTTCGTTCCAATAATCAACAGTGTGTCCGGAAATCGTATTTTTTGAGACGAGACCGAGACGAGACCGACACGAGACCGAGCCGAGACTGAAAATTTTCGATTTTAAAGAGACCGAGGCGAGACTTACAAAAGTCTCGCAGAGTATCGTCTCATGGCCAGCCCTTCTTCTAGCTTTGTCTTTTTATTTTACGAATATATTATATTGCATTTACGTAATTAGAATTTTTACTACATAGAATTTTTGCATATTTGGTGTTGGTTTGGTGGTGGAGTGTTTAAAAATATTGATGGCATTTTTTTATAAATTGTCAGTTAAATTTAAATTCCCCTTCATTATTATGACAAGCTATGGATTTTACGATTTAAAATAAAAAGTTTACAAAATCCAATAAAATATCCAAACTAAGTAGTTTTGAATTTAGTTTTGTGTACAATTTTTGAGAAATTTCCATCATTTTTATTAATATATTTTTAGCCCCCTTTTATGCAACCTGTTTCTGTATTTTTGTTTTCATTTGTCATGCATATAACAGCGTTATATCCCCAAAAGACCATAAGGGTATACCGTATCCCTATATTAAACCTTTTTTTTTTTGTTTCGTAATTCGGGGTTGGTTTCCATTTATTTCTTTTCTGTTGTATCTGAACTTCTTGTTTTCTGTCACTACTTTTGTATTTTCATTTTTCTTATATTTCTTTTTGATGCTTTATAATATTTTCTATTTGAAATGTTGTTTGTGTGTGTGAACGATATTCCATACTCGTTGTGTCGTTTTTTTTTTTTTGCTACAAAAAACAAATATAGAAAAATTAAAATTGATAAAAAAAAATACAAAACCATATTCCCATAACAATATCTACATAAACATTTTTACATTATTTTTCATGTCCATGTCCACTCTCTCTAATTGGCACTGTGGGGCGATTGTTCAGGCGGTGGCGCATGTGGAGGTAGGATTTCCTTTAAACAAAATTTTTTATCCATTTAATTACAAAATTCGTAGATATGATTTTTTTTTTGCTATGCAAATTTGCATACTATTCAAAATTTGTTTAATTTTATTATAGTTAATTTTATTTGTTGCCTAAATTTGCTTACAATTTGAAAAAAAAATAGTATAAAGCCAAACAAAAATATCCTTTTTGGGATACTTGGGTGATGTGATGTTTATGTGGGACGGACGTGAAGAATTAAGAACACACGTCAAGTGCAATCCCTCAGGGTATCTATCTATTCTTTTTGTCCTTTTTTTCTCATTTTGCTCTGTTTTATATATATTTTTTTTTTTTTTATTTTTGTATAATGAATGTGATGTTAGCCAATCTTTCATGACAACAGCTGAATTTTGATTCGGACACACAACAAGCCATCAGAGCATCAGCATCGCATATGTAAGAAGGCGGATGCGAGGATGAGGGTTTTGTTGACTACTGCCCTCTGGCTACGTTCGTCTGGTTGATTTTTGTTTCTTGTTTTCCCGTAGAAATTCTTCGTTAGAATATATTTGGAATGGATTTGTACGCCGTACATACCTACACACGAAAAAAAACGAACACACACCCATCACGACATCACTGTGTGTTAAATCCCCGAAAACTAAAACCATTGGAAAAAGTATGGGACCCATGTCAAAATATTTGACAGCTGACTAAAACATGCCATGCGATACTCTTCTTCAGTGAGTTTCCTTTTTTCTCTCTCTCTCTCATTTACTAACAAAAATAATGGAGGAGTCAGAGGAGTGTTTTTTTATATATTTTTTTTTGGGAAACTAAAAACCCTGATGGGTAGAAAAAAAAAATTAAACCCTCTGGGAGACTAGAAAAAAAACTCGTCAAGGCTGGCTAAGGATATGGCCATTCTGATTCTCCCTAAAATACAATCCCAGGCGCTGGCAGCGTATAGTATCTAATATAAATGTATGGGTACAGTAAAGTAACCAGCTTTAGGCGGACATATTTCTCATTTTGAAATTTCCTTTTTTGATGAGCGTGTTGCCTCTCTACACTGCCCCCATTGACTGATATAATATTTTTTTTTTTTGTAGCTTCCTTTCAACTTGTCTTCATATACTGGTTATCCTGATTGAAGATAAAAAAAATGAAAAAAAATTCTTTGGTATTTAATAAATTGTCTTCTTTAAATTTGATACAATAAAATAACGAATTTCAAAATTGATGCGATAGAAAAAGTCTGTCAAAAACAGTTTTAAAAAATCATTTAATTTCTTGGATAAATCTAAGCACATAATGAAAGAATTTATTTCTATTTAAAAAGAACAACACTTGAAGGGACACTTTAATTAGAAATATATCTACTACCTATGAAAATACGCATATACAAATATAACTACTTTTATTGGCGAAGGTAAAGCTATTCTTATTTACATACTTGGGCATTCCGCCAATTTTAATTATTTTAATCGAAAGTTTGGCTGCACCTTCGGTATTAGGTATGCAAAACTAAGGTTTTTAAATAAAGACTTAATGTGAGACTTAAGTTTTGTGTACAAATTACTGGGAAGAGGCAACGAAAATGCATACTTAAGGGGTGACTGAATTTACTTTTAGGTCAATGTTTGCTTTTGGAGAATAGAAAAAATTATGACTTTAATTATTTAAAAATTCAAAAAAAAAAAAAAAACAATTGATAGAAAAATATTTGCCTTTAAATGCATAGAAGAAGGGGTGGCTGGTGGCTGGAGAGGAACTTATATAAATTTTTATTCAAGAACATAGTGATTCACATAAGGAGTGGCAAATGGCGGGAGGAGCAGTTTCCCAAGAAAAAATTTAATTTAAAACCGAAAAAAATTATTAAATAACAATTGTAACAAATACAATGCTATACCAATTTGCAAGTCAGAAATTTCTTTAACATACATAATTGTATATGCAAATAGTTTTTGAAAAAATTAATTTTAAACGCATTTTTTTTTAATTTTACGTAACTAAGTACTGATTTTAAAAACAAAAATCAAGGATCTTATAAATTCTTAGTCAAACACTAGACACTTGATGGTTCTACGACTTTTAATTTTCCAGAAAGTAAAAATTTAAATTAAACAACTTTCTCATAAGGCTAAGGCAGATTTCACGCGGGATTACAATACACGTTTTTTATTGTATTCGGGTTTTATCAAACAAATTGGGGGGGGGGGGATAGTGTTCACATGGCACATTTGGATTCTATTAAAAATCGAGAGGCTGTGCCATACATAAATGAGCATTAACTTTTTTTTGTTTTTTAATCTGATGCGCCTCTCCTGTTTAATTTATATCCATAAAACAATTGAATTGATATATTCTTAAAAAAGATGGTTGAAGCAAGAACTCTGTATAATTTGTTTTTCAAATTCTGAAATGTTATCAAGTTTTGCATTTCGAATAATGAAAACAAGTGGAACAACTCTTTAGTATGAAATTTTCAATCCCTTGCCAAAAATTCAAAATACTTTATTTTAAAACTTTAAATCTCGAAGAAGTGTTGAGCATTTTTTTAGTTAAAGATTCATTAATGACGGCATGTCAATTGTTTTTTTTTTTTCTTTTTAATCAAAATCAAATTTTTGTTAAAAAGTCGGTATAACCAATTTGAGCGTGCGTCGCGTCAGTTATGTTAAATGAATAATACAACATTTGTTGGCATTAGTTTAAAAGGGAGTTAGATCAATAAGTGTATGTATTTCAAATGCATTTGAAAATTCAAAAAAATTTCATCAATAATAATTTTGTTAATAATCGAATTGATTTTTCACTCAATCACATTTTTAGCATAAATTTTTATAACATTTTGCAATAATTTTTAAGTATAAATTTAATTTTAATTATACACCTCACTTGTAATGATCTGTCAAACACAACTCAAGTTTAATGCCCCGGTGAAGTGTGTAGCTAAATCATCATTTTTCACATTTTAACTATTTTTTTTTTAATGACAAATTTAATTCAAACGCCCCTTCTTCTTTTTCCCTGACACTTAAAGCAATAAAACTGCAAACATATTTATAGAAAATAGTTTGACATACAATTATTGTGTATAATTAGTTTTTTGAAAAAGTAAAATTCTTCATCAAATTTTAAAATTTACAACAGCAAAAACCATATTGAAATGACATTTACACACCCTTTTAATTTGTTTGCCCCACCCCATTAATGTATGTACCCATAATTTATCCCCATTTAAAGGCTTTTTTAAAGACCTCAAGCTAAAAGATTTGATGAGTAGAAAAAAAGCTATTATTTTTGAAAAGGAAAAAGAGGCGATGTTTGTATTCGGATATACTGTGCTTTACCACTGTTGAATGGATATGGTTAATCCATAAAAATTAGACAAGGAAATCTCCTTTCTTCGAAAAAAAATTCGTTAAACTGAATTTTGGTGGAGAGCTTCATTTGTACGTCATTAACGCTTCCTAAAAAGTACCTTAAATTTGGAGGGGAGCAATATATTCTAGGGGATTTTCTTTTTCAAAATTACTCAAAAACTATAGATTATTTAAAAAAAAAATTTATGTAGATGTTGTAGCTCATGTTATTCTACGCCAAAAAAGCTTACAACACTTTTTTTTGTACAATTCATAGATTTGGAGAAAAACGGTTGAAAACATTGGGGTGTAGCACATTTATTCAAAAAATTAAATTATGTTTTTTGAATGGGAATTTTATTTTCTAAGTTATGCTTGGAAAAATATTTTCTATTAAAAAAAAACAATTTTTTAGAGTGGTACCCGAAGGAAACAGCCGCTATCTTGAAAGAATTAATTTTTATTAAATGTTTTGCTCCACTCCAAATGTAGGGTACTCTTTAAGGAAGTGTAAAGAACGTAAAAATGAAGCTTTCCAACAAAACTCATTTTTTTTTTAAACGAATAAATCAAGCAATTTGTTATACGGTCGACGCTGTTAAAGCGACCGCCAAGGGACCAGCCAAATGTGGTCGCGATAGCCGACGGGCGGTCGTTATAACCGACTTACCACAAAAATTATCGACAATAAAAACCAGAAGTACATAGGTACAGTACATATGCGCTTTTAAATTTAAGGAACAGAATAATAGATAACTTAGTTAAATACATATCCCAAGAAAGGAATTTGCGTGTGTTAGGACACGTTCAGGTTTAAGTTCTCAGTTAGTATAATTTTTAGTTTGCATTTTTCTTCATTCGTCGTTGTAAGCGGCGAAACCAAAGTATTTTTTGTCTGAAATTCGTCTTTAATGCAACTGGTGGTTATAGACGACAATTTCAAGACGTTATAAGCGACGATAAACTTATATGAATTGTATGAAAATAAACCAAATGAAGGAAAAGTAGTCGTTAAAAGCGACTCGACGTTATTAGCCACTTCACGACGATATCAATCGATTGACTGCATCAGAAAAGTTGACTTCGTATAAGGTCGTTCAAGCTGCGAAAAAAGAGTGCTATCCTCCCCCGATAGCACTCTTTAGTCTTTGTAACTCCATGTAACTCTTCAGGGGTTGCTAGATCTTACAACCAGGCGCTTTATATGTGGTGCTTCATCGAAAAACAACACGTTGAAAGTGTTTTGTCAAGAGAAGTTAACACAGAAAATTTAAAATTTGGTTTGTCTACTCTTCATGGATGTATTTGTGTGATTCGAGTGATGAAAATAGAAGTGATTTAGAATACGATTCCATGTAGTATGATGATTTTGTATTTAATAAATAATCTTTGAACTTTATTTATTTATTTACTAAGATAAATAATTAATTTTTTTCATTACAGAAATATGTTTGTCATTATTTAAAACAAATATTTTTATGATTAATAAATAAAAAAAAATATTTTTGCCAATAAAAAAGTGGGCGTTTTTTGGAGGCGTGTTCAATGTTAGGTTGAAATATATTCAGTCAATGATCTCAAGATATTTTTCAGAAACTTTTAGGCTTATAACTCTACCGGCTGATTTTATGCCACAAAAATTGTCGTTTTGCCCCGCTGTGCGTCGACTGTATTTTAACTTCTTATTTTTGTATAGCTTCAAAATTGGTTTAATAAAAATGAAATTTATACCCTTTAATGTTTTCCTATAAAATAATACTGATATAATATTTTCTTTATTTTGTTCAATTATTTAAAATTCAAGAATTTGACTCTTGTACCTATAGCAAAACCGTAACAAATGAGGTATACAAATAAAAACCGTTTTATTGACTTTTGTGGTACCTATAAGAAAAGAAGCAAATCATTTGACACGCATCAATAGTAACTATCGTTTAAAGGTACCAGCAGGCATTGCATTTGTTTTACCAAATATTTGAATCAATAGTCTTAGTCATACATATACATAGAAATTTAATTTTATTTATTTGCTTGATTCTAAACCAACAATCAAAAGAGGGATTCAAAACAGCTAAGTAAAAGCCCTTTAATTTTTTTATATAAATGCAGTTACTTGTGTAGTATACGTAATACAATATTTTCGAATGTTCAATTTGGCAATAAAAAAGTATTTGTACTTATTTTATAAATACAGGAAGTGATTAAAAAACCAAGTATAATTTCGAACAAGTTGCCAGTTTCATTTTCATTTTACAAGTGGTTCTTTTTTTTATATACCTCGTATTCCCTTGAATAGACGACTCATTCATTCAAATTGGACTAAAATTACAAGGTACAAGCCACAATAAAATTTGATATGAAAATGTTTGTTATTAATCGTGTTTATTGCACAACCCACCACATAAACCATATTGAGGTAATACAAAAAAACCTATAAGCTACACAGGAGCACTTAAAGGTCAATTGAAATTAAAAAAAAATCTATATCTATGTAGCTTTATACCTAAACCTCATAAAAAAACACAGCCCATACCTATTTATTTATAGGTATAAAAAAAAGTCAGTTAAAATGTAGTAAGAAAAAAATAGTAATAAACCCACCCAAATACAAGAATTGTAATTAAATAGTGATTAGGCCACCATTTTTCTTACAATTTTTATATTAAACATACCTACCTACCTACCTACCTACATTTCTATATATTTTTTTATTAGGTATAGGTAGGTATGAGTTTCTTACATTATTTTCTGTTTCGGTTTGTTTTATAATTTCATTCATTTGAAGGGGAAATCATTAAAATAATCACATTTGGTGGGAATGCCCACTCTCAACGGGGTCAAAATATGTAATTAAATTGCGTGCGTGCATTTTTCTTAACTTAGGTATATTTAAAGACCGACAAGAACAAGTAGTACTTAAACTTATAATATCATCTAATGCCTTCAAATAATTTTTTTTTTGTACCATTTTTGTAAATTAAATTTTATATTTATCTTGAATTTTGTATTCAAGTCTATTTATTCGCATCATCATGCCTGGCTACTATCTTCTTTCTATAGGTATATTTCAGCCTGTCCGCCATTGTTGCTGCCGCTGTAAGTCGTCATATCGGCGCGGCTAGTAAGGAAAATTAAATATGTAGGTAGGTAGTTGTAGTTGTATAGATGGTTGGTTGGTAGGTACATTCTAGAATGCTTTTAATTTATTGACATTTCACGTGTTAACATTCACAAATCCAAATTGATCTCTGATTCGTTTTTAATTGCAGCATTTTTGTTTATGTTATCCCATTTCAAATAGTAAAGTATCTACATGATGTATCTACAAGATACTATAAACGATTATTATACCATTATCCCCACAATAGAGCCTACATCATGCACAAGTAGTAGGTATAGGTATGGAGTTAGTTATATATGTATATAGAGATGTGTCCGTCCAAGCATGTCCGTCGATGCACGTGCAGCAAATAACATAGGGCTCCTTTATCATTGGCCAGGACAGGATAAGGATTTACGCAATTTGTGAGGTTTTACCTTGCATCGAAACATATTGCTGGATGATCTGTTTTGTTTAAGTTACATAACACTACTACATAAAATGTATACTTGTTTTTTTTTTAATAATTAAACATTTTAAGCTTCCATTTATGGCATATTAATTAAAATCAATTTGTTTGTCAATCCAAAACATGGATATTCATACTTTCTGCGTATGTTAAAGGACTTCACTTACAATGGATTAAAATAATAATATTGCGAACAAAATAAAAAAAAGATGCTTACTCCATAATGCGCGGTAAAAGAAGAAACAAAAAAAAAAAACAATCATGCCGGTCAGCCTTTTGGTAAAGAAAATGATTTTTTAATTGCGGAAATTAAGCGTGTGCGGCGCGAGCATAATACCTTATGTGATTATTTGTGTGTGGCGCGAGGGATTTTTTTTTCTTTTTTTTTTGTTATTTTATTTTTTAATGCTTATTCATCATTGAATGGCTCAACATAAATAATACTCGAATAGTAGTAGGTATAGCAAAAGGTTTGATAATTTATATCAGTTCCATGGAAAGATTAAAGGTTCTTGTGATGTTTATATGTTGTGATGCCTTTATGGGTAGATGTTGCCTATATATATTGGCTTGAGGCGATGATGCGCATCACAAACAAAAAGCAAAATACAAATTATGAATAAAAACTTTATCTGCAAAATGTAGGTAGGAAAAAAAATTATACTCATAGATTTGTTACAAGTCAGATTAGAAGTCATTAGGAGCTGTTAATTCATATATACACAACACATGTATCTATCTTTGCTGATTCATAAAACATGTTTTGGGATTGAATATCGATGTGAATATAGGTAATAAATAATTAAGACCACCAATTCAGCTTCTGTGTTTTTTTGTTTATAAATAGAAGAAAAAAGATTTATTTAGCTTACATAATTAAAATTTTAGCATTAAATCCGTAATTTGGTATTTTTAATCACAGTAGCCAGTAGCTAGTAGCCAAAATATTGAAAACCTACAAACAATATACAGAAAACAAAAAGTACCAGTTATTCGGCAATTTTCAAAATTCACCTCCAAGAAATTAAATTCTCTGAAAATGTGTCCCAAAAATAAAGTAAGACCTTAAAAAGGAAAATTCCGGCAAAGTATAGACAACAAGAATTAGGGTCTTAAAAAAAAATTAAATTAGGTATCTATTAGTATTTTTTTTAATAATACAAAAAATGTACCCCCAAGTACGACCCCTAACTAAATGAGGCCCGAACTTCTGACTTATTTCGAAAATGAAATAAGGCCCCAACAAATGAAAAAGAAGGTACACCTTAAAATTTGAGAAATTTTTTTTGTGTTTCTTTGTTTCCCGGAACGAGACATTTTAGCAGAAATTCTTTTTTAAGCAAATTGCTCTGGGGTAAAAATCTTTTTCATACACTTAAAGCTATAATAGATCTAATTTTAAAATAGATAAATGTATAGTTTTATATTGATGCCGGTATCTAAAGGGTTTTTGAACTGGTGTGGGTAGATTTTGTTGGCCTGTGTCACGGCCATGTTGTTTTCGGGACATCTCTGTCAAATCTGTTGTTTATTATTCAGTTACTAATGCCAAATCTTGTAACCATGACAAGTTACAACATTGAACAGCAGCACCTTCAAATGATAAAACTATTTTATCAAAATGAACTTGAAAAGGAACGCAATTTTGGCAAAAAAAATCATCTTCATAGTTATGAAGTGCATTTATGAAAGAATGGCTATACTACCAAGCAAAATTGCCTTATATTTAATGACACTAACCCACACGAGATTCAATAGGTGACAATGAATTCTACAGAAGTTACCGTATGGTGAGGATTTTGGGCCAGTCAGTGGCGTCATTGGTTCACTATTTTTCAAAAGGCGGTCAACAGTCACTAGCGAGCGCTACAGAACGATGATAACTAGGGTTTAGATTTCCATCATGCTTGTTTTTTCTCACAGCATTAAGAACCTCAGGACCAATATACCTTTTACAATCATGAAAAATGGCATATAAAACGCATATTTTGATTATAAATGCATATATTATCTGCATATTTTCATATTGTTCGTGCATATTTTTCAATAAACTGTGTTTATCTTCGAAAAAAATCAAGACGAGTTTTAGGAGTTTGTAAAGGGACATCAAGTTGAAATGAGGTTGAATCCAATCGATTCCGCTCGGAATTTGTGACGAAAAACCTGGTTCGAGGCGTTCATTGGTTTGATAGATAACGCAAACAATAAATTAAACGATTTCATATTCCATCCATAATGGCATACATGGGCCCTGCCAAATAAAAAAATAATTTCATAAATACCTCTCAGACAAAGCTTGTATTATTTCATTTCAACATCTACCCACCCTTATTTAAAAAAAAAAAACCTTTGGAATTTCCGAAATGTTTCACTTAGAACAATTTAAATTTATTTAAAAATAACAAAACCTACGTAAATGCCTATAACTTCGTACAAAATTTAAATAAAATAGAACAACATTTTTTGACTTTAGTTTTATTTAATTTTTTATTTTAATTTTAATTATTTTCACAACTTAATTTGTGTTTTGTTTTTCTTTGTTATGTGAGGCGTTTTTAAATTTTACTCCATCTTCGAGCAAATCTGTCACATAACAGAAAATAATTTCGAACTGATGCTACACAAAAAGTATTAAAAATGCAATAAAATAATAAAATACGTATATGCCCCGGTGTACCATTATTTTTATTTTAATATTTTCGGTACTGTGACAACTCTTTAAGGGGTTAATAGTTGTAACTTTAAATAAAACCATAGAATCATAGTAGATACTTACTTAAAATTGTCATATCGAATGACCTATAGAAACGTAGGTACTTTTAGAGTCTTAAAAGAATAATTAATTTTGGCACGACACTTTTTGAAGCAAATAGTGGTGGGCCCACGTGAGGGGCCTGAGAATTAGGCACTTTGATGAATTTTTAGAGTAATGAAAATCGACTTGATTGACTATTGTAAAAAAAATCAGATTAATTGGTTGAAGCATTTCCAAAATATCAGCGTAGCCATAGAAAATTCCATCATTTGTAAAATCACCCATAAACATTTCAATCAAGTTTTTATAGCAAAGCTTAGTTCCTAGAACATGATATGCCTGTATGTTTTGTTACTTAGTCTAAAATTATCTTCCAGATACTGAAAGCCAAATCAAATCAATCAAAATTCATAAAGGGGTCCCTGGAATTTTTGCGCTCAACAATAAGTCGTACCCATATACAAATTTTACAATTTCTGTTATCTCTTAAAAATTATACCTATATATTTTTAAACCTTTCTCTAAAAAAAAGATTTAAATCAAAAACTACAAAAAAATTCATCCCGAAAAATTATTTTTTTTCCAAAAATGACATATGCATTAAAAAAATACATAGAAAAATCAAAAATACCCCAGACACAGGTGAAATATTTTTTATTTACCTTTCCAAAAACATGAAATTCCTTATAATCAAATATTATCCCTTAATTTTCTAAAACATTTAGCTAGATACTTTTCCGTTTTTTACGATTTATGTAGAACCATTTTCCCAATGTGAGATCATCTGAGTTAGGATTAGTTTAACTCGGTTAAACTTTAATCTCGGCACTGAAAAACTGTTGTTACCAAATGTATCCATTTTCATCCGTTTTAATTTTCACCACTCCTAATATTCCTTTTTACTTGCATTTGACGTATTAAAAATGGGTTCCATTTGATTTGAAGATGACACATTTATCACACTAATCCAATAGGATTGAGAAAAAAAAAAACATCTTACATCGCAGGATACCACCAAGGACGTATCATTACCTATATGTATGTAGGTATACTTGCGTTAAGTCAAAACAAGACGTTGCTGTTGTGCATTAGTAATTAATTGAATATTAAAACACCTATGAAGTGCATGGGTTTTATTTAAGAATTTTTCTTTTGATTTTTTATAAGATGTATAATTTTCTTACCTTATCTATTAAGGTAGGTTAATGCAATTATAGTTTGCTACCTATTTTTTTACCTATACCTTACCTTGGACTCTATACCTGAAATAACATTCACTTTATTCTGATCTGCTTATAAATTCATGTCTTAAGGTAAAGTCGCATTTAAATTGGGGCCATATTTGACGCTTATTTAATATGGCGGCAGTCTGACGATGGCGGTTATATTCATACGTACTTTCGTGGTTATATAGAGCCTTCATAATCTTTTTCATACCGCTAACGTCTATGTTGCGTCGTCGTCGGTACCTACCCATGTATACCATTCCTAAATAGCAGCAATGCGCATAGTGAAATTGCTGTTATTAAAAAGAGATTTTCCTCTTTTGAATTAAAATCTGAGGTTGGTTTCCGCTCAATTGCACATATTTTTATATATGTACTTATATACCTTTATTTATATAATCTATAGTCTTAATGTATTCAAAGAAAAAGAGATGAATAGGTATAAAAACCAACTTCTCGCGCTTAGTAAAAACGTATACCCTTTTTTTAGTCTAAGTTTCTGGTGACAAATCTTGGATACGGTTGTATGACTCTTTAAACAAAAAAAAAACTGTGGGAAAGAAAATCTCTGAAAGGTCGGTATAACTCAATTGAATTCAGTTCGGAGCATTGTCTTGTTATCTTAATGTCATATACCTACAATGGCATATATATATTCAATTGTCTTAGTTGTTTATCAAGCTTCCATTATAATTATGTGCGCCATGTTAAATACCTGCCTACATATTCATACGTATAGGTATATCAGAATAATACTTTTGTTAGAAAGATTCTTTGTTCCGATAGTTGTTTTTTGTTTGCTTGTCACTTTTTATTTCTATGACATACCTACCTATTCCAGACCTCAAGGCACCTAGGCTATACACATTTGCTGATGTTAATATAAAATATATAGACATATTTTGTATTTTTGGGTGAAACTACTTTAATGTAATTACAATAATTATGTTGTTTGTTATATTATCTTGGTTAACCAATCAAATATAGTTGAGTTTGTGGAACGAACATTTTTTCTACTTTTTCTCTTTTTTTGTACATTGCAATTACCTAAACTATATATTAATCATGACCAAAAATCAACTAGAACTAGAACAGTTATGATTATTATTACCCACTTTCGGTGACATTTTTTTGGGACAATGCTTTTTTCTTTTATTCTAACTAAAATATCAAAGTGTATTTTAGGAGTTTATTTCTAGGTAAGTCATAAGGAAACATTTTCAACAATTATGCCTACATACTTTACTTTCATTTAAAAAAGAATTTCGATATACAAATCCAGAAAATAGTACCGTCGAATTTTGGTCAGAATTGTTGAAATAGAAATTTAGTCAAAAAAGAAGGATCAAACGCAAAGTTCTAAACATTTTTACTTTTCCTCATACATATAGCTTTTGAAGCTTTTAATGTTAGAAATTGTACCGAAATTGGGTATAAAGTAGAGTTAGATTTCAAATCTATTTTCCATCAATTTAAATTATTAGGGGTTAAGTCCTGAATTCCAATAAGGGCAAGTACTATTTTCGTTTCTAGCCAAGCCCATAAAGTAATTTTTGGAATGACGTTACAGATTTGCTTCAAAATTTTGGTGTGGAGCATTTATGTAATGTTCCCTTAACGATAAATTCAAGTTCTTGTACTACCTTATCTAGAATGGATACATCTGAACTTACA
The DNA here is from genome assembly GCA_949320155.1 of Melangyna quadrimaculata. Lineage (NCBI taxonomy): Eukaryota > Metazoa > Arthropoda > Insecta > Diptera > Syrphidae > Melangyna > Melangyna quadrimaculata. The sequence continues at coordinate 391,835,875 of OX439483.1, forward strand.
CCGATTTTGATAACATAAAGTTGTCTCGAAAACAGCTCTACCGATTTTGATTAAACTTTGTTCATGTAGTGTTCAGAACAGGTTTAATAATACTTCATTGCCAAACAAATTCGAATAAGGGTAATAAAACTTTGAGTTTTTTTTGAGCAAACCTTCCTTTTTGTTGGAATATGTATTTTTGAATACTGCATCAATGGCTAAGTTGATTTTGTCATAATATTATGTTTTGGTCCCTACTTTTTTTTAAAATTTTTATTTTTAATATTTCCTCTTTAACGATAGAAAATATTATCGAACCATTCATCAGTGTGTTCCACATCTTCTAGATATTTTAAAATACATTTAGTTGATTTCTCTTTATACTATTTTAGATTTGTCCATTGTTGCCAAAGGTATAAACAAATAAAATTAAATAGTTATAGATTTAACATTTAAATTGGGTACGTTCAGGAAACATAATATACATAAGACATATATGCAGTCAACAACAACCGTTGAACGCCAATTTCACTGAAGATAACGATTTTTTTTGAAATTTTATTATTTCAAACCTAGAACTTTACTTCAATACTTTACGTCAAGCCGTGCTGCCCGTCGCGTCGTTCAGAAAGTATCTTACCGTCCCATACACCATCGATAATTTCTTGAGAATTCTTGCTATCACCCAAAATACCGTCGGCCTTGATGTACGGGACAATTTTATTTTTAATATAAGAAGTAGTAAATTGTCATGATTTTTTTTTTTTTAATTTTAAATGTCAGTTAACTGTTATTAAATACAGAAAACCGAGATATTCCTAAAAAAAGTAGTTTTTATAATTTTCAATTTTCTAAAAATTATAGGATGACATGAAATTATTTGGCTTTCAGAATTCAACCAAAAATGATGAGAACATACAAAACTTAAAACTAAATAAATAATTAAAAACGTGATATAAAAAAAAAACTTAGGTATATTAAAAAAATAGATGATAATACTAAGTAATAAAAGAAATAAATATTAAAAAAAAGTAATAATACAAAAAAATTATTTTTCAACTTTTTTTTTTAATTTTCATGTTTGAAAACCATTGACTCAAATACCTTAATTTAAAATAATATAAAAGATGACATTTCTGACTTTTTATATATTTATTTGCTTCAATTTGTATGTAATTTTTTGCTCCTCCTGTCTAAATCCTCCTACCACATACAATTTTTTTCTTGGAATTTGAACCAACCTACACGTCGTAATTTTGGGCGGGAAGACACACAAATTAGCTACAAAATGGGCCACCCTACCGTAGAAAAGCAAATTTATTAGTTCAAGTTTTGAGAAGAACGCACTTGATATCAAATTAAGGTTTTTATTTCTTGAAATAGGTACTTCGGATGAAAGTTCCCTTCATTTGCAGGCAATTTTTTGAAAGCTGGCCAACCACACACTAGAAACCTGCCCCAAATTCATAAATGTAAACATACTGTATAAATACTGTATAATTTTTTGAAAAATGTTACTATTTCTGTACATTTTTCAAAGAATGCAAAATATAATATCAAACAAATTTGTTCGGTGAAGCCGGAGTAAAATCTCCAAATTTGGAGAGTTAACTTTCATTTAACTTTAATTCCGAACTTAGCTTTAGTGTTTAATGTTAAAAAAAAACTTTATTTTGTTTAAAACACAAAATATAAATTGCAATTTATGCATGAATCTAATAAATCCAATTTTACGAAGTAAAAGTTAAATTGACCCTGATGATGATATTTATTATGGCATCTACATTTCATACGATGCTAAAGTATCAGTTCTGTGAAATTTTATAAAAAAACTAAACACTTATAATATGACTATAACAAGAATATCTACTTTTCAATGCACCTCACGCCAACCCGGTTAAAAAAGATGTTCCAAGAGAAATGACACTGTCAGGACAGATTATGATGGTGAGGTATAGAGTTGGCGGTGTGCCGGTGCGGTGTTAGCGCGTTGGGGGCAGACTGTATATGCTCGTCCCCTTGAATGTCTTTTTGCTTTTTAAGAGGAAAAGATCAAAAGGCGACCTTACCGAATATATTATTAGTTCTTGTCAAAATCACAACATGTGTTTTAATCGGCGCTGGTTAAGTCCCAAAGCAAAAATCTTACATCGAGTGTGTCTTTTGCTCACCATAGTTTTTTTTTGCGTCGTTCTTTTTGCTCACAAAGAAACCGCAATAGTTTTTTTGCACCTACTTTTCTGTTGAAATTGTATTTTATTCTAGGTATATTTTATGTTAGAGTAATTATTATATTGCAAAGTCTTGGGATCAGACAAAAAACAAAACAAGGAAAAATAATACAACACTTCAATGCAAACTGACACTTCTCATATATCTTGCTTTGACTATAAGATAGTTTTTATACTGAATGAGCTGAGATTAATGATGGACAACACCATAAGCAATCTTACGCTCTCTGTCTGACGGCTAAAATATTCAATTGAAGGTGTCAAAGATATTAAAATAACGATGTTTCTATATAAAATAAAATTAAATTATTGCATCTCGATCTTTATTGAATTTGCTATTCTTTGTGAAATTATGTACATAATTGTTCAAGAACTACAAAAATGTGTTTTCATAAAAAAAAAAACTGAAAAAGCTTAATTTAATATTGTTTCCTTTAAAATGTAAATAAATAAGCTCTTTTATTTTTAATTTTTTTAAATGCTTGAAAATATTTTTTTTTTTTTATATTGTGTTTTTTATTTATTAAACAATTTTTATTTTGTTATTTTTTTCAGAACGAAAACGTGGCCGACAAACATACACGCGATACCAAACCCTCGAATTGGAAAAAGAATTCCATTTCAATCGATATCTGACGCGACGAAGAAGAATTGAAATCGCTCACGCCTTATGCTTAACCGAAAGACAAATAAAAATCTGGTTCCAAAATCGTCGAATGAAATGGAAAAAGGAAAATAAAACAAAAGGTGAACCTGGTTCTGGTGATAATGCAGATGATATAACACCACCACAAAGTCCACAATAAAATAATAAATAAAAAATAAATAATAATAAAATAAAATAAATTAAATTAAAATGTTATCATAATTGTGTATTTACTAACAAAAACAAAAAACAAAAAAAATCTTTAAATATTTATAAACAATATTACTTTCATTTACATATTTGTAAAAAGAAAATGAATTTTTCAAGAAATAACAAAAAAAAAAAAAAAACAAAACCTAACCGTTGTTTTATATTGTATTATGTACACTACAAAATTTTAAATAATAATTTATGTAGGCAACCTACTACCTATTTCGTTAGAAAATACAAAAATTATCTCTAAACTCTCCAAAAAGTTTCCTATAAAATTAAATTAAAAAAAATAAATCGAGTATATTTAAACAAATATTTTTTGGAATTAACTATACGAATTATAAAAATTCTTTGATTTGTTTTTTTTTCTTTTTATTATTTGATTGTTTTCAAAAAAAAAATGTTTGTTAATTTTAAATAAAAAAAAAAAAATATAAAACAACACTCAACAACAACAAAACCAACTCATGTGACCTCAAATTATATAAGTTAATAATAATATAATAATTATAAATATTTAAATATAATTGTAATAAATAAAAAAATCAAACATAATATACATAATATATATATATATTATTTTAAATGCAATTTAAATTGTATTTGTATAAGTGTGTATAAATTATATGAAAAAAAAAAAAAAAAAACCCTAGTAAAAATATTAATATCCATTTTAAGACATAAAATTTTACTTACAAAAATAAAAATCTAATTTAAAATGCAAAACAAATTCAAAAAAAAATGTGTAAAAATTTTGATTTAAAAAAAAAGAAAAACATTTTTAAATTGTGTGGTTTTTTGTTGCTAAAAATCTACAGACAATACAAACACCAACATTTCTTCACATATAAGTTTTATATCTGATTTTCATTAATTAATATTGATTTTTGACATCATTTCAATTATTAACAAAAATAATGTTTTTATTTCAACTTAAATTAAATTTTTTTTTCCGAGGGCCCTTTTATAAAAGAATTACATACTGACAAACAATTCCTTCTCTTTGTATAGTTTCTGAGATAGCGGCTTTATATCTAGTATTTCAAATCAAAAAGCTACAAAACAAGCGTCACTTTTTCAATTCGGAGTCACTCTTTTAAATCAAGTTATCTAATATGGATTTAAAGGTCTATCCATTGTGTATTTTTTCGTTTTCTTCTTAAGTAATTGTGTAAATTTTAAAATATCAATCCATTTAAAGTGCTGTGTTCAGAGCAAAAATAAACACATCTGAAAGATTGCTTAAAAATTGTTTCTAAATTGTTTCTAAATTGTCCACAAGTGTCTTGTTTACTAGCCCACCAGATCCTGTTCAGGTTTGCTCAGTGAGTAGTGGACATATACAAATATAAAACCAACAATTATCGAAAAGATTTCCAATATTTTAGGTTTGCAATCCAAAGACTGCACCGCGCAGTTATCAAATAGATTTATTTTGCAAAATTTTTACAAATTGAGTTTCGCGGTGATTTCGGTACAATATATTAAGTAACATTAACATACAGCAATGGTAATTACCAAGCCTATTTTGCAACATTGTTGATCGTGAATACATTTCAAAGGGGAACAAAATTTCACCAAATGTCTGCGGCAATTACAAGATTATACTTTTCCGAAGGCTTTGAATGTGCAGAATTCGAATCTTATCTCAGAATTGTTAGATTGGCTCAGGTTTTCACAAGTATTTTATACATTTTCCCAACAAAAATCATTATGGCACACGAAGGTACAAATCTTCTCTTCAAAACTTAATTCGAATCTTATGAGTGTTTTTTATAATACAAATTCTATATACTACTGAAATACATCAGCCAAGTAGAAGACTTAGCATTATTTAATTGGACTTGTTGAATTATTGATTCAATATAGCTTTTAACGGCCTTTAGTCCATAAAAATTGGCGTTTCGTCCCGGCGTTCTCACTTGGACTCTTCAGTTGACAGTGAGGGCCTTGTCAAGACGCAATTTTTATTAAGTTCAGTCCAGCTTACATCAATTTTACAGCGAAAATTGAATATGAACTATATCCAACCCAATTAGAATTTCTAATCAAGAATTGTTGGAAATTTTGTTACCCGTGGCCTGGCATTGTTAACATATGAGTGTTTTTTATAATACAAATTCTATATACTACTGAAATACATCAGCCAAGTAGAAGACTTAGCATTATTTAATTGGACTTGTTGAATTATTGATTCAATATAGCTTTTAACGGCCTTTAGTCCATAAAAATTGGCGTTTCGTCCCGGCGTTCTCACTTGGACTCTTCAGTTGACAGTGAGGGCCTTGTCAAGACGCAATTTTTATTAAGTTCAGTCCAGCTTACATCAATTTTACAGCGAAAATTGAATATGAACTATATCCAACCCAATTAGAATTTCTAATCAAGAATTGTTGGAAATTTTGTTACCCGTGGCCTGGCATTGTTAACATATGAGTGTTTTTTATAATACAAATTCTATATACTACTGAAATACATCAGCCAAGTAGAAGACTTAGCATTTTGGCTTGGCTGATGTATTTCAGTAGTATATAGAATTTGTATTATAAAAAACACTCATATGTTAACAATGCCAGGCCACGGGTAACAAAATTTCCAACAATTCTTGATTAGAAATTCTAATTGGGTTGGATATAGTTCATATTCAATTTTCGCTGTAAAATTGATGTAAGCTGGACTGAACTTAATAAAAATTGCGTCTTGACAAGGCCCTCACTGTCAACTGAAGAGTCCAAGTGAGAACGCCGGGACGAAACGCCAATTTTTATGGACTAAAGGCCGTTAAAAGCTATATTGAATCAATAATTCAACAAGTCCAATTAAATAATGCTAAGTCTTCTACTTGGCTGATGTATTTCAGTAGTATATAGAATTTGTATTATAAAAAACACTCATATGTTAACAATGCCAGGCCACGGGTAACAAAATTTCCAACAATTCTTGATTAGAAATTCTAATTGGGTTGGATATAGTTCATATTCAATTTTCGCTGTAAAATTGATGTAAGCTGGACTGAACTTAATAAAAATTGCGTCTTGACAAGGCCCTCACTGTCAACTGAAGAGTCCAAGTGAGAACGCCGGGACGAAACGCCAATTTTTATGGACTAAAGGCCGTTAAAAGCTATATTGAATCAATAATTCAACAAGTCCAATTAAATAATGCTAAGTCTTCTACTTGGCTGATGTATTTCAGTAGTATATAGAATTTGTATTATAAAAAACACTCATATGTTAACAATGCCAGGCCACGGGTAACAAAATTTCCAACAATTCTTGATTAGAAATTCTAATTGGGTTGGATATAGTTCATATTCAATTTTCGCTGTAAAATTGATGTAAGCTGGACTGAACTTAATAAAAATTGCGTCTTGACAAGGCCCTCACTGTCAACTGAAGAGTCCAAGTGAGAACGCCGGGACGAAACGCCAATTTTTATGGACTAAAGGCCGTTAAAAGCTATATTGAATCCTTAATTCGAATCTCCCAAAATTTTCATTTCTTTTCGAGAAATCGTAATTTTAAATGACTCAGTTTTTCGTTATAGTGTGGCTTATTCGAAAGCCAATAATGGAGAGATGGAAACTTAAACTGACTAATGATTTTTCCAAGTATAAAGAAAGTATTGTAAAGATAGAAAAATTTGTCTGTACTTCAGTTTAAAGTTAACCTGAACTAAAGTTTGACCTCATACTGTGAAACTGCGGGGGCTAGTACTTTTGTTTAAATCAAAGATCCAGTGACATCAACTCTAAGATGCGTTTTGCATGTACCTTCAAAAATGTGCTTATCACTTAGCTGTTGTATAACCTTGTTAATTTCTTCATCTTTGTTAGATATCTTAAAAATGTTTATATTTCTCAGATCGCTGAGTAAATTTTGTCTGTACTGGATATCTACTCATTGATCGTGGAATGCAAGGAGACCAAAGCCAAGAAGAAAAAGTGGTCCAAGGGTAAAGTGAGGGATAAGTTGAACAACCATATCCTTTTCGACGAAGCCACCTAAGAGAATTGTGCAAGGACGAGGTTCCACAAATAAACCAGCGGTTGAACTTCGAAGATTTGCAGTTCGTTGGATAAGAGGGCTTTAGTCGAATTAAGAGACGAGGGTCTGATCCACCAAGTTGTGCAACATCATTCGTTAGTTAGCTACTCAAGGACCACCAAATAAATGATTATGTGTAAGCCCTAAAATTTTGTACAAAGTCAAATTAGTATGATTACAGTATAATAAGGTCGTCAAAACTTATTTTTTAACTTAAAATGACCACACTGTAAATCCTTGGAATAATTAAGATTTGTATGAAAAATTGTAGCCAGTACCTACTAGAAAAATGTGAAGTTAGTGGTGTCGTATTATTGACCCCAATTTTAATAAAATTCACCCGAATTTTAGTTAAAACTGACCCCAAAAAACGATTTTCTCCAAAATTCTTTGATCGAGATTCATTTAATAACTTACTCACAGTTTGTGCTCAAAGCTGAGCTAAATATATTTGATCAATGATTATTAGATCTTAGTCAGGAAAAATAGAGCCAATCTGTCTAAAAAATCCAAATGAAGATTTTAAACACAACTATCTCTATTTTGGTATTGGCAATATACTGTCGCTAATTTCAAGGTTGAAGTCAAAAATATCAGCTATTCACACAAAACTCTGAAACAGTAGATCCTATCGAAAAGAATTTCATCAAAAACTTGTAGATCTTACTATCAGCAAGAAAAAAAGTCATACATTGTTTTTTCCTACTACTAGCCATTTAGAAGATATCGACATTTCAAAAAAAAAAACGTAATATGTCGAAAAAGCTCCTCTTCCACGTAGGTATAACTCCTAAACGGTTAATGTTTTCAAAACATCTGAATGCAAAGTTTATACATTATGGGACTTTTTATAGAAAAAAAATATATTTTTCAGAAGAACAACCGTTAGAGATAATTATTTTAAAAATGACAAAAATTCAAAATTTCTGTTTTTTTTTTCATTTTACTCTTAAATTAAGTTTGTAGACAACAATTTTCTCTAGAAAGAATTACAACCATTTTTTCCATACAAGGATACAATTCATCATAAGTCACAAGATATTGCTACTCCAATAGCGTCAAATGTCAAAAATACAGTTTTTTTTGCATAGGTATACATCTCTTAATCGGCATATTTTACTGAAAAATTATGTGAGCAAAATTAAAACATTATGTTATCTTATAGTATAAGTTCGCTTTAATTTTTTTTTTCTAGCAGACATAATTTTTATGATATCATAATTTCAAAAAAATCACCAAAAGTTGAAAATACCGGTTCTTAGCTCTTTACTCTTAAATGACGAATTTGACGGAAAATATTTTGAACTTATTTTGTATTTTTTTTTTTTTTAATATTCTCTAGAAAAAATATTATGACTTTTTTTACGTCCAAGGACTATTTCACACGAGATTACACCGCACGTTTCTTAGCTGTAAGCTTGCGAATAAATGAGCAATGGCATAGACAGCATTAATATGATGATTTTATTACAAACAACGTACCTGTAAAGTTCGGATGTTTACAGGTAAAAAAATTGCGGTGTAATTTCGTGTGAACTAGGCTTAAGAGGTTGCAAGATAATGCGACTTTTCCAGGCTTTAGTCTTGTACAACATTTTTCAATAGTCAAATAAATAGTTTCTTTGGTTTTTTTCTTTCATTCAAAAATGCATCCAAAAATGATGGTCTCAAAACACTTGAGTAAAAAAAAAGGACATTCTTTTTGTATAGTTTTGCTTCACCTAAAAAAAATCTGTTCACTTAGAAATATTTCCTTTGTGGGACTCGCCTCGCATATTTAATTCATATATTTTTTTTATAAGGAAAACGTTTTTTTTGGCATAAAACGTTTAAAGAAATATATTCATGATGCTGAAATCTTATTCTCTTAAAATTTTTGTTCGCCATCAAAGAACAAATTGCAACTTTAAACATATTGGTTTTCAATACTTTAAAATATTAAATTCTAAATGCTAACGATATATTTCAAATGAGACCTTATTTTCAAACAATGCTTCCCCAAGAATATTTTAGTGCTCAAAAAGAGTATGTGGCTAAGAAAAAAATATTGAACTTGGTACTTGTTCTTTTTTTTATTAACTTCAGACCTTAATAAATTCAGATTAAATTAAATTAAAAATAATATGTTATTTTAAAGATATCCCTTGACTCTGGACTGAAAACAATAATTAGATATTGAAGAAATACAACAAAAAAACTTCTAGTAACTAATTAAAGAGTTTAAAATTTTGATTGCACATTTTTTTGAGTTTCATTTACATACTTACATTCGGACGTTCATTTTTTGTTATTTTTTTATCATTCAATTTAAAATTCTTTTACAGTTCCGAAAATCCACATGGATCTACAAACACATTTATATAGATTTTTGTTTATTTAATTAATAAAAGGCCAGTGATGATTTTGTTGTAATTATTATTATTACTTTTATAATAAAATCAGTGCAATTTGTAAAACAAAATTTATAGAAGAAAATCATAAAATTTTGAATACACAAAATAAATGTAAAATAAAATAATATATAATAAAATTTAAAATTTAAACTAATAAAAAAAAAACTCTTCTTATGTTGTAATAATAATAATGATTATTTTTTTATTTGAATTGAACAAATTTAGATAAATTGTATATTTCTTTCTAATTTATTATTATTTTTGTTTTTTATTTTAAATTTTGGTGGAAGAAAACACAAAACAAACATATAAATCCCAAATCCTAGCTATTTATTATTAAAAAAACATACAAGCCCTCTAAAACCTATGAATATTTTGTTATAGTTTTCTTTTTTTCTTTTAGTTTTCAAAATGAAAATTAGAAGATCAAACAAAAAAATATTTTTGTTTTGCACAAGGATAACATGTATACAGAAAATAAAATAAAAAAAAGAATATTTCATAAATTGGCTTACTTAATAATTAAAACAAAAATAATAAGAATTCATTAATTAAATATGTATACCAAAAAATATTTATTAATAAAAACAAAATAAAAAAAAACAGTTGTTATTTTTTAGAAAACAAAAATGTACACACAATTTTAGGCTTAAAAATCGGTTATTAAACAAAAATTATTTCTTTTTTTAATTAAAAAATAAAATTTCATTTGGCATAAACAAACAAAAAATAGACCCAATTTAACAATACACAACAAAAAAAATCATGTTAAATAGCTTTTAACGAAGAAAAATAAAAAAACCTAGTGTAAAACCAATCAAAGTCTGTGTGTTTTTGTACATAATATAGACATGAACCACAATAAAACAATATACCAAAGCCATACAATAATTAAAACACAAACAAAAAGAAAAGAAATAAAAGCTTAAATTTAAGTATTAACTTGTATAAAAAATTAATTCGTATAGTAAAACAAAAAAAAAAAAACTAGACAAAACTAACAACAACCATTTAAATCAATGTAAAATATGTTCTGTCCGATTTTTTCTTTCCTTCTGAACTAGGTAGACGTCACGAGCATATTTTACATTTTGTAAATTTTGTATAGACCAGCAAATTATGGAAATATTTAAGAACAAACTAAAAAAAAATAAAGAAAAACTCACCCACAAAACAAAACTAAAATAAAACAGAAAATATTGTAAGATAAATAGATTTGATATATAAATTAAAAAGCAAAATTAAGATGAAAACAAAAATAAAATAAAAACAAGAAAAAAAAAGAAACAAAAAATGTGGAAAGCATACAGTTAAAATGTGATTAAATTTGTTGAATAATTATTATTATTTATGATTTATGTATCATGATATTATAGTAAATAACAAATTGAACCTAAAATAATATACGTAAATAAATGAAAAAAAAAAATAAAATGAAAACTGTAATTATTTATAAGTGAGAAAAAATAAAATATGAATTTTGCAACCAAAAATCTATGAGAATATAAGAAAAACAACAAAAAAACTTAATAAAAATTACTTCAAAACAAAAAAAAAAAAATTATAATTAAAATTTGTCCTCTTTTTTTTGAAGATTTGGTATCTATAAAAATTTTGAAAAAGTTTTCCTCCCACTACTGTATACAGTAGGTTAGGAAAACACAAAAAAAAACTTATTATAAAATGAACAAAATCCAAATACGTAAGCATAGGCCTCATTCTGTAAGAAAAAATACTATTATATATATATACAATATTATATATATTATATATGAACAAAACAAAAATGAAAGGAATACAATTTGTTGTAAATAAACCCTACTTTTTAGAGTAAAAAAAAATAACAGTGTTTTTCAAATTTGTTTTATTTCTTACAACGAGTTTTGATATTGAATATTTTGTTGGTTTTCTCAAGCCCTGTGGCTTGGGGCTGGGAGAGAATACATCCACAGTTGACCCCTTGCTTGTCGTAGGAGGCGACTAAAAGGGAATTTTGTAAATGGCAAGAACTAACTTATAAATACTGAGGAAAAAATGAATGCACTCAGAACACGAATGAATTTATACATCATGTTCTAAGAACATGTGTAAATCTGTAGAGACTGCATATAGGTGAATACCTAAAAATCAGTTTTATGGTTCATTACAAAAATTATTTGAATTTGATTGAACTCTATTGGTCCGAGGAACTTATATAGAGCACGCAAAAAGAAGTTGATATTTAAGGTTTTTACACTTTTCTGTGATATGGCCAAACAGCTTATTTAAGTAAGATGCCTACTCAGTAAACATTTTGATTTGTTTCAAATACACAAAATAAGTAATGCATACAAAATAAATGCATTCCCTATTCAGATGCAAGATTTCATTCTGTTCAGAAATTAAATTTTAAACATGTAAAATAAATAGTGAGATTCAGCTATTTTTGTGCACAATTTCAAACATTTTTTTAAATTTTATGGAACAAAAATTACAGAACCCTCCTAGGAAGTGTTGAATGGTATTACATTTTTGTATTGCTCTGATATACGATTTGAACGAATTTCAGAAGATTACCGTGATTATTATCGCTCCAGGATCTATGTAGGTAGGAAAATGAAACAATACACATGCATGAGAGTGGAAATAGTGTTATACACTTCTCATTTTCCTTATGTTTGTTTATTTTACATGTATCTGTTGTCTCATTTCTTTATAATTTATATTCTTTTGGTTTTGAGAGATCCTCCTACCCGTCAAGATTATGAACTTTATTTGGATCATAAAATGTGATCCCGCCCGATAATGAGCAGGATCTGGTATTGTTGTTGGAATAGGTACATGTATTTTGATTATGTGCAACAAACCATAAAATGGACTGATTTCAGTAGTTTTCTGCATTCATCTAGTACAGTTTAGTCTTGATAACTGTCTGACTTGGTTTTTTGTGTCTGTTTATTGTAATGGTGGGGTGGGTGATTTTAGGGTTGACTACAGCAACATTCGGGGACTGAGGCAGTATTTTTGTGCTGCATATGTCCATATGTCCATACTGTGAAAAACAGGCAAGCTGTTTTGGCACTTAGCGAAACCCAGGTAGGGAAAAATACCGATCATTCGGAATTCAGCCTTTTTCAGATCACGGTCTCGCCGTGTATGTTCGAAATAATGTTGCTTATCAGCTTCAACAACAATATGGTTCATGTCTGAATACGAACTTTAATTTCATATGGTTCAAATTCACCGTCTATAAGCGCATTATCCGTACTTTTTTTATCTTTCGTAGTTCTAGTTTGGATGGTAATTCGACGACGATGCACTATCCGACGCCATCCAGAGAATTATTACCAATTTTCCGCTCGGTGAAATCGTTGTTACGGTCGATTTCGATGTACATAATTCTCCGTGGTTACGCTATTCGGTCAGACAACACCCGAGGAAGGTATGCCGAGATTTTTGCTGAGTTGAACAACCTGACTCAGCTTGTGGACGAGCCTCCTCGGATTCCTGACGTTCGTTACAGGTCAATCCGCCAACACCCTAGACTTGTTCCTTACTTCTGACCCTGATAAATACACTATTAGTGTATTATCGCCTCTAGGCACATGGCACATCAGATCATTGTGTCATATCTGCGAATTTCTCGTCCCACCAAAATACAGTTAAAGAAAAAATCCCCAAGAGTAACGTTTGGCAGTACGAGAAAGCCAACTGGGACGGTCTCAATGTTTTCTTCAGGAACTTTAACTGGTCACTATGCTTTCTTCCATAGAATCCAGCGCAGATATGATTACAAACTTAGTTCTTTGTGGAATGAGAAATTTTATTCCGAATAGGGTGAAATCTATCGAACCCAAAGAAAACTCATGGTTTAATTCGAGCTGTAAAGAGGTTATTAGGGTTAGAGAAGTAAGCTTCCGATGTTATAAAGCCAACCCTACGGAGAAAATCCATCGAAAGTGCTTCCTAGTAGACTTTTGTAACTCTCGTCTCGGTCTCGTTAAAATCAAAAATTTTCAGTCTCGTCTCGGTCTCGTGTCGGTCTCGTTTAGTTAAGTCTCGTCCCGGTCTTGTCTCCGAAAAATACGATTTCCGGACAAATTGTTGATTATTGGAACGAAATATTTCGATTATAGTTTGAATATATGAGAAGAAAATAAATATTTAACTGAAATTGGAATTTTTAATTTATTACACTCTCTGTAAATATCGGTCCAAATATACAGTTTCGTCTCGGCTGCTGAAAAGGTAGTCTCGTCTTGTGTCGTCTCGGTCTCGTCATGCGAGACCGATATCGAGACCGAGACTTTTCTCGTCTCGTGGCCAGCCCTACTTCCCAGGAAGAAATCATAAGATTAGCTAGGGAGAATCATGAAGGTATAAGAAACTTCGAGCTAATTTTCGAATGGGGTTAAGTGAGGATATGAGTGCAAAAGTGGAGTTACTCTATTTCGAAAAATTGGCTTATTTTATCTCTGATTTTCTTGCCTTTTGCAGATAAATTATTTTAAACATAGTTTAAGATTCTTGAATATCTAATCTTTCCAACAAAAATATAACATAACTTAAATGCTAAACTCTCTTAAAGCAAACGCTATTAAATGGTTTACTGATCGAGAACATCTGAAGGGACTGCGCCAGGTATATTTGGCCCAAAACCTCGAAAGAAACTACCGCAATCAAAACAATACCATTATGTCAGATAGCCTGGCCGTGTGTAAGCTGCTAAGATCTTATAACATTAGCTCAAAATTGGTTTGAAAATGTTTGAAGAGGTAAATTGAACTTGGCAAGAATAATATCGCCACACTGTATTGGATATACTGGGTCCCGTTACCGTTCATAGTATTGAGGAGGCAGACTGTTTAGGCAAACTATGAGGGGTTAACACCCACCTAACGGGGCCTGATCAAATCAGAAGAATAGGCAAAAGGATAGAAAGAACTCCTGGAACTCCCAAAACTGAGACAGGTCAAACATTTATGAACTTGGGATAAGAACCAAGAACGTTAGATAGCTTACACAAACCTTAGAAGGAACGACCTTAGAATAATATCTAACGCACCTTCTTACTGGGCACTAAAAGCTAATAAGACGTCTAAGACTTCTTGGCTGAGTGAGCAGTGTATCTTGTAAATTCTGCAACCTCAAATATTACGCACCACGAGATAGAAACGAGTTTATCCTATCAAAAAATACTCCAAATACTCGAGTTTATCAAATGTTAAAATTTAGAAGAAGTGCTGTAGAGTGAGAAATCTCATTCTCGCTCTAAATGGGGGTACAATAAATCTATAGGTCGTGCATACTGAACTTAGACCCAAAATAAATTCATCTATCCATCATTCTTCATGCTACTACCTTCATATTAGGCTTTCCAAAATTTAGTGCCATTGAATTATCATAGTGTCGTTGTAGTCTTTCTAATGTTAATGTTTTCATAAGAACGGTTTGAATTTTAACCCAACCAAACATTAAATTAAGAATATGCTCCAGTTCTGGTTTAATGTCTAAAGGCTTTGGAGTTCAATTTAATTTAATCATGAACAAATATCTTAGCTGTGTTCGAAACTGGAGTTGGTAAAAAGATGGACTAAGTAATTTAAGGATGCTTAAAATACACTCTCTTTATAAGAACTTCTTGGAGAATGCGAACATCCCAAATATGGACTCCTGGTGTGGGCGACCTGCAAAGTACTTTTTTGAAAGCGTCTTCTGAAAGTGATTTGCTTTCTTGAAAACACTTTCACAAAAAAAACGTTGACTGTGTGAGGTGTGACTTATTCCTGAAAGCGTTTTCAAGAAAGCAAATCACTTTCAGAAAACGATTTCTGATTTTGGAAATTGTTTGTGACAGTTCCAAAGTTGACATCTTTTTTTTTGCTCTAGTCGTAATTTCCGGTTAAACTATGCATCTTAGAGGATAAAAAATAGCTTTTTCATGATTTAGGGAGTGCCATCTTTCAATCGATGTATCATACGATACGAATCTTTTGTACTTTATGTACACATATTTTTATAATTTATATATTTTTAATTTCAGAAAGCACTTCCAAAAAACGCTTTCGCTTTCATAGTACTCGAAAAGTGCTTTTAGAAAATTAGCTCTTGATAGTAAAAAAGTTTTCAGAAAGCACTTTCTTTTCATAGAATGAGTGCTCTATAAAAACACGTCAGGAAAATTTCAAAATCGAAATTTTCGAAAGGCTTTCTGAAAGCATTTTCCTTTCAAATTGTGGCGAGACCTAGAGTCAGCATAATTTTATTACTTTTTTGAAGCGGTAACAATGCAATGGGTTGATCCTTATAATTATAACACTACTGCAACTGATTTTTTAAATTGCTTAAGTGTCTACCACTATCGTTGAAGAGCTCACAACCCTTACAGTCTGTATTTAATGATTTAACCCAGTATCGAACTTATTATAGTAGGTATGCATGAAAATCTTCAACGCGAAGGTGCAAGCTTTTTGAACTAACATATTTTTAATTTCAATAAAATTAAACTTAAAAGTGTATTGAAAACCATAGTGTGCCACGCTCATAAATAAATGTTTGTAATAGTTAAATGTGTGTCTTCTATTGTATATGTATTATATTTGGTATCTGTATTGATTATTTTATGTTGAGAATTCGTTATCCTTAGTGTACATTTTCTTGTAGAATGTTACTAACAAACAACTAACACATCAATAAGTTATGATTCTTTCTACAGTTTTTTTTTGTTGGCAATTCGTTGGACGCAAAATGCAGCTTGCCTAAAGCGTTCTTCGGCAAAGTAGATACTTATGGTGTAAAAATATAGTTGTGGTAAGTAGTGCACAGATATTATTATATTTAATTTGTTTCTATTTTTACTTGCTCTGCAGGGCACGTGTCAAAAAAAAAAAAAAAAAAAACTTCGTCGAGATTTACGACGGTTTTCTCGAAAACGACTATAAGAAATATTAACAAAGTTCTTTAATGTACTTCCTAGAAAAGTTTGAATAATACTGCATACCAGGTTTTTGCCAAAAATATCGAATAACAGAAATAAAGTTTTGAGTTCTTCTGAAAAAAATATATTTTTTTTTATGAAATATATCCGATTATCGCATCAATGACTTAATTAATTTTGACATAATTTTGTATTCCACTTCTGCTAAGTTGATCAAAAAATATTGTAACTATTTTCAAATTTGTAAAGATAATTTTTTTTAGAAAAAATTAAGTCATAGAAAAAACTTTGTTTTCATTTTTGAGCATTTTTTTTCTTGTTTTTTGTATTAATTTGTTATTTAACTTATGTTTATTATTTCATCATTAGTTATATAAAAATATTTTTTTTTGAAATTGTTATCGTGGGAACCAGTCGTGAATATTTGTTGATTTAGATAAGATATATAATGGACTCCTACAAAACATACAGCACCACTCAAAGTATACAGTGTAAATTAATATATCTACTAAAACTGTGCTAGGAAAAAAATGGACACGACTGGATCGCACAAACTTGCTCTCGTAGCTAACAACTTTAACGTTGCTTGAAGTTGACAATGTGCATATTTTGGTTCCGTAACATTATAATACATTAAAAAAAGTTTTTAAAAACAAAGGAAATAGCTAAAACATATAGACCTATAAAAAAAAGTATGCCATCTGATTTGTTTGATAAATATTAATTTATGAAAAAAAAACAAAAACCGTTAGAAGGATTTTCTTAAAAATTTAAATTTTATAATATAAAAATTCGTGAACATTTTTAAAAATAAAATTTGGTTTTCCAACTTTTATAATTGAATAAAATACAATTTTAGAGAAAATTAAAAAAATATTTATTGTACCGTTTTCAAGATATTGAATTTTCAAAAAAAAAAATTCGAAAAATTGTATGCAGAATTGTCAAAATTATAAAGGACTTAAGAAACTTGGTTGAAATCGGTGTAGCCGTTACCGAGAAATTTGAAAACCAAAAACTCGGTTCTATGACAGGTACCGTTAATAAACGTTATAAAAAAAATGTCAATGTCAGACAGACAGACGGACAGACAGACAGAATTGCGAGACCCACTTTTTTCACGTTCTCTTTCATCGTTACGTTAGAACCCTTTCACACAAGGAAACTGAGTTGCCAGAGATTTTTAGTTTGTAGGCCAGAAGGGCGTAAAAGGAAACAAGAAATCTCCCCTCTCGACCTTCTCGCCAAAAAAACTAGCTAGTTTCTGCCAACTTTGTTTCCTTGTGTGAAAGCGGTCTTAGAGAAAATTTTTATTTCGAGTTTTTTTTTTTTTGACCGAATCCTAAACTTACCCTTTACTACATTACATATACATATGTATCGCAAGTAAAAATAGTAAAGCTTTCATGAAAAATCGTTATTAAAACCTATAATATAATCTAATATAAATATTCCAAGCGTACTGACTTTAGTAAAAAGCGTAATTGTTTTTTAATTAATTTAATATTATTTCAAAACGTTTTAATTTGTATGTACATTATTATGTAACGCATAACACCGCAATGAAATAGAAAATATTTATGATTTATCTTATACTTTAATCGAATCAAACTATCATATTGCATGAAAAATTACTTGTTTTTAATTTCATACAAGATTGTACCTACCAAGACCTATATAGAATAAAATAAATTAGTTCCACTTCTAATTAAAATTGAAGAATTAAACCAGATATGAAAATCAGGAGACAATTTTAAACGATAAATTCCATTAAGACTTCAAAAATAACATAGATGAATTAGTTGACTTTAATTTAATCATAAAACAAACTGCAAATCGACAACTGTAACGGGGCAAAATGTCATTAATCAAAAATTTTCAGAATTCTTAAATGCCAACCTGTTTTTTTTTTGTTTGCTATCTTCCAGTTACATATACAAAGTTTCACCTCATCTCATCCCGCACACCTTTGTATCCTTTTGTATGGCAGAACATAAGAAGAAAAGGACTCGCAGACAAAGCCTGCAACACTCTCGCATACAAAACATTGATTTGATGGGGGACGTGTATCCTTCATGGATAAATTTTTGGCCATCTATCAAAACCATTATGAATGTATCATCTATTGTTTCATCGTCGTCGTCGTTGCCGTCGTACTCCAGAAATAGCATTGTGTTTCTTTAGTTACCTATAATCCTCTATATATATGTAGTTTCGCGGGGGAATGCCCTTAACCGCTTCGCTTCAAGGATTATGAATGATTCGCAATTCGAATAGAAGGCATTTTGATTCCTTTATAATATACAACAATCACTCGTTCACATGGCGGGTGATGGTGTTTTAATGAATTGTTTTGTTTTCTATTGTTTTAATTTTATCGTTATAGTGAGGAAAGGTGTTTTGAAATGAAATTGTGGGGTGAAATGCGGAAATTGTTTTCTTGTCTTGATTGAAGAATGTCTCTTAATAAGGATGCGGTAAGGCAAGGAACGTAGGTAGATAGGTACTGTTATTGTTTGATGAGATTGATTATGAAAAACATTTAAAACAATTTTGTATGCGAATGACAATAAGACAGATCTTATTTATATATTTATAACGTTTTATTAATAAAGTTTAGAAAGGGACAAAACTGGATTGAAGGCCCGCAGCAAAGTAAGACAATAATTTCTTATATAGTGATGACAGGTAAGTGAAGCTTATTGGTGCTCTTTTTGTTGATATTAATTATATTTATAGCGCGACCTGTGCTATCCAAACATTTTTACCTAGGTATATATAATTATACACAATAGACAAGTGCTTAAAATAAAAATGGCGTCCCTTAAAAGTTTCAAAGTGGTCCAACAAAATTTTAATATTTTTTTTCAAATTTTAGTTTTGGTTTTGGCCGAGGGTTGCACTATCTCAAGACGAAGTTTTAAGGGGGTCATCATAGGTAATTATAATGAACATTTATCTTAAATTATTATTTTTGTATATTTGTGTATGTTGAATCAAGGAAGTGGACCAAGAAAAGCAAGCAAATTGTATGGTTAGATAAAGGGGTCTCTATTTTCCAATTATTTTCAAACTCAAAATCCTGACAAAACTAATTTTTTGTACAGAGTGTGGCAACATAACTAATATTTTTTGAATTCTGCGCCATTCAAGCACGAGGGAATTTTACGGGCTACGCGTGGTCTCATTCGATAGTTCTTCTTATGGGTTTCCTTTAACGCGATTCTCCACCATGTATTTTAACACTGATGAGCCCACGTTAGCCGTCGAGGCATACTTTTCGAACGGATATTCTGTGATCGCTCTTCGAAATCGCTTCCAATTCCGATACTGTTCTGCTGGGCCGTGTTCCGAACTGAAAATAAAGTATAATCTATTAAAATATATTTTATTTAAATAGGTAATATTTTCTTGATTTTTAAAGGTATAACGCCAATGTAAACATTCACCCTTATTGCGATTGTTAATTATTGACTGATAGTTGATAAATATTGATATTTTGGATTTTAAAACTCAATTTACTGAAAATCTGATCAACTATTCATTGATATCTCACAATTTTCTTTTCATAACGGTCTGCATCATTTTCAATGACCAAAACTATTTTTGGTTGGGTGGGTTAATAATAAATTTCAATATTTTTCAACTATCAATCAACGATTGTAGTAGCCCGTAGCGTAATGGTTAGTGCGTTCAACTGCCACGCTGGAGGTCTGGGTTCGCTTCCCAGCCTCGTCCACCTAAAAACTAAAAAGTTTTTTTTAGGGCTACTGCCTCTTGCGAGGAATTGACAAATCCTCCAAGAGTATCACTTGTCACGAATAAGTGCTTCTCGTCTAGCCGTTCGGATTCGGCATAAAATTGTAGGTCCCTTCCATTCCTGTCGATAGGCGCACACAGGAATGGTTGCGAGTTGTTAGTCACTAGACCCTGGTTCTTCATGAGCTATTGTGCCACCCGATTTATTTATTTTTTTCAATCAACGATTAACAATCGCAATAGGGATGATTAATTTAAGCCAATTATCTCAATTTAAAAATTCTTTACATTTTAAAAATTATTAGTTAATAATTATTTATTAAAATACATAATTCGATTATTAGAATAATTTTATTATATAATATTTCGATCTTGTTTTTTTTTTTAACTTCATATAATTTTATCACGTAAGTCTAACTTTTTAATCAAATTTAATCGATTATTATGCTTAATTTGTTGACAACGTATGGTTTTCAAACGATATAAAAATAAAAACTATTCACTAAAATAAAATCATACGATGATTCTGCCGATGAAGAGTAATGCATAGGTTCATGAGTTCGTCAAGAAAGTTGGATTATCTGCTTTGTGCATTTTTCTTCCTGAGAAAGAAAAAATCAAAAATCAAAAGCATTGCCTTTCTCTATACCTGTGCCGGAAGTACGAGGATTTCAACGATGCAAAGTAATGTACATTGTCATGTGTATGACCTCTTTTAGATTGCGGTGCTTGGTTTTTGGTTTCGATCATAAACATTGCCCTTCCTCTACCTGCCTACAGAAATACGATGATTTCCACGATGAACGGTAATGCAGAGTGTCATGAGTTTGTCATCTCCATTGGCTTAAAAAAAAAAAAAAAAGTCCATTGACCATTTAAAAAAAAAAAATATTTCTTTATCCGTTATTCGCATTTTTTTTGTTGGTAAAAAACGTGGTATACAAAGTTTAATCAAAATATTTACAGCCATTTTCAAAAAAACTTGATAAAAGAGAAATCGTTGTATGGCAGCTCCGTTCTATA
This sequence comes from Melangyna quadrimaculata, assembly GCA_949320155.1. Classification (NCBI taxonomy): domain Eukaryota; kingdom Metazoa; phylum Arthropoda; class Insecta; order Diptera; family Syrphidae; genus Melangyna; species Melangyna quadrimaculata. The sequence continues at coordinate 391,857,081 of OX439483.1, forward strand.
GATAACACAAAATTTGAAACAAATCCGTTCAACAGTTTAGGCTCTAGCTCGATGTACATTAGGACGCACAGACAAACACACCGACAGACGTCTTTACAAAATCACTTTTTTTGACTTCTCCATCATCGTTATGTTAGTTTTGATTAAATCCTATCAAAATTTGTTTTAGACACGAAATCAATACTTGCCCTAAAGAGCAAGTAAAAAAGGATTGTGGCCTATTAATATAGATAACATAAGTTTAACAAAATTTTGGTGGAAATTGCAATAGTAGAAAAATAGTTCATGCTTCTATTTGCTTTTCTCTGATTAACGATCAATAACATAATTGTAAAAATAAAAAAATACCTAAACAAAACTGAATTTTTAATTTTTGATTTTTTCGTCATAAAAATAAATATATGAACATTTTTGTAAGAACAAAAATTAGCTATGTAAACTTTAAGCCAAATTATTATTATAATTATTATTACAAACACCAAAATCCGTTCGATCGTTTTCGAGCAAATTTGAAAAATACGTCATAAGTTATTTATAAAAATGAAATGCACTTCTAGATTGCAGTAACTTGGCCTTTTGGGTTAAGACTATAATGTGGCTAAGCGTTTTACTTTAAATTAATAGAATTGAATAATTATGGGAAAGTGTATAAAAGTCTAACAAAATATTTTTCATCTGAACTTTTTTTTTGTTTATTGAATTTTCTGTGCCTATTTTGCAACGCAATATTGTTTGTACTTTTTAGAAATATAAAGTCTCGTCTCGGTCACGTCTCGGGTGCTTAAAAGGCAGTATAATATTACATTTCTGATTGCATTTGTCAAAGAGCAAATTAATCTTCTTGACGGGACAAACTAAAAAATCTAATAAGAACTTCAAATCACAGTTGATATCTTGAGTTCAATCCCTATGTACTAATGACGGGAAACGCTTTTCAAATTAAAATGAACATAAAGACTTAGCATCACACAAAGAAGTCTGATAATCGGGTTGGCGCTCTTAAAAAGTAGCTATAACTTTGGCCAAAAAATAACTTGGTGGTAGAACACTTGCGAGTTGTTATTGTTTTGTTCAAAATTTTCAATCTACCTATAATAAAAACACTTTTAAATAGAAATAAAAACCTAAACAAAACCGTGCATATTTGTGTTCACTTTAAAAACCTCAACAATAATTGATAATATTTTATAAAATAGAAAAGAAAGAAAAGAAAAATCAAATGCACGACTCTCACACACTTGCCCTTGTAGGTAACAACTAGAAAGTAGCTAGATATAGATAGAATAAAAGAAATAATATTTTTGTTGAACCAAATGTTCTACACTTCTTAAATTGAAACTTACAGCAGTAAGTCTTTACACTTCTGCCGTTGTAATTTTTTATAAAATGACGTTCCAAGAAGAAATAGACGCGCAAGACTTATATATGTATCGCTTAAATGCATTAAACCACCTTAATTATTTACGGGAATAAAAAGAATAGTGTTGTAATTAAGGTAAAAAGGATTGTGTAAGATCCAGGAGACATAAAAAAGAGGAGCACAAAAAAAAAGAAAATTTGTTCAGAAACATTTATATAATGTTCTAAGATTCATGTAATGAACTCTTTAAACCAGACAAAGAAATAATTGAGATATAAGTTTCTCCTGTTCATAGATATGAACACGATTAACAACTTAAACATAGAAAAAGTCCAATAACTAATAGAACAAGAGCCGACAGCAAATTTTAGGAGTGGATGAATAACCAAAATCTAAGTATGAGGGTTTAAAAGAGCATATTTTGTGATATCGAAATCAGAAGTCTGGCAGGTTTTTGTCTCAGCCTTTGGCGGGGGCGGGGTATTGAAAATAGAGATTTTCTAAATTTCTTTTCAAGGGATTTATCACCTCAATTATTTTGTTAAAAACACATCATGATGCTCTGTCATTTTCCCTAAGTGCAAAGACCTTAATCTTGGTGATCCGAATAATAGAACTCAAGATATAAGCTTTTAAAGCGAACCTTAATCGTCTTTTCATGGAGATTTGCGTTTCATAAATCTCCAAGAAAAAACGGATGAGGTTCGATTAAAAACCTAATATCTTGAGTTCTATTGGTCGGATCACAAAGATTAAGGTTTTTGGTCTTAGGGAAAATGACAAAGCATCATAATGTATTTTTAAAAAAATAATTGAAAGGATAATATCCCCGATCAGAAAATTGTAAAATCTCTATTTTCAACATCTCGCCTCCGCTAAGGGCTGAGAAAAAAACCTGCCAGACTTTTGATTTTGGAGATTTTGGTTATACATCCACTCCCAAAATTTGCTGTCGGCTCTTAGACTATAATTTTTCCAGATTTGGATACAAATATTTTGTATCATTAATTCAGTGAGCGCTGCGGTGTCGAAAAATTACATAAATATAGTTTTAAAAAAATTGTCTGGCATTTGACAACCAAAGCGAACACCCTTCAAAATTTATAGAAAGTCTAATAAATTTAAAAATCCAATTTCAATTAAATATTTATTTTCTACTGCACATATTCAAGCGATAATGGAAAATATTTCGTTCCAATAATCAGCAGGTTGTCCGGAAATCGTATTTTTCGGAGACGAGACCGAGACGAGACTTAATTTTACGAGACCGACACGAGACCGAGACGAGACTGAACATTTTCGATTTTAACGAGACCGAGACGAGACTTACAAAAATCTCGCAGAGTCTCGTCTCGTGGCCAGCCCTAAAGACGACTGATTCACGTATTTAGAGTTCTGTTAGAACTGATGAAGAAGATATCTTATCTTAAAAAATCATTTATAAAATGTATAGTTGCATATCACTTGTAAGATACAAATAACCCGATACTTTTTTCACAAGTCTTTTTTTTTTGAGGTATTTTGCTTTTGATTTTTAAATTCGTTATAGAATATACAATTCTTTGTTTGAAATTGTATTATTTTTTTTACTTTTTAAGTTATAAGAAAAATAAAAAAGTGTGTCCTATTTTCCGACTTTTTTCTATGGCAACTATCGCTCTGGATGATCTTAAACAAAAACATGAATTTTACCTCTAGTAGGCCCATACACACAAAAACGCTTCATATCTTATCAAGCAAATCCGTTTGTTCTTTAAGGCTCTAGATCGAGATACATGTACATCAAAACTCACAGAAAAACAGACCGACGGACGGACTTAATCTTGAAAATCACATTTTTTGACTTCGTAATTTTTGAGGTTATGGAATAATGAAGATAGTATTATTATTTTCCAAAAAAAAAATATTTCAACGATTCCTATAAGTAAAATTTGCTTTTCCAAGGCCCAGCTTAAATATATAGGTAAATATCTTATATTTCAATACAATTTTATACTCTCCGGGAAAACCTAATGAAAGCCTAATATTCTCGTAAAGTGATAAGTAGACACTAACTTATGCATGTTATACATATGTTTTTGTAACGCTGTATTTAAACTAAGTCTTATTAATTATTTATTTACTTATTTATTTTTAAATTCTGGCCTTATATAGGTATACATTATATCACAGAAACTGTAGATACCTACCCGATATTTGTGTTCTTATTTAATTATAATTTTTAACTTTGCTTATCTAAAAATGTTAAAAATAAATTGAAAAATAAAAAAAGTGTTTTGTGTTTTAATTCAATAAATTGCTTAAGAAGGGCGGTAAGTAGGAGTAGCTACTCAAAATTATGTTAGAAACTTGCATCAATTTATTTCGAATTTTGCGCATATAATTCCCTAAGTTCAACAACAAAATTCTTTAACTAATCAGGTAAATATAGTAAGTAGTACATAATATAGAACTGAATATCTTTACAAACAAAAAATAAATCTTTGTTATATTCATAAACAAAATTAATTCGTTGCATCTCTATGATCTGACAAATTTCACACACAATTCACCAATAAATCTGAGTAGTTATATAGATAAATATTAGATCATCATTATCAACCTCAAATTGGTTAAAAGATAAATGACTACTTATGATCGATAGCTCATAAACAAATTACGGGCTCCTGCTTCCCTATATCCTTTCTCAATAAATTATCTGCTGCGCCACCACACCGCCAATGTTGCTGCCGCATCCATTGGTAATGATCCTCAAAATAATTCAGCGGCTGATGAAGACATCTTCTTAACCATCGACAACATCATCCACAATAAGCATTTGCAAGAGACACAGGTGGTAGATTGCATCCACCCATAACCACCTGCAATATTGTAGCCGTGTTGCATTTGCATTGCTGCATTATTGCAGGACCAGCATCATCAGAGAGAGAGATAGCGAGTACGTATAGAAGCAGTTTCAATGTCTCTAATCAACAGGCGCGAGTACCTATAATACCTCTAAGGTTCTTACCTGCGGCAGCGGTTAATCGGCATGCATCGGCATTATTTCAACTTCGAACTCAAATATTGAAAAACAGGTATCTCTACCTAGTACCTAAAGCTGTCAGCTCAGCTACCTAGTCCCAGATAGAAAATTTCTAAGTATAAAAGAAAATTCGAAAAAAAATAAACTACCTAACTACAACAAAAGAAACATTTTCCAATTCATTTACTGCTTGCCCAAAGAAGAAAATGGAAGAATAAAAATTGTCGAACACCACCCTTAGCACTGAGTCACCTATACCATTACCCATCGACAGACAAACGCACCCACACTTCGAAATGCCAAAGGTGAGAACACGCAGGTCGGTTCGAAGTCGAAGGTACAAAGTAAATACCACCGCCATGCATTCCATCACACTTCGAAAACTTTGTCTGGGTTTGTATTATTCTTTTTTTCTACCCAAGAAAGTTCGAAAAAACCGTAACTTCACTGTCAGCCATAGCAAAACCAACTAGCTTACCTCGCACATATAACCGTCCTGCTCACATAACAGATGAATGGATGTCGGCTGCCATTATGAAATAGGCACTAGCTTCAGTTGGCCACACCCCTGATTTTCGAAATACTTGAATGATTTCAATATGGCTGTGCTTTGCCTGTGCGTCGTCGACTGTTAGGAAGTGGTTGTGTGTGCGTCCGTCGTCGTTCGGTCATTCGGGAGTAGAAAAAACGGTTGTATGGGATGATGATGGTTGTTTTCGTATGAAAAATCCAGCAACAAAATATATTTTTATAATGGTGGAGGGATTGAAGGGCCATCATGATTGCCGTTGGAATGGCATGGCACAGGCGGAAATTTCGGATGGATTCGAAATTGAATTTTAAGACTATTTTTGTTCATTTCCGGGAGAGTTCTGTTTTATTTTGTTCTTAATATTGTTTTTTTTTTTTTATTTACCTACTTCATTGCAAAAATTTTATAAATTTCGCGGTAGAGGATCTTGTGCTTTACGACAAGGAAATGACTTTTGAATGAACAATGAGAATTCTTATCCCACACAATAAAATGACGGTGAACACAATCATTATAATGTGTATATTATATTTTCGTTTGTCCGAATATATACATACGGTTTTATTTTTAAATAAAGGCAGTTATTTTCTTTTTTTGAATGTCTATTGTTTTGTGAAATACCGAATAACCGAAGTTGGAAGGTATAGCGTTGTTTATAATGCAAACTATACGAATCTATCTACTTATGATTGTTGAAATGAAATTATTTACGTAAATGGTACCTACTTATGCTTTTATAAAAAGCAAGAAAGGTGTTATTTAGGTGTTTACTTTAGCGACGGCATAAACTCAACTTAACCTTCACAAATTAACTATTTTGCCGTGTTCAATTTCCGACGGAATAGAACGTTGTTGAATATTCTAATGATTTTAAGAATGTCATCAAACACGTGAATTTATTTAAAATAGTCTTTGATTTTTTTTTTATTTTATTTTATTTATTTAAGTGCGCTGTAGATAATAATTAACGAAAGCGTAAAAATTTAATTCACCTATTTAAATAGGAATTAAGCTCTACAGTAAATTTCGAAAGCTCAAAATGGACTGAAAAAACATCGTGCGGAAAATGAAAAGCAAATGAAAATCGAGCAAGCAACGCATAGTAGCATATTACGGATCGAAAGATGCGTCGGCTTGAAGTCGATAATACCTGTTTATCAGTAGGTGCACATTAGTATCTACATCTACATCTTCTCACTTTTAAATAATTCTTCACTTTTAATCTTATCTTGGTATAAATTAAGATTTATTTTTTGATAAAAAGCAAATTATAAGTAACCAAACTTAAAACTTGAAACAGGTCTTTGGTTTTTAAAGTTACAACTTAAAATAAGACCTGATAAAGGTTTAATAATGAATCAAATTGTGTTTGAGCATTTTTTTTTTCGGAATTGAAGTCCAATCCAAGTTCACCTAATTTAATAGGTATATTTATCCTGGATAATTTCACAGTGGCTTTTGATAGTTTATCTTCGGAATTTGTTACGGTATTCTGCATTCTGCCCTTCCTCTTCTCTTTCCTGAGTTAACAAGCACTGGTTTAACTCACTAGGTACTGAAAAACTGGGCCTTAAAAGGCTTTTTCAAGATTTTAAGAAAATTGAATTTAAGATAACAAAATTAAAAACAAAAAAACAAGGTACCTATTTAAAGAAGGTAGGAAACGCGACGAAACTTAATTTTGTTTTAAATATAGTTTGAATAAAAATTAGAATTGAAAAGAAATTAGAAGAAAATCGAAGAATTAATAGTATTATCATTTGAAAGGACCTATACGTACATAGGTAAAGGTAAGTATTTTTTGGAGAAAATTGTAATGTTTAGGTAACATCATCTCTTATAAACCGAAATTTTCTTGGAAAACGCCAAAAACATGAGCAATGAGCTTGACATTATATATCAGTTCTGCGCCCATCAGATTCAAATTTTCGTTGTTTTCGGTTGGAAATTCGTAGTTACTCCTTTTTGACTCCACCTTCTCCAAAATAATTCGATTGGATGTTCCGAGTAATGTTTTTGTAGTAATTTTCTGTTCCGGATTTTAAAAACCCGGAACACACATTAGCTCTTTCATCGGATAATTTGTCAAATTAATTTTACTTCACTGAAAATGGAAAATATACATAAACAATACAACACACAATTTACTCACACTTACATAATTTTTCGCAAATTAGTCTTGGAACAACAGAAAATAATTCGATTGAAATCAAAGTCTGTGGAAGAAGTACATAAATATCTATGCCTTATTTGGTTCTGGGGTCAGAATTGTGGTGCCGAGTGTTTAAGATCCGATTCGGTACCTACTTTTTAAAAAGAAGCTGAAAACATATAGGTATCTTTCTATATGCAAAAATTTAGAAACACAAAATCTCATACAGATTTATAGTTTTTCTGTAACCTTTGGGTAATGTAATTGAACGATTTTTTAGTTACTTGAACCCACAATGCAACCTTCGATCTTTTTGTGGAACAAAATATAGTAGGGTAAAGGCGGGAGATATGGCACCCTTTTTGTTTTTCTTATAACTTTTAAAGTAAAAAGGATAATCATTTCAAACATACAATCTGTAGCTAATTTATAAACCAAAAAAATGGATTACTTGGGGATTTCACAATGCAAAACATATTTTTTTTTCGATAAAAAAAATACATTACAAAAATGACAGTGAAAAAAATGGCGGGTGATATGGAACTTTACTATTTAAGTGATTTTTTGCCACAGTTGTTGTTTATTTACGTAAAATGCAATGGGACTTGACAAATTGTGCACTTCATGCACTCGAAATTAACAAAAAAACTGTTTTAAGATTAAATCAATATTCGATATGAAAAGAACATTTACGTATGTGCATAGTTATAGCGGTAAAAAGAAACAAACAGGCACGATTCACTCTTTGTTTTTGCGTTAAAACGAAGACCTGACACCGAATACTTACTTTCGTTTCTACACTAAGGCCCAGTTTTTCAGTGGCGAGTTTAACCAGAGTTACTTATCTCTGGATTTGTCTACAGTTACGTCAAGAAGCAGTTTTTAAGTGAAAGGTGATTGCAGAAAGTCTTAAAAAACAAAGAAGATAAAATAACAAATGCATTTGTTTATTTAATCTAGAGTTAACTCACCAAATTTGGAGAGTAAACTCGGGTTTAACTTTAACCCCGCACTGAAAAACTGGCCCTTAATCTACAAAAATACAAAAAAATAATCTTACAAAAAAATCACAATTTGTTTGTATTTTCGGTTGTAGTTTAAACATTTAGCAAGCTTCTTGGATTTAAACTACACCCATTAGAAGCTTGTATGAAACCTAAAGCTGTTCTGAAGCCATTGTTTTAAAAAAATGTCATTAAGTGGGAAATATTGAAAGGGTGCCATATCCACCGTGGTGCCATATGACCCAACTTTACCTTACTTACTTTGCATTAAATGGCGCTCACAGCCCAGGATGGGCATCGGCCTCAACTCACAAGGCCCCTCCAGCCAGCTCTGTCCCTAGCTAGCCGCTTTCACTTGCGCACACCGAGTGCTTTGATGTCGTCATTCACTTGTTTGCGCCATCACCTGTAACGGGTTCTTCCCCTGCTGCGTACCCCATCAGGGTTGGATTCGATGACTTGTCGGGCAGGTGCGTTACTGTCCATACGCTCCACGTGCCCCAGCCATCTCAGCCGTTGTATTTTCAGCTTTTTGACCAGGTCAACGTCGCTGTATAGCCCGTATAGTTCGTCGTTGAATCTTCTCATCCACACTCCTTCGATACACACCGGACCGAAAATCACACGAAGAATCTTCCTCTCAAAGCACCCTTTTTTATCCGATTTTCTCAGTGTCCATGCTTCTGAGCCATAGAGCAGGACCGGGATGATTAGGATTTTGTTTAAAGTCTCCTTGGTTCTCTGAGAGAAGGACTTACTACTTAAATGCCTTCTTAGACTGAAGAAACAGCGGTTGGCAAGAGTAATGCTTCGCTCGATCTCTGCACTGATGTCATTTTGCGAGGTAATAGTGAAGCCCAGGTAGACAAAGTCCTTGACAACTTCGAAGTTATATCTGCCCATCGTGACATTTACTTCGTCTTGTCCTCGTTAACCGCCAATCCCATTTTAGCCGCCTCTGATTCAATGCTCGCAAATGCGTCTGCCACAGCTCGCTTCGTTCTGCCAACAATGTCTATGTCATATGAATACGCAAGCAATTGAACGGACTTTTGATAGATTGTACCGCTGGTGTTGACATGTGCGTTGCGTACAATTGCTTCAAGAACGATGTTGAATAGGTTGCATTATAACGCGTCGCCTTGCCTCAATACTTTCTCAACATCAAAGGAATTGGTGGTGTTCTTACCAATTTTGACGGAGCAGCGTCATCCTGCACAAGCGGACGAGTTTGGCAGGGAAGCCGAGACATGACATGGCTCTGTGTAATTCGTCCCTTTTCACGCTATCATACGCGACTTTAAAATCAATAAAGAGATGGTGTGTATCGATCTGGAAATCCCGGGATTTTTCCAAAATCTATTGGAGTGTGAACATTTGATCGACGGTTGACTTGCCTGGCCTAAAACCACACTGATAGAGGCCGATCAGATCGTTGACAAAAGGTTTAAGGCGGTCACACAGGATAGCCGACAAGATTTTACAAGCGTCGCTTAGGAGACTAGTCCTCTGTAGTTGGTGCATTGCAGAACATCTCCCTTTTTATGGAAGGGGCACACTATACCGAGGTTCCATTCATCGGGCATACTTTCATCCGACCAAATTTTGCAGATGAGCTGGTGTATGCTCCTAACCAATTCATCTCCTGCTGATTTAAATAGTTCGGCTTGTAAGCCATCCGCACCAGCAGTTTTGTACGACTTAAGTTTGGATATAGCCAGCCGCACTTCGGTTAGGTCGGGTGGACGGAACTCCTGGCCATCATCGTCCTCTTTTCGTTTCATCCCGTAGAGCTGCCGGGCTACTCTCTCAGCAGCTCTTTTTCGCGTCTGCAGCATTGCCTATGGTAAGCCTCGTCCTTAGCTGCATGCGCCAGCCGGCACTCTTCATCGACCCAGGGGTTTCGTTGTGGTCGCCTAGTGAAACCCAGCACATCAGAGGCGGCATTTCTGATGGTTTGTTGACAGTGTTTCCACTGGTCCTCTGCACTCGATGCTGGTTGGCGGACCTCCTGCGAGATTAAGAGTTACGTGGTCTGCAAAAGTTCTGGCGGTCTCCTGCGATTTAAGCTTCTCGACATCGTACCTTTTCACAGCATCTGCTCTGCGTTGTTGCGTCTTGGATATCCGCATACATAGTCTAGCTACCACCAGGTAGTGATCCGAGTCAATATTGGCCCGACATAACCCTACAGCTAAATTTTGTATAGCTGAAAGAGGCCTATTGGAAAAGCTTATGTCCGGCTTGTGGGCAATTAAATTATCTTTCGTTCATTGATAGACACATTTTTTCGGTGCGGGCGACATTATAAAGGTTATGTCGAAACTCCGGAGTAAATAAAATAATAAATTGTTATTAAAATTAGTACAAACACCAAAATGGCTGTAACTTTTGACTGCGATATCGCATCATCTTTCAAAAAATATATCAAAATGATGGAAATTTAGTGTTCTAAAATTCTTATTTGGAAAGTAATTCACGTAAGTTTCCTGGGGTAAGTAAGAAATTCAAAATTGCAAAACAAAATAAAATAACACGACATAACCTTAGCTATGCGGGAATAACCCAACAATTTAACAAAAAAGACGTATAAGCCCTGTTTCCATTCTGTTTGAGTCAATTTCAATTCAGTTTAATTAAAATTACTTTATTCATTTCACGAAGCTTATTCAAAATCTGTAGAGTAGTTTTCGTGAAAGTTCTAGCTTTAAATGTGAGAAAGGAAAAATTTGAATGTCTCATTTTTAGCTTTAAATACGAAATTTGAATCAAATCAGTCCATGCCATTGACTATAGCAATAACACCAGAATAAATGTTTTGTTTGAATATTTGTTTCGAGGGTGCTTTTATTAAAAAAACATAGCCCCATAAACGTATTTAGTAACCATCAATTGTATGGTGCACTTACACCATTGCTATTCTGGATGCCTCATAGAATCGTACATTAAAAGTACTTCTACCCTGATTACTGAATTTACAAAACTAAATATATCTAACTTATTCAATTATTTAAAACTTCATATTTGTTAAGTTTTTTTAATTATCTTACTGACGCCTGCTCAGTTTAGTAAGTACCTGTCTCAGGTATATTCTGCACGCCTCCGCAACTTCCAACCCAATAAAATTGAAAACCACAAATGTTGAAACATAGATTCTTCCTCGCAAAAAACTTCCTCAGCGAACTGCATTTTGCGGCTGTTCTGGATAAAACAATAAACATAACTAAGCCCAAAGTGGCAAATACCATACCTACCTGTTTTGTTTGTATCGAATCACTTTCAGACAACGCTTTACCTTGCACCCGAAATTTTGCTTTCTAGAACGTAAAAAGTCGCCTTGAGAAAGCACAGTGTTTTCATTGTCTGGCTGCTCTCTATTGGCGCTTTTAAGGAAATTTTCGAACAGCTTTCTGGGAAAGCAATTTCCTTTCAATTTCTAGTGCCTATAGCTCACCTTAACACCTTATGATGATGAGCTTTTCCAATTTTGTTGGTCTTTGAAATTTCAATGTACTAACAACACAAAGAGATTTAATGGTTGACAGAATCACTCACAGATAAATTTTATTTTTCAAAGAATTGAACAAACTCACAAACTAAACTACCTTCCGAAGGTTTTTGATATGCGCTTAATGCGTATGCGAGTATGACCCCGAATTATCTTATTCTCGAAGAGTTTTCAAGATATATACACATTTCATGGTCGAAATGAAAGGTATCTACAACATATTACCCTTTGACTGCAAGAACTATGTAACTCGATTTTTCAATAGGTACCTATCTATCTCAGAAGAGATGAGTATTAATAATTGTGACTATTTCACTAATAAATTAAGATACAGCAAAGATTATGAAGTTTTCTTTAAAAAAAAACAAGATATAAATACAAATATTCATCATACTCCCGTGCTCGATACCAAAGAAGTTTTGTAATCAAAGCTCAACTAATTAAAAAAAATATTCTCAAAATTTGATCCAGATGGAAAAAGTAAGTGTTAAAGACCGTACACATGAGAGCGACCAACGACCGACGAATAAATGTACAAATGGGATTTAACACATTAATAAACCTAAATTATTTACAAAATCTAGACAAATGGAAGAAATATAATTGAGGATTATTTAAAGATACTAAAATTTTCATTTTAATTGCTAAAACAAGATAATTAAAAAAAAAAATATTTGTTCGTCGCGAATAGCCGCAATTCGTTACGACCAATTTATTTTCTCAAATGTCTCATATTTAAGCAAATAAAAATTCAGATTTTATAATTTTAAAATTAATCTTAAATCGAATTCAACTATTTTAACTAGGCTTTGTGAAATATTGAGGTTTATTAATTCCCATTTGTTTGTTCATTCGTCGGATGTTGGTCGCTCTTATCTGAATGGTCCTTTAGTGCTACCTGCGCGGATTTGAATTTGTATTGCTTTTTTTTGTGCAGAACTCTTGTGTTTGTGTTGACTATTATACTGCCCATAATCTCATAAAGGCCCTATCTAAAAACAATCCGATTTTGAGGTTTTAGCATATTTGGAGTTTGGGAAATTATGTCTCTGATGTTTTTGTATCAATTTCTTAACCTTAGACCTTCAAATAAGCAAGGAAAACACAATTTTTTGAAACCCTTACCCATATGCGTCAAAATTTATAAAAAGCCCTAACTACCTACCATATATGGCCTTTTATAACATAGTCTATAGAGAAAATATATATCCATGCTTGTTTTAAAAAGCCCTATGGGTAGTTTGGGCTTTTACAAATTTTCTTTTCTATAATTTTTAAAGCGATTTTATGCGTAAAATGTATAAAAAACTTGTTCGAAATTAATAAATATCGTTTAAAATTTCTTGTTTCTGTTATAAAAAGGATTTTTAATTTGTAGTACGTACCTATATTTTTGTAAATAGGACCTTTTTCTTTTTTTTGTCAAAGGCTAAACAGCCCTATCTACATTATTTCCTAAATACTAACTTATTTTTATTTTACAACTATTTGAAAAAATAAAGCATTAATTATTATATTAAACTTTACAAAACATATTGGTTGGTAATTTTCACTTTTTATCTTATTTTACCAAAAAAACGGCTATAACAATATTTTTTGTTTGCACTCTTTTAAAAACACCTAAGTATACGTGATATGGGCAATCAACTTCTGACATTCACAGAAAACACTTGTTTCTGTAATAATGAAGAATAGTGCTTTCTAGAGAAACCACTGCTATAACTATCTGATTCTGAATAACTATATATGTATCTTCCTTACTATTCAAAAACCAGTTATTTACAGGAGTGATCCTGATCATTCCGTCAAATAAAAACTGTAGAACGATATCGTTTCGAAAAATACCTACATCTTCCTATCGATTATATGTATATGTGAAAAAAGATAGAAAAAAAGGTGCTGAAAATGAGTTAACTCGATCGTTTTAATTTTACGGAATTACCCTGACCCTGAGCTATGTTTCAAAATTCAAGGACATTTTGAGCTTTTTCCTGACGAATTGTTATTTATTAGCAGTTAGCTTGGCACGACAGCAGATACAGAAAAAATGGAATGTCTCGACTTCGAGATCTTGTTTTTTGTCTCTAGAATCTATGAACCTATATGTACATGTACCTACATACCTATTATGCTTCTATTATATACGGGAAAATGAATATCTTTTGCAACCCAAATAACGAAATAAAGTTGAATTCGCATTTTAAAGAACCAATATCTGTTACTTTTATGTATTTTCCTAGAGCATAAAATATAAGCAGTTTTTTTCAATTTCCTAAAGAGCCATTATTTTTGTTGGGTTCAAACTATAGTGACCCAAATTTTAAAACTAAAAATGACCTTAAAATTTAAATTTCATTAACACGTTAAGTGTTGAATTTCATTATTGAACATTCCATTACCACCATAAAAATGATGAGCACTCATTTTGTACTCACAATGATTTACGAAATATAACTTTTTAAATTACTTTCAATTATGTTCCATTATATAATATCACACATCTCAAACTTCACTGAAGGCACAAATCAAAAACAAAAATCCGTCTGTAGGTCGTCAACTGATTCTTATCGCGAATCATTTGTCCAAAGATATAAACATAGAATGTGAAACATATACCTATAACTGAAGCATCACGGTATACAGAAAGACCTTCCTAGTCGTCATCATCTTCTTCTCTATCATTCTTATGGTGGTTGTCGTTGCCGACTTCCATTATAATCATCGTCAGAAAACTGTTTCAATATCAAAACTAAGCTAAGTAAATCAGTGGAAATTTGATGTCATTTATTAGAAATGCTCCCCAAAATACACAGATACGGGTAAAGTGTAAATATAGAAGATGTAGATGTAGATCACTCTTACAATTAAGTTGCACTATATGGAGAAAGTGTAAATTGTCACAGGTCAGGACTATATGAATGAATAAACGGATAGATGATATACAATATAATACAGTGCTGTGCATAATATTTTGGGAAAACATTTCATTTAGAAGATTATAAAATAATTAAGTAATTAATACTATAAAAATGCTGGTTGCAGATGCTGGTTGCACATCAGTATTTTTGTATTCTGGAAATCCAAGAAAAATTTTTTGAGCACGTTTCATCAGCGCTTGTTGAACCTTAGTCATCTTTGAAGTGGATTCCTAGGTAGGTACTTCAGGTTCTTTTTGGCTTCTATCGTAGATCCGTCCGGAAGTTTCAGAACCAGGTGTAGTTGTCTCGGTTGCGACTAACTCATCAAAAAAAAACGAAAAAAAAAGACAGTGATGGACATTAATTCTTTGGCCTGCAAATCCTTTGAATCGAACTCAGAGAGATGTTGCAGTAGACGGAGACAGCGACTCAGAACACAAGTGGAGCAGGCAAGTGGAAGAGAACTTTAACTAGGTAGGTAGGTAGAAATGGCGGTCATGGGCAGCCTAGCCCATAGCCCAATTAGCGCTGAAGTGCGCCGTTTTGGTACCATAACTCGTTAGAACCTCTAGATGGAATTGAAGAGGGAGATTATGGACGTATCTTCAGGATATCATCCATTTTTATTTGAATTTAGAATAGGATTTTGTTGTTTGTGGAATGACTGAGTAGCTTTTAGCACAATCATCAGAAAGCGCATAACTCACTCAACCATACCAGCACCCGCACCCGCACCATCCACAATTTGCCCAACTAGGCAGTTTGTTGGGTGGCACTGGAGCGTCCACTGATGTGACCGAATGATCATCCGGCTGCTGTCCACCACAAACCCCCACCAGAACCCTAGTCCGCTATCTTGCGATCATAAGGAATCGACGGAAGGTGTAATGCAGAATTATAGCCATTTTGTCGCGTTGAGGAAACTTTAACTTACTTGTCATGTAAAAATGAAGACAGCTAGCTAGTGACCGAGCTGGCTGTGGAAGAAGCTTGTTGGCTGTACCTCTGGCCCTTTTCAGATTGTGGCACTATCTTCAGTCTGTATGTCGTCAACTGATTCTTATCGCGAATCATTTGTCCAAAGATATAAACATAGAATGTGAAACATATACCTATAACTGAAGCATCACGGTATACAGAAAGACCTTCCTAGTCGTCATCATCTTCTTCTCTATCATTCTTATGGTGGTTGTCGTTGCCAACTTCCATTATAATCATCGTCAGAAAACTGTTTCAATATCAAAACTAAGCTAAGTAAATCAGTGGAAATTTGATGTCATTTATTAGAAATGCTCCCCAAAATACACAGATACGGGTAAAGTGTAAATATAGAAGATGTAGATGTAGATCACTCTTACAATTAAGTTGCACTATATGGAGAAAGTGTAAATTGTCACAGGTCAGGACTATATGAATGAATAAACGGATAGATGATATACAATATAATACAGTGCTGTGCATAATATTTTGGGAAAACATTTCATTTAGAAGATTATAAAATAATTAAGTAATTAATACTATAAAAATGCTGGTTGCAGATGCTGGTTGCACATCAGTATTTTTGTATTCTGGAAATCCAAGAAAAATTTTTTGAGCACGTTTCATCAGCGCTTGTTGAACCTTAGTCATCTTTGAAGTGGATTCCTAGGTAGGTACTTCAGGTTCTTTTTGGCTTCTATCGTAGATCCGTCCGGAAGTTTCAGAACCAGGTGTAGTTGTCTCGGTTGCGACTAACTCATCAAAAAAAAACGAAAAAAAAAGACAGTGATGGACATTAATTCTTTGGCCTGCAAATCCTTTGAATCGAACTCAGAGAGATGTTGCAGTAGACGAAGACAGCGACTCAGAACACAAGTGGAGCAGGCAAGTGGAAGAGAACTTTAACTAGGTAGGTAGGTAGAAATGGCGGTCATGGGCAGCCTAGCCCATAGCCCAATTAGCGCTGAAGTGCGCCGTTTTGGTACCATAACTCGTTAGAACCTCTAGATGGAATTGAAGAGGGAGATTATGGACGTATCTTCAGGATATCATCCATTTTTATTTGAATTTAGAATAGGATTTTGTTGTTTGTGGAATGACTGAGTAGCTTTTAGCACAATCATCAGAAAGCGCATAACTCACTCAACCATACCAGCACCCGCACCCGCACCATCCACAATTTGCCCAACTAGGCAGTTTGTTGGGTGGCACTGGAGCGTCCACTGATCTGACCGAATGATCATCCGGCCGCTGTCCACCACAAACCTCCACCAGAACCCTAGTCCGCTATCTTGCGATCATATGGAATCGACGGAAGGTGTAATGCAGAATTATAGCCATTTTGTCGCGTTGAGGAAACTTTAACTTACTTGTCATGTAAAAATGAAGACAGCTAGATAGTGACCGAGCTGGCTGTGGAAGAAGCTTGTTGGCTGTACCTCTGGCCCTTTTCAGATTGTGGCACTATCTTCAGTCCGTAAGTGAAAAACTGTTAGAAAATTAATTTATCAAAGTATAAATTTCAATGATAATACTTTTCAACATCTGATAAATTTGATAAAGTTGAGATAAATGTTCCTCAAATAAAAAGATCTGGTAGACCTACCAAAGAATCACCGTTGTACATTTATATAGTATGTTCAATTTATGTATTTTAATGAAAGGTTAGGATGTGCTTAAAATGTCCACACAGTACTGTAAATGTTGAACCTTAAAATAATATTTTGGATTCATATACAAAGACGCACTTCCAGGATGTGCTCTGCCGTGATGGTTATAAAACAAAACGTAGTGCACGTATCACAGGGTCTTATACTTTTGGATTAAGATTTGAGTATAATCGGATCCAGGTAGTAAGTGTATCTAGGAGCTGCCTCATGCACCATCATCGTACATCTTTAGTTTAGTATCAAATAATCGGTATAAAAAGGATATTTTCAAATAATGTATCTTTTGTAATTTAGCAAACCTTTTACTTTTACTTTCGTTTTTTTACTTTGCTCTTTATATTTTTTTTTTTTTATTTATTTGCAGCAATAAATATTCGAAACAAATCGACACCAATTCACCTAAATGAGTATCACATTAAATTTAATGATGCAGCAGTATTTCAGTTTTCAGTCAGAAAATTGAGTAGTGTGTGGCATCATGGAGGAGTTTTATAGTAGCTGTGTTGCAGTAGTAGTGTAATAGTAGACGAAATGGCAGACATGATGGAGTTTTATGTTCCTTGTTCTGTTTTATTTTTTTTTTTTGCTGCGTTCTTTTCTGGTTCCGTTTCGTTTGTTAGTTGATGGTTGTAAGGTGCCTAAAACACTTAGTAATAACATTCAGTTTTTGTGAGGGCGATTTTACAAGCATAACGGCAGCAACGCAGCAACAGCAAGGGGTGAATATTGGGTGAAGAAAGGCGCCCATCAAACGATCACCGCAATTTTATTAATGTTCTGCACTTGGTTTTGTGTTGATGATGGAGGGATGCGCCAGCCATAGTGTGATGGAAGAATATAATAATGGTGGAAAGGATAGTAGCTCCCCCTTCTACTTATATTTTTATATATACCTACCTTCATTATTATATTGTGTGTGTATAATGCGTTGCTCTTTTTTTTAATTGCCCGTTAAGTACCACTTCATTTTGTGTGCTTTTCAGTGTGTGATGATGTGTGTTTTTTTTTTTTGAATTTTAATTTTTTTATAACAGTGATGCATACGTAATTAACTGCCATTGAATTAATTGTCCTCACTTAGAAAAGGCTGGGATGGAGATGAAGAGGCACGTTTTTTATATCATTAGGTAGCACTATATAGCTCTGGTGCCTGATGTTTTTTCAGACTTATGTGACCGCTAACAAGATTAGGTATCATTATCTATTACAAAAGGGGACAGAAACACATCAGACTTTCAAATGGAAATTTCATCGCTTTAAAAATATAAATAATTACCATTATTATGCATGTTTTTGGTAATTAATGAACAATTAGTTCGACTAGATTTTTAATAATTTTTTAAGTGCAAGGGTATTTATTTTAAATTATACAAATAGGTGCCTTTACGCAAACTTTGGAAAATAAAAAAAAAAATATCTTATAAATATAAAAATATATAACAAAACAACAAAATTTGAAAAAAGAAAAATAATTTCAATGATTACAATCAATATAATTATTGTTTATGGTGCTCAGTGTTATAGTACTTAGGTATAGTTATATAAATAAATTTTGTTGAAACAATTTAATGCGCCGTTAAATCTCTGATAATCGCAACTGTTTTGCGAACAATAATTATTTAAGTTAAGTATATCAGGTATGAGTAGGTAGTACCTTATGTAAGTACTTAAAGCTATCCCGTGAGTTGGTTTAAGTAAATGCGAAAACTGTTCATACAAAATTGAAATTAATTCTTTTTCTTTCTTAAATCGCTTAGATCTAAATTTATGAAAAAATTAAAACGTTACTCGTGCGTCTTACTCTAGTCAATATTATTGCTCCATATCGAGTATTGCAATTTAACCTGTAATTTTATGACTGTTTAAGAGCTTTATTATAGATGTGAGATAAACACAAATGGTGGTTTCTTTTAAAATCATAGGTATTTTGACCCTGACAGCTGATTTCCCGCTCGAAATCTTGACAGAAGGTCAGTATCATACCTCCGCGGAACGAAATGGGGGTCGCGTTACACTTCAACAACGAAATATTGAAAACTTATTTCCAAAGTGAGTGAAGCGAAAAATCATCTCTTCTGACTAGGCGCATTTTCATCTCGGCGGCTACGTTAACAAACCAAATTGTCGCTTATGGGGCTTGGAAAACCCGCACGTTACTGTCGAGAAGCCAATGCATCCACAGAGCGTGAAAGTTTGGCGCTTATTTTATAGTGGTGGCATCATTGGACAATTTTCCTTCGAAAATGAGGCTGGGAACAACGTTTCGGTCAATGGTGGGCGTAACAGAGCCATGTGACTCGATTTTTTTTTTACTGAAATCGAAGACATGGATTTGGACGACCTCTCGTTCATGCAGGATGGCGCGCCATGCCAGACAGTCAATCGATCTTTCACGCACCACATTCCCATATCGTGCTATCAGCCGTTTTGGCTTTGTCAATTGGCCACCTCGGAGCTGCGATTTGACCCCATCGGACCTTTTTTTTTTGTGGGGAACCATGAAGGACCGATATTATTACAACAATCCGAAAAAAATTCAAGCAGTTAAGGCCAATATCTTCCAAGCAATCCGTTAAAGCCTGAAACCATCACCAAAGTCTTGGCTGCCAGCCGAGGTATTTTTAAAAGGAAACTTGTATTTGGCTCATCCTGTATATTTTTCGAACAAACAAATTCAATGGCAAAACACTTTTAGCAAAGCTATTTTAATTTGGTAAAAATAAGAATATTTTTCGAAGGGGGGGGGGGGGGTCATTCTGTAATTCGATTATCGCCAGACGATATCGTTTTGACGATAGACTTTGTTTCACGTAGGTAAAGACAATAATCCCTATCGACTGAAAGATATCGTCTTTACGATCGAAAATTTGATTTCCGTAACATAAAAATCTTCAAAACGATATCGTGAAATCGATAGCGTTTGAACGATAGGTAATACGCTATTGTCTTGCCAATTTTTGTCTTTGGTTTTTGGTTTTGAGAGCAATTTATGCTTTTTATGAAATATTTTTTAATTTAATTTTAATTTAATTTAAATAGTTTATAACTAAAGTATAATATTGAAGATGTTAGGAAGAAAGACGCATGAAGCAGGTACAGAAATTCATGCGACACTTTTTTTCAGTTTTCCTTTAACATGTTGAAAATCATCTATAATAAAATAAAAGTGAGAAATGGTCCTTAATAAGTTTGGACGCGCTCAATTAACCAATAAAAGTATACAACTCGAATCCTAGTAAGGCCATAATAGCTTAATTTTCATACCACATTTTTATAAATAATCCTATACGAGTCAAACTAAATTAACACGTACAAAAAATAATGTGCTTATATATACGTTTTCTTTGCACAATATTATTGTCGGACTAAACTAAATTCTTGGCTATTCACGTCCACGTCCCATACAAATTTGAACTTTCCCCTCTAAGTCTGATTTATTGTTACTGACCTAAGAACGATTTTTGGATGCTTGTTTTTAAATTTTACAAACAAGTAAAAGAAAATTAGCTTACATTTTGCAGTTTTTGTGACAAAAATCAGCTCCAAACAGATAATAAAACAAAATAAACTGTATAATTCTCATTTATGACCAGGCTTTCCAGATTTGTATGAGCTAATATCGCTCATAAAAAAAGCAAAATCCGCATAACGAAAGAAAAAATATCGCAAAAACCGCAAATCGCTTCGAAATAAAATTTTATAGTAAAAATCCAAACAAACAATAACAATTATTAAATAGATAGTATTGCAGCAACGAAATTGGATTGAAGACATTTAAGGTATACATCAGTTATTTCAATTAATACAAAAATTTTCTATGTATCAGCTGATTTTGTTTATGAATGAATCCTAATCCTCATTAGTGGATCTTAGAATTGTACTTTAATCTTAGACTACAAAATTTAATTTTGTTCATTTTATTGCATTTTTAAAAAGAAATTTGTATTTGACCCACCCGTTATATAAATATTTTTTTAATTTGACGACAAAAGTCAGTACCTTTCGAATACATTCACAATGGCATTACTTGCTGGTAAGGAAAGAGCACTTAAAGCAAATTCCATTTTCCAAATTGAAATGGTTATGTTCCAGATAAGAAAATCTTTTTTCTTTGAGGTTGACATTTTCTTTTATTGTATGGGGAAAAAATACGGCAAATATCGCGAAAAATATGAGATATCGCAAAATAAAATTTTACACCGCGAACTTTAAAAAAAATCGTGCGATCCGTGATATATCGCGCAATCTGGCAAGCCTGTTTATGACAGCGAAATTTATATTTCAAATATTCTCAAACTTTGATTAAAATAAACGATTGTCGAGACGATAGTGATTGAGTTACCTACGTGAAGCAAATTGATGGGGATCACGCTCACGATTATCGTTTTGTCGATAATTGTTTTTTAAATTACGTGTAAGACGATGATCGTCTGACGACGTCGTTTTGACGATTGTATTATTTCGTGAAACTCAAAAATACATGAACCGTCTGAACGACGTCGCTTAGACGATTTAATTTTTGCTTCGTATAGCTCCTTAACGTATCAAATACGATAGTTCAAACGATTATTATTGAACAATTACAAGCATCTTAGGCCTAATCGCTTTCCATTAAATTTAAATTCACTTTTAAAAATTAAAAATTGATCGATTTTAAATATTTGAATTTATTCAGTCTCCTTTAACGATTTCAAAAACGTTTCCTCTATTAATTAATTTAAAATCGGTTTTAATAAGAACGACAAAATCCAGCCTTAATAGAGGAGTAACGAACTGTTTCTTTTTATTCACTGTCAATTAGAGTTGACAGTCTGTTTTCAGTTTGAGTTTGCTTTTTTTTTATAATCTGTTTTTTAAATAATCTGTTGCCAATTCAAAATAAAGTTTGGGTTCGTTTCATATGTAATTTTATTTTTCAAGAAATACAATCAGAATGTACCTTCCTATTTTGTGTATTGTTCATTTATTCATTAGCACATAATGATTTATTCAAAGGAAAATGTTGTCATAACATTTAAAAAAAAAATCTGCAATTTAATTAATTTTTTTACAACTACTTTCCTACTCAGTTTCTACCTGTTTTGACTTTATATTCTTTATCATTATACTCACAGAAAACACAGAAATAAATAGCGTTAATCCTTAATGGCTACATCATCTATATTCCCACACAATGCCACCGAAGTAGGTACTCCTCATATTAATGTCTCAATTTTCGAAAAATGTACCACCATTATCCCCGTTCCACCCGAAACCAGTCATCACCAGTGTTAATGGATTGGGGGCCAGTACCTATACCAACCAAACTAGGAGAGACAAGGAATACTACTCTTAATCCTCAAATAAAAAGTCCTTCAAAAGCAGAAAATGTGTCGCACGAGTTTTGTACGGTAAAATAAAAACCAAATATACCTATACTACTTCCATACAGATCTATATAAAGAGAAAAAAAAATAAACATATTCTTCCAATTCCATCCTATTTGCCAGAGAAGTGGAACTCTGTCTTCATCTTCTTGATTTGAGGTCCTTTTAAGTATTTTGTCGTTTTATTTCCATTTTGTATTTTTTTTTTCTCTGTATAATTTTTTTGTTCATTTCAACTTCCTTTCTTTTCTTCCTTTGTCAGATTCTTTTGTTCATGTTCTTTGATTTGGAATATAGTGAGCTACTATTCATTTCTTCCTTTTTATTCTCCCCTTTGTCGTCTCGGTGCTGCGAGTTGGTTGTTTCTTGGTGATTTTCGTTTTTGTGTTATGCTCTGATTTTCTTGATTTCCTTTTGAGAAACAGAACAAAGATAAATTGGTTAATTTCCCCCGCCATTGTTGGGTGCCCATCAATCGATGCCGGGTAATGGACTCAGCTTATTAATTCACTTTTTTCCAAACCCCATATAAACCAACCCAAATATACAACACCCACTATCATGACAGTACAGCGACAGTGCTGGATCTTTTTTATTTTGAGGCCACGCGCGATTCGTATAAAAAGGGCTCTAAGTAAATTTAAAAATAATTCTTTGCATTTCAACTAAAGGGCATACCCTTTAGTTTTTTTTAACTCAACTCCAATCTTTTGAAAAAACAAACTAAAGGTGTAGTTCCACATGAACATTTTGTCCATTACACTTCTCAGAACTACAATCTTGTTTTTAAACATACAATAGTGGGTGAAGAAGAGTCCTACATCAACACTTTTCGGATGCACCTTGGTTTTAAATGTCTGCACATCACAATGTGAGGGGAAAACTGAACTAGGTAGAACATTCCACATTCGTGTAGGTCGACTAAAGAAAGAATCTCTGTACATAACAGTACGTGTGAGGTAAAGCTTAAGGTTAAACTGAAGAGCAATCCTAGAAGCGCGAGTATTGCGGTTGAATTGTTTAAGGGGAGGAACACAACTGGCTATTTCACTAGAAATAATTAAGCTATATTAGACGGTCAACGAAAATGGTCAACGCATTGACTCTCTGACTTCAGAATGACGTCAAATCCTGTCCCACGGCTTTCAAGTCGTGTGATTGTCATTGCAAAACGTTGTCAAAGCACTGACATCAGCGTTGACACTTTCGATGACGTGGTTTGAAAAGTCAACGCGTTGACTGTTTTCATTTATCGTGTAATCACCCCATCAGAATTTTTCGGACACATTGACAGATATTTCCTGACTGCCCATCAACGCGTTGTCCAGGTACCAACGTTGAAACGCTATAATTTTCTGCTGTGTCAAAGTAGCTGGCGTTGACATTCTTTTCATTTAAAGTAACAGCAACAAAAAGATAACAGCAACATAAAAGAAAACAAAACATTTCCAAACAAAATTATTTAAAGTTAAATTAGTTTGAGTTAAAAAAAAATGAGGCAAAGCACCAGTGAGTCGGATAAGTAAATGCGCGTCCTGCTGATGAATCGAAGTAAAAGTTGTCGGAGAAACGTAAAACAAAATTACTTTACTCGTGGACCAAACAATACGAGGTCTCTGCTTTTATTGGCAGTAGAGAAACGACCAGCGCTTTGGGATGGAGGATGCAGCGACTATAAACTAGTTAGTACAGGCAACGGGGTGTCAAATAAGTGCAATCTGAAAAAAGTTTTGACGTCTGAAAAGTTTGAATGCAGTTTTGAAGAGTGGTTGCTTCTTAGCATAAATCTCGATTTGCGGGATTTTTGGTCTTGTTTTTTTAATTTTGAGTTTGAAAACTATTTTCTCAAAAACTGTTTGCTCAAAAAACTTGATTTAAAAAGTTTATTTAAGAATAGGTTTTTGGCTTTCAAAAAAGCTATAACATGGTATTTTGAGTGTTGCCGTTGATTTTTAATAATTTTGTTTATATTTTAAGTAATTTTTTTAGTAAATTGCCCCTTCCTAAACGGGGGAAATAGACCCCTCCCGTACGATTTTTTTCTTATCTTAACTCAACCTCCACGCCCTAGCCTATTCGTACATTTATGCAAATCACACTGTATTATCTTCAAAAAAGAATTTAAGACTAATTTTGTACTCGTTTTTCATTAATAACTTTTGAATTATCTACACCAGAAAAATAATTTATATATCAAATTGTAGGAAATTTAAATTGAAACAAAAAAGTCTAACATATTTTTTTCAGAAAAAAGCACAGGAAGTGAGAAAAATGCTAATTATCAAAAAAAGTCGTTTGTCCAAGATGGCGGACGCCCCACAAGACCAAAAATCCCGCAAATCTAGATTTATGCTAAAAAGCAACCCCTCTTCAAAACTGCATTCAAACTTTTCAGACATCAAAACTTTTTTCAGAGTCTGTTGTATCAATTAAATACGTGACTAAAATTGCCATTTCCATTTCATTTGCTTTTAACATATTTCCTTGCTTTAAAACAATGTAAGCCGAAATACATAAATTTATTTGACTGTGTCACAGCGCACCACCACTATGTGTGAACGTCAACTCGAAAAATTACAGATTTGTATTTTTGCCACCAGTCAAGGCGCGTGAACATGGTCAATCCGTGTGATCGTCAACGATTACTTGACACATATTACCTGTCAACGCATTTTGGGACAACATTGACGGACTTGTGTCATTTGTGTGATCGTCAATATTTCAGGTGTTGACACGGTGAACGTTGACGTTGCCATGTCATTGCTTTGACCGTGTTTTTGGTGACGTCAGAGAGTCAACGCATTGACCATTTGCGTTGACCGTCTAATAGTAGCTTTAAGCTGTTAAGGCTGTTTATAGAAATAGCGGTAGAATCATGAAAGACATCAAACATTGCGACGGTGCTCAAGAGATGTAAATGTTTCCGTTAAAGTTCTTTCGCCTATCATTTGAAGAGCTCTGTTTTTTATTCTATCCAATAGACTCTAGTGGATTTTTGGAGCGCCTCCTGTCCAAATATGGGAGTTGTAACTCAAGTTTTGGACGGATAAAGGCAGATAAGGGGGAGACAAATTTCTTGCATCGACGGAGACAACCTAAACACTTATAGCAGCCTTTTTTGGCAATGTCAAATATATGATCGTTCCACCTGAACTAAATATCAAAATGGTCAAGGGATAGCTTACCTGCAAGTTACATAATGAAGAAGGGATAGAGCACCAAAATAAAGAATCACTTAGATATACATGGCATTAAGTCAGCTTGGGCCGGAATACCACTGAATTATATAAAATCGTTTTATGACTCAGTTCCAAATCGGATTTTTGAATTAATTAAAAAAAAAACGGTGGTAATACTCACTATTAAATTATTTGTTAAATAACTTTAATAACTACCAAAAAAAGGATCAATAAAATCAAAATATTGAGCTTTTTCACAATTTTTGCCGTTTCCTTTATTTATGTGAACTGTTTTTATTATGCTTACTTTTTTTGAGTATTTTTATTTATTCCGAAAAATGTCCATTGCTTCAAAAGGGAAATAATTTTTGTAAATGTACCTATACTCCATGGGGAGATTATAAACATTTGCTTACCATCATTAATTATAGCTGCGAATCGACTTTCCTGGCCATAACACACTGTTTGGTAAAATTTCACGTTTGTCCATATTCAAGTGGACTGCAGAGTACGAGTATATTTATATTACTCAGAATTTAAACTGATTTCAAAGCAGAACATTCAAAAGATTTAGGTATTTGAGAAAATTGAAAATTTTGACATTTTAATGTAACATATACCAACACATACATAATTCTACTGACCAAATTTAAAAAAATGTTTTTATTTAATGATCGATTTCTGGGAAAAACAATTAATATTTTTAACCGTAGAGCTTTGCATTATCTGATGCAATAAATACCCTTACAGAGTTTTATAGGGCTGCCATATAAAATTATGTTAATAATAATTTTTTTTCGTGAATAGGTAATCGAAACATTAAAAAAAAATCTATTTACCTATGTATACAGACGAGATATTCGGGAAAACATAGAATAGAAAACTTTTATAAATAACTGAAATACTTGTAAGGCCGCTACCACTACTATATAAGCTAAAACAAAAAAATTGAATATCACTCCTAGGAATGGCAAAAAATGTTTCACACAATATTTGTTAAAAATGTACTAATTTAGCTGTGTGAAGTGGGAACCCCAAACTTAAAATGTTTGTGTGGGGTTTATCAGAATGGTTTGAAGCCAAATTTGTATCTTTATAAATGCTCTTCAGTTGTGAAAAAAAAAATAAATTACGTACCTACCTATAATAGTTTTTTAAATATTCAAATTCGCTTTAAAACAATCTGAAATTAGCAGACGAACACTCGAAAATAATAATTTTGTTGATGTCCGAAATTGTAGTTTTTTAAATGCTTATTAATTTGTTGCTAAGGGTAAGTTTTTTAGAATTTGAATTTTAAGTTTAAAAAGTGCACTCTCGGTCCGCTCAAGCTGGCGGACAAAATCCAAAAAAAATGAGATTTTCAATTTTTTTTTCATTTTGCTAGAATTTGAAGCTTTTGAAATGCTTATTGGTTGCACAAACAACAAATTTTTAGCTGTAACGGTTTATTTAATATTTAAGAATCCGCTGGAAAAAGTTGCCAAAAAGTAGAGGAAAAATCTACAAACATTATCTGGATAACTTTTCGATTTCATTTTTTTCCATTTGACTTTGCAAAAAGTTTTGTCTGACTCTCGGATTATTGGGGACTTTTAACAGCTTAGGGGCCAGTTATAGCGATGAGGAAAAGTTGAAACAGTATGAAATTAATTTTTATGGCTGATTTTCCAAGTTTTCCTGATTAAAATGCACACGAACAAATTTTTCGTCCCCAATTCTGTCAGTGGATTAACAAACTGTATGAGTTCTTTGTCATCGATCAGTGTAGCATTTTTTATTTGAAATCGAATGAAAACAAAGCAAAAAATCAATTTTAAAGTTTTTTCGTGATTCGTTTTTCTGATCGCTACAACTGGCCCCCTTCTAGTTACCCATGCTGATGGGGGAAAGGTTATGTTAGGTTAGGTTGAAGTGGCTGCCAGCAAGGCAAACTGACACACTTAGGCCATAAATTGGTCCGTTGTGAATCCACGAGAATCTAGACAGGTTTTCTCCCCACTCGTTAAAACAAGTTGGGCTTCTAATGAAGCGTGCGAGACTACTTATGTCTATGTTTGTTAGATCATTAGGATCATTAAAGAAGAAGTCTCCGAGATGGAGCCTTCGTCTTTGGGATAGGGCAGGGCATGTGCAGAGAAGATGAGGAACAGATTCTTCCTCCTCTTCGTCGATACAGCTCCTGCAAAAATGTCGTACCGGTATACCGATATTTACCTTTTCAGGTAAAATAGGTAATCTTGTTCTACCTTTGGCGAGTTCATCAGCTTTACAATTACCCGGAATGTCCCTATGGCCCGGCACCAAACAAAGGAGAATATTGAACTGCTGTGCCATCTCTATAAGAGATGATCCACAGTTTAGGGCTGTCATAGAGTTTGTAGAGACACAGTCGAGAGATTTTATGGCAGCTTGGCTGTCTGAGAAGATGCGGATATCAGAAGTCGATATCACGTTTTCCTTTAGCCAAGATTAAACATCCTTTATCGCCAAAAGTTCCACCTGAAACACGCT
The DNA here is from genome assembly GCA_949320155.1 of Melangyna quadrimaculata. Lineage (NCBI taxonomy): Eukaryota > Metazoa > Arthropoda > Insecta > Diptera > Syrphidae > Melangyna > Melangyna quadrimaculata. The sequence goes on from OX439483.1 coordinate 391,885,287, forward strand.
ACAATGGTCTGAAAGACGAACTTAAATTAAATCTTTCTGAGTACACGCCTCCACCAACCCCATCATCGGTTTTTGAACCGTCCGTATAGAAATGAATCGATTCGTCTTCCAAAAATGTCACGTCCTCCCATGTGGATCTGGAAGGTATGGCAACTTGAAAATTTTTATCGAAACGGAATTGTGGGATGGTGTATTCAATTATACTTGGAAGTGATCTGTATGAGTTCAGAATAGCTGAGTGGCCTATATCATTATTGGACCACTGTGAAGAGGCTTTAAGACGGATTGCCGTTTGTTTACTAAAAATTTCGAGGGGTGTCAGATGAAGAAGAGTGTCCAGTGCCGCGGAGGGAGTAGAACGAAGTGCTCCACTTATACACATGCAGGCTGACTTTTGGACTTTATTATGTTTATCACGGTTAACCGCTTTATCTACTGCTGTTCACCATACTGCCACCCCGTATGTTAACGAGATGTAAAGTCAGTGAGTAATACGAAGTTGGAGTCCCCATTTACTTCCAATGGCTTTCTTGCAAGAGAAGAGTGCTAGTGGCCTTCTTGACTCTTTCTTCTAAATTAGGTTTCCAACTTAACTTCTTATCTAAAATAAGACGCAGATATTAAGCTTGGTTGGAGAATGTGGAATTCCTTTAATAGTGGGAGGATCTATGTGTGGAATGTAATATTTCCTGGAGAAGAGGACAAGTTCAGTTTTGTGGGGGTTCACACCCAGTCCCCACCGTTCTGTCCAGTTTATTAGCTTGTTCAATGCATTCTGTAAGAGATCTTTTAAGACAATATGATGCTTTCCTGATACGGCGATAGCAACATCGTCCGCATAGGCAATCACTCTGTAGCCCTCCGCTTCCAGGCTTGTTAGCAGTTCGTTTACTACCAAGCTCCAGAGAAGGGGAGATAGAACACCGCCCAGTTTTGAATTGATAATCCTGCTTGTCAGCATTTGATTGATCAGTTCACCAAGCGAACTGTCTACCTTCAGACATGACAGTGCAGATGCGATTGCAGATGTGTCGACATTGTGAAAAGCACCTTCTATATCTAGGAAAGCAACCATTGTATATTCTTTATGGTGGAAGGAATATTCGATGGCGCGTACCAACGTATTTAGTGCCGTTTCCACCGATTTCCCTTTGCAGTACGCGTGTTGAGCCTGAGACAAGAGTCTCGTATCAATACTAGCACGTAAATAGATATCAATCAGTCGTTCAAAAGTTTTGAGAAAGAATGATGATAGACTAGTAGGTCTGAGATCTTTCGGATTAAGTATAAAAACAACTTTTACTTCTCTCCATGAACTAGGAATATGAGCCAAGTTCAAGCAGCTATTAAAGATTATTTCTAAAATAGGCAGCATTATACATGAGCTCATTTGAAGTTCGTCTGGTATTTTGCCGTCTGGTCCTGGAGACCCCTTGAAGCTGTTGATGGCCCACAGCAATTTTTCCCTTGTTATCAAACCTTGTGGAAAAGTAAGATTATTATTAGATCTAATGTGATCAGAACTGTTTACAGTTTGGGAGCTACCTGGAAAATGAGTATCTAATAGCAGATTGAGCGATTCTTCGCAAGTATTGTTGCAAGAGCCGTCAGCATTTTTCAGACAGCTGGGCATTACTGGACTGGTTGAGAGGATTTTCCTAAGTCTTGATGCTGGTGAGGGAAAAGTCTCTTTCATTTTTTTGTCATATGCGAAATTCTGCTAGGTTTTCACTTATTTTCTCTAATTTTTAACTGGAAATATAAAAATTTAAGCGAACGTTTATTTTCCAAAATGGTTTTTGAGATGGCCTGAATATCGAGCATGTACTGTCAAATTTAGGCAAAATTCAATTTTGACATGGTAGTAAAAAAAAAGCTATCATGGGGCCATGGTGAGGTTTTTATAAATGATGCGGACCTGAAATTGAATATCTATTTCACGCATGGTGGTGATGGAATGTGTTTCTATTGAGTTCTGTTTGCGTATATGGTCCTTTAAAATTCTAATAGTTGAATAATATACCTGGACGGATATACCTAGGTATACATATTTCAGAATAACAACTATTCCTTTCTAACCCAGTCCTGGAAAAATGAGTAATTCTAATTGCAAATATACCCCAAGATTTGAGATCGATAAGAATATCTACCTACTTGAAAATAGATTATCAAACTTTCGATATCTAGTCCTATACCTAGTAGTAACTTTGGTCGAAATACCCATTTTTCCGGCTGCCCTTCAGATAAATACATTAGTTTGAAATTTTTTCTTGTGTATTGGGTATTGCTATATGATGGGCGGGCTGGGTAAGAGGTTTTTTTCGGTGGTGTAAGTGTATACTTTATATCCGTGCATTAATCCGGGTGACATTTTCAGTTTTTCGCTTTCCGTTCTCCCAATCCATCAACGTCAGAAGCGTGTTCCATGGAAATTATATATATGTAGGTATATGTACATACATACTTTACTTGCCAGATAGATATTGCCATGATACAGTCGCTCCAGAGCGCTCGGCCTCCAAGCCTCCCCCGCACGAAGTTTCGCTCCGAGCGGGGTTCTGAATTTTTCAGTGAGACACTTGATAAGTGGCAATGGGTGGGAATTGGGAATGGGTTTATTTTTTGTATGTTTCCCCTATTTTTAGTGAGGGTGGATTGATTTGAGTAGATATAAAAAGGCGGCATACCTTCAAGGGTGGAGAGGAGTCGAAATAAAATAGATTTTCTCTGACAAAAATATTTACTGTTATACTCTAGATGATGCTGGTGCTGTTCATTCCCCACCGAAAAGGAATCAAAGTCTGATTTCCGGTAAACGGGTAACCATATGCATCCTTTTTTAGCTGTGCAATCAATATGTGCAAAATATTCCCATGTTATGCAGTAGGTACAGTAAAGGTACCTTCACTTCAATGTTAAAAAAAAAAAAACTTGAAATAAGGACAACAAAAATCCATACTTCTTGACTATCATCGCATATATGAACGCAACCATGATTTATTACTTTTAATTTCCTGCTCTACCGCTGAGTGCCTTTGGTGAGCTGCTGTTGTCCTGTTGGTAGGTGTGTTGTTGTTGTTTTTCCAGAACACTCCGTTGAGAAGATAGCTGGGGCTATTTTTTGTGTTCGTTGATGTTCGCGTTGGAAAATATTAAATAAAACCAACGACAAGGAAACAACACAATATGTAACTCGACGTGTAATTCTCTTATGGGTTTGCTGTCATTGCTTGTTTCATAAGATGATAGCAAAAATGCTGTTGGATATACGGTGGACAATATTATATCAGAGTGGCGCTAGGAAAAGTAGTCAGACATTTATACGTACTAAAGGCGTGAGGAGTGTTGGGGTGAATCATGTGGAGACAAGTGCAACTTTCTATTCCATTGGGTGCTTCAAAATACATCAAGTAATATGCAATATTATATCTCAAATGGATTTTGTACCAATAATTTAAAAAGATGTCTTATGATATTGATAAACCTGGTTATTGTAAACATTTTTGATACAAAAAATTAATGTCAATTAATGTCGCTGGGCTAAACTGTTGGTCGAAAAAAAAAACTATGTTAGCGCTACAGTCCGGTGTGGACTAGGGCCTCAACCAACAAGCCTTCTCCAGCCAGCTCTGTCCGTAGCTAGCTGTTTGCAGTTTCGCACGCAGTTGGTTGAGGTCCTCTTCTACTTACATGCGCCGCCGGTTTCGCTGTCTTCCTTTAATACGCTGTCCCTCGCGGATGGATTGACCGACTTTTCAGGCCAGAGCATTGGTTTTGATCCGCTCTACATGACCCAGCCACTTCAGTCGTTGGCTTTTCACTTTTGTGACTAGATCGATTTCGCTGTACAGCCCGTACAGTTCGTTGTTGTATCTTCTTATCCATTCCCCGTCTATGCATACGGGCCTAAAGATCACCGAAGAATTTTTCTCTCGAATATTCCCTAAGCGTATACTCATCCGCGCGCTAACAGGGTCCATGCTTCTGCACCATACCTACAGCACGACCGGAATGATGAGTGTTGTGTGGAGGGAAAATTTAGTCATTCGAGAGAGGGGGCTTTACTTCTCAATTGCCATCTTAGCAACAGCGATTGCCAACAGTTATCCTTTGATTGATCTCAGCGCTGATATCATTGTCTGAATATATAGCGGAGCTCAGGTAGACAGAGTCCTTTACTACCTCAAAGTTATATCTGTCTATGGTGATATTCTGTCCAAGACGTCGGTGTTGAGCGTCCTTTTTAGATAACAGCACATACTCTGTTTTGCCCTCATTCACCGCTAAAATCATCTTCGCCGCTTCCTTCTCAATACTTGCAAAAGCTCCAGTGACATCACACTTTGTTCTTCCAATTATGTCAATATCGTTTGCATATGCAAGTAGTTGGATGGACATTTGAAAGACTGTGCCTCTAGAGTTGACGTGAGAGTTTTGAACTATTCCTTCAAGTATGATGTTGAAGAAGTCGCATGACAGCGCGTCGCCTTGCCTAAATACTTTTTTGACATCAAAGGTGTTGGTGAGGTCTTTGCCGACCTTGACGGTGCAGCGTGCGTTCTCCAGCGTCATCCTGCACAAACGGACGAGTTTGCCAGGGATGCCAAAACTAGACATAATTCTATATCTATAAACGCTCTAATACGCGGCATTAAAATCGATGAAAAAGTGGTGAGTGTTTATTTGAAGATCCTGGGTTTTTTTCGAAGATCTGGCGTTGTGTGAATATTTGGTCGATGGTGGACTTTCCTGACCTGAAGCCACACTGCTATGAACCTATCAGGTTGTTGACGAACATAATACGGCAGAGAAGATCTTGTAGGCGATGTCAAGGAGAATGATTCCTCTGTAGTATGGCACAGTTTATAGGGTCTCCTTGTTTGTGGATCACTGGATCGGGCAAATAATGCTGAGGTTCCATTCATTGGGCATGATTTCTTCTGACTATACTTTACAGATGAGCTGGTGCATATTTCTAACCAAGTCATCTCTTGCTGCTTTGAATAGCTCGGCAGCGAGCCCGTCGTGTCGGCTGCAGAAGCTTTGTTGGACTTAAACTTAGATATTGCTATCTTCACTTTGTCGAGGTCGGGTAGGCGGAATTGTTGACCTGCATCGTCTAAGTTGAATGGTTTAATCTGCCTGAGAGCGCAATTAGATTCGTCATCGCCATTGTGCAGTCTACTGAAGTGATCTTTCCATATTCTCAGCATCGACTGCGAATCTAATACGATGTTCCCTTGCTCGTCCTTGCAGGTTTCGGTTCGGGCTCTGTAGCCCTGAGAGCTTCTTTTTACCCTTTGGTAAATCTTCCGAACCTCATTCCTGTTATGACATCCCTCAATATCTTCGATCTCACGCTTCTCATGCTCCCTCTTTTTCTTTTTGAAAAGCCGGCGTTTCTCTCTCCTTTTTTGCTCGTAGAGCTTGCGTGCAGCTCTGGTCCTTCTGTGCAGCGACGCCTTGTATGGCCGCAGCTTCGCTGCATGTGCTTGCCGGCACTCGTCGTCAAACCATGGGTTTCGTTGTGGTGGTCGAGTGAAACCCAGCACGTCAGACATGGCATCTCTGATGGCTTCCTGGCAATGTTGCCACTGGTTTGCACCATTTGATTATGGCGACACTGGACCTCTTAAGAGTTTGTTTGGGACCCGATCCGAGAAGAATCTAGCAATCTCTTGCGATTCAGCCTTCCAACGTCAAACTTCCTCACAGCATTTCTACGGATTGGCTGTGTTCGAGATATCCGAAGCCGTACCTTCGCTATAACAAGGTAATGGTCCGAGTCTGTGTTGGCACCTCGGAACGTTCGGACATCCCTGATATGGAAGACGAGTGCTTTGCTTCGATCATTGATCAAAAGAATTCCAGATCTCAATCTGGTTGACGATTGATTGATCAAAAGATTTCTAGGTCCCGTTGTGGATATTGAGGTGAGGGAACTGCTTACTAGCCACCACCATTTTTCGTCCCGCAGAGAAGTCGATCAGCCTGATTCCGTTGTCGGATGTGGTGTCGTGCAGGCTTTGCTTTCCGACAATGTCACCAAAAACGTCCTCTCTTCCAACTGCGCGTTAAAATTGCCTAGGAAAATTTGAATTTCTAATATCATAGCTAGGACACTACTTGAACGTCTTCTCCAAGAGCTCTTAGATCTCGTCTTTGGTAATAATGATCTACTTAGCTAAGCATAGCTCGTACTGTCCAAACGTCAATTTTGTGTAAAAAGTCAAACAGCTACATTTCTAGAATGTTAAATTTTGTGACCTTTTTCGGATGTACGGTTTCATTTATGGTTTTTCAATGAAATCTCTCCATTAAAAACTATCCGGAGATATTTATTTGTGTTCTTAAAGTCATATTTTGAAGTTTTGTTGTTGTGAATCTGCTGCAAAAATAAAACAAAAATGTGTGTCATCTGCTTGAATATTGGTGAAGCAACCTATTCGTATCACCAAACGGGACTAAATCCTCCATTTCTAAATATTTTTCAAAAAAAAAAATAGTTACTATCAAAAAAATAGTTACAAAACAACTTTCAAAAATTACAAATTAAAAAAAGGAGAGAAAAGAACACCTCGTAGAAGGTGAACCCACTAACCCAATTAATAAATATTCAATAGTTTATTAAAAAAAAGCCTTAACAAAACAATTATTTTATAAATCATAAATCATACGAAATAAAAGTTTAAACAGTACCTATTTTGATATTTTAAACAGCTGTATTTTGGAAAATATTGGGTGCACAGAAATATTTATGGGCTTTAATCTTAAGGTTATTGACCATGATCAATGATCATGTTCCGTTTGGCGGCCGAGGTCGGAAACTTGGATTATTTATACGCGACCAATATCATGATGCTCAATGGGAAGTTATATGTGCATTCAAGAGGCCAAAGCGTCGGCAGGTTTATCTCAAAACTCACATATCTTTACCAACTCCTACTCTTACCTCCTAGTGGTGAACATCGGGAGTCGAGCATCTCAGCTGTAGATGGGGTTTTAATCCCGGTGGAAAGTTGTTGGGACAGCCAACGACAGGGGGGGAAAGAGTATTCCCACTAAGGCACTTCTTCTAAGGAACTTCGGATCTGTGCGTGGAACAAATTGTCCCAGGTCACGAGCAGCCGAACAATTAGTGGAGGACCTCGACCGCTGCAACGCAGACAACACTGCAATCCAAGAAGTACGATGATGGGAAATCAAATGGACATATAAATGTACCTACGTACGGAAGACGAAAATCTACGATATTTACTACGGCGATTGGTGCATCAAACAAAAGCACTATTTATGCGGATGTGGATTCGTTGTTGGAGGCAGACTTAGGCAAAAAGCCTTGAGTTTCAATTTTATGAACGGAGGCCTCGGACAAGGTGGCTAGGTCATGTATAGCGGATGGACATGAATGCAGCGGTTCATAAATGTCTTTGAATCTATCCCCAAGTGACTGCGCAGAAAAGGAACACCGCAAAACCAAAGAGGACCTCAACTAACTTGGCGTGCTTAACTGGAAATAACTTAGCTAGGGACAGAGCTGGCTGGAGAAGGCTTTTTGGCTTAGATCCTGGTTCACACTGGACTGGCAGTAGCACCATCTTAAGTAACTAAAGTAAGACCATCAATGATTTATCATTAAGAACTCATAAAATAACAAATCTAGTGGATTTGATGCAAAGTCCATCGAGTGCCAAGGTTGCTGTTGAGGTAGAGAAAACATTCCTTATATTTGATTAATTTTTTAAACATAGTTGAAGTAATTTTGGGCTTGGAAATGCTGTTTTCACCTTGTAATATATTCGTATACATATTGAAGATTCTCTTAGTACCTACTTATAATGATGCTTCCCTTAAATGAATCAATATCTAACATTTAACTCGAGGGCATAAGCAGATGTTGAAGCAACATTTTTTCTCTCGTCCAAAAATAAAAATACGAACTAACATTTACCTTATCGTAATGATATGTAATCCAATGCCAATCTTCGAAAAGTCCAAAGAATTTCGCTATAATTTTAAATTGCTGAACACTGTCTTTACCGATAATACTTATGTTTCCAAAAAAAAATGGCAGACTTATGATGCAACAAAAATTTATAAATTAATACAAGTGTACAACAATTGCGCCCAGATTTTATCTGTAACCAAAAGAAAATTGTCCGAAATTACATGTTCAATTTTGAAAGAAAAAAAAATCATATTAAAAGCCTTGATTCTTTAAAATTTGCCTGGTATCCATGAATAATTCAAAATAACTCTATTAAGACTAAGGTGACCAATTTAATATTTATAAATATATCGATATACCGCCATACCGCCATACCCATAACTATCAATTCGAGTAAGTGGTAAGTGAAGGCTTGTTTCGCAGAGATGATGAGAGGATGTTGCGTTACGCGCATATTGCCGCACAAAAATGCTTATTAAATGTTGGTGTTTTCTGTTTTCTGTTTTTTTTTTTTATACGTTTAAGAAATTTTTGTTGCTAATTTTCATGGCCAGAAAGCATTTTGCCATCGTTGATGATGGGCATCTTGTTTAGAGTATATAAGTGGCGTTATTATTATTACCGCAAGTAAATTTGCAATTATGTGTAATGGCTTCCTTGCACCTTGCACCCAATTAAATAATCCAGTAGTGCGGCGGTTATTGCGCATCATTATAATAAAATTCATCAATATACCTAAAGTGAAACATTTTAATAACTTTATCTTTGCACCCGATAGTGTGTGGTTAAATTACTCTTTTACATTTTATTTAAATAATTAAAATGCTGATGAAGATGTGCGTACCTATTCAACTTCAGCGATGATAAAGAGCGAAAATGAGTTTCATAATGAAATATATTTAAAATTGGTATCGGAGTTTTTTTTTTTTAACCAAAATATAAAATCTATCTGTGTTGAACAGTAACCCATTTTGTTTCATATCCCATCCCCTCCCATTGCATTGGATGTATTTTTTTTTTTTTCGTATACAAAATTAAAAATGTATATAATTACTAAATTATTGGATAGAAAATGACAAATGGGTTTGGTCATTATGTCCGACAGGTTTCATTTACATAATTCGAAAGGAATTGTGGATGCAGCCGACCAACAGCCAAATGATGAACAGGTTTTTGGAGGCAACCTTTAGAAAAAAAAAGAATTTAATGTTGTAGAAAAAAACTTCTTTTCTTTTTTTTTTAAATTTTGTTCATCGTTAGCGATTCACGGATGAATTTTCTGTAATTAAGCAAATCCTTGGAGTTTAAAACAAATACCAAAAATCTACTCTTTCTCATTGTATCCAGTTCTAAGTAATTGACAACCAAAATTGACTTATATTTTCTTCCACTTTCATTTTAAAGCGAAAGTTAGATACACTTAATTATCAAAGAACAAAGTAGATACTTACCTGAATTTTTGTTGACATTGTGTAACTTATACTGTTATGTAATTTGAAACGCTTCAATAAACTAAATAATAAAATGGCACACTTCTATTTGCTTTTGAAAACAAGAAAACAATTGAAAAAGGTAGCTGTAGGTACCAAATTTTTATTAAAATAAAGATTATCGCGAACAAAACATACCTACCTTACCTGCCTACTATTCACTCTCTTTAGATATGTTTTCTTTAAAATGCATAATTTGTTGCAAATTATGTAGGTCCATTGAATAGGCAGTTTAAGCAAATAATTTTTTCCGAAGTTACACCGTTTTCCATCGTATGGGATTCAATTGATTCACGAGCTTGAAAAAAAAAATGATCAGCGAATACGCATTCGATAGGCGCTCCTAAAGGAAGTTTTTGGTGATCGAGCAAGTCCAAATGTTTGTTTTTGGAATGGAAGGTGTTAAGAACTAAGAACTAAAGGCGCTTTGATCTAGAATTCGAGGAAAAAATAATTGAAATCAAAAAAAGAAAATCTTGGGCATGATGCAAAAACAGGCATTTTTTACTATGGGAGGAGGGTCTATCTCCTCCGTTTATGAGGTAGGGGAATTTTAGAAGAAAAAAAAAACAACGGCAACACCTATAATAAAGTAATATACCGGCTTTGAAATCTGTTCTTTAATTCTAAAGTTAAATTGGATTATTCATGCCAACAGTTTCCGAAAAATTTGCATGCAAACTCAAAATTTTGAAAAAAAAAACAAAATAAAAAAAAAAAAATTTAGACCAATTTTTTTCAAAATTGTGAAATAAAGTGCTAAATCGGACACAGAAAACAATATGGTTTTGTGTCTTCAAGTTTTGGAGAAATTTGAAAATTACCAAAAGTATTTTTTTAAGAAATTTTTATATTTTTGCTTGCGGCGTGGCCTATAAACAGTGAGGTCAAGGCTGCCGAAGTGAGTACTAAGGGAGTATTCACTGTACTACCGTACTCCCTTAACTGTGATTGTACTCACTTAAAAATAACCAAAAGTTTTGCAAGTATGTGTTCTAATTGTGTCAATTTTAGCTCATTTTTAAACTAATGTTCTAACTTGTTAATTAAATTTATTCGAATTTTAAGCTCCGAATATTTTGAACGCAACTTTGTGGTCGTTATAATAAATGTTTTATTATATTGAAATTGAATTATCTTCTTTATTGACCGCAAAAAATCGATAAAAATACAAAAAAAGAAACTAAAGGTCGAACTTAGTTTCTATATAATATATAATTTATTTATTATCGAATGCATTTCGAGTTCAAAATTGAGAACTCATCTTCAGCGAGCGTTTAATATACACTGATGAGTGAAAAAACAAGTATAATAAAATAAGTACATTTAAAAACGGCAAACAACAACAAATTTTTGTAAATGAGTGTAATGAAGAAAGTAAGACAACAATTGCAAAATCAAAGTTAATATGATAAAATGAAAACTATGATTTAAGTGATAAAATGGCGCAAAATGTTAAACAACCTATTGTGAAGGGTTAAAGATTTTACTAGTTAACAATTTCCTAAGTATTTAGCAATTTACTATCTATTCCAAAATTTTAAACCCTTTGCTAAATAGTAAATGGCATTTGTAGGGTTTGAATTTGAGGAACTCAATTATTGATTTTATGCGTTGTAAATTAATTATATCTTGATGGAAACCCATCATGGGCTTGAAATAAGTATTCGATATTTATATTTTTATCATTTTAACTTCATTATTTACAAAAAAAAAAAGAAAAAAAAGTTGGTTACCAGCATGGATCGAACCTGGAACATTCGGGTCCATCATATACCTGGAGTAAATTTCTCATATGGATTTAGTACGATACTAAAGAGATAAAATAGCCAGTTCGTGATTTTGTGATTTTAATTTTAGTAAAATGTTAGAGGATAGTACGATGCTAAACTTCTTTAAAATTAGCAAAACACAATTTTTAACCTAGTATCATACTAAACATGATTTAACATCGTACTTAATCGTCTTAAATTTTGCGCCAATGAATTTACTTTAACAAGTTTAAAAGGCGCCGGGCTCCAAATTCATTATGTTGCCAGTTGTTAGAACTTTGAATATAAAAAGATTCGTATGCGTCTAATTTGGATGGGTAATTGACTGTCTTAAGGAGTTTGATATTATCCGTAATTGGTGAGACAGAGGGAGCTTCTGTGTTGTCCATATCAAAAATATGTGCAGGTATTGAATTTGAAATCTGTTTTTTAGCGATTGTTCTTGCGTGTTCACTTGCTCTCGTCTTTAAAGCTCCCCTTGTCTGTCCTATGTAAGAGGCCACGCAATCTATACAGCTGATTTTATACACACCACTCCGCTCAATTATAGGTATAGGGTCTTTGGTGGAACCTTTATTTATATTGTTGTGTACAATCTTCATATTGGCTCGCTTGTAATGCTTTTGCAGCTTGTTTGTTACATTCGATACATATGCAAGTGCAACGCGTCTTTCATTTGATTTTTGAAAAGATATGTTCTGATCGAATAGCGTTGACAGATTTAATTTTTTAATTTTATTTGAATGTTTTTGATTAACTCTCAACCAACGATTGCTTATATCCGTTCATTTGAGCCAAATGAAGAATATAATCATATTCGATTTTGAAGTGGTGTAAGGAAAGAGGGAGACGGCAAAGCCTATAAACCAAAGAATGGAATGCTGCAATTTTATTTTGGTGCGTGCAAAATGAATCGAAGGTGATATAACGATCCGTTGATGTTGGCTTTCTGTAAACTGCAAATTCAATTTTTCTCGCATTACGTATGACCTCTAAATCGCGAAAAGGCAAAGTATGATCTATGCTAGATTCCTGTTTGCATGTGAATTTAATGCTTTCATATCTGCTGTTTAATGTGTTGGGTCAATATCCATCCTTTTTAACACTGCAAAAGTGTCATCGACATAGCGCCACCATATATGTGGAAGTAAATCTTCTTTTTTCAAATCAGATTCAAACTTACACATAAACGCTTCTGCTACTAAGGGAGATAGACTATTGCCCATACTGCAACCAACATCGGAGCTATAAAACACATTTTTGAACTGGAATGAACTATAAGACATAACTGATCACTAGGTACCTACTTCTTTTTCACAAAGATATTCGTTGATGGCTGCTATTGCAACTTTGATGGGTACACTAGGGAAAAGGGCGGCCGCTTCAAACGAAATTATGATTTCATCTTCTTCGAGAGAAAGTCCGTGCTGCGTAAAATTATCAAACAAAATTTTTTTTTCTATTTTTAACATTTTATTTGCCAGAACTATTGAAAAAAAGTATGAGGAATTCTAGAACTCTTTGTTTGCTACCGGGAACTCTCATTTTGTATTCAATTTTAAACCATTCTTTTGCTAACTTTTCTGTCTATTCATTAATGCTATTCAGTTCTCGACCGATCACTGAAATCAAGCATAGTCGGATTCGGGTGAGAAGATGGCGGACCGCATGAGTTTTTTTGGTTTCATATTTTTTTTTTATAATTATTGAAATTTGTTGTCTTTCACCCACCAAAAACTAGAACAGGAGGTGTACAATTTCAATAAACAGATAACTTCAGCATTGTGTTCCATGTTATATACGAAATCATTAGGCGTGTTTTATTGCAAAAGCCATCCATAGTACAGTAGGATTTTACATATGCATTACAAATACAACATCGCTAGTAGCTCAATGGCTGATAAGAAGCTAAAGTAGAACTGAGGCTCGAATAAACGTCAAAAAGCTATCCACACAAGGATTCTACTTTAGCTTCTTATCGGCTGTAGAGCTACTAAAGATGTTGTATTTGTAATGCATGTAAAATCCTACTGTACTATGGATGGCTTTTGCAATAAAACACGCCTATTTACTGGTCTTGTGATGTTAAAGTAGAGGGCGACGATTTCACCGGACATGTTTAAAAACGTACTCATGAACATGGATCCATTCATGATTCAATTTCACAGTAATAGTTCTTACGTTTCATGGAGTTGTTGATCTTTGTTTGGCTTTTACTGTTTGACCCTGCATTATTCTTCTCTGTGAAAATTTGAGTTTCTTCCTTCATAATTTCAATTTAGGAAAATAAAATATTAGAAACAAATTATAGTGTGTGAAAACTCACCTCTTATTGTAAGATATACATAACAGTGGTTCTTAGGGGATAAAAATTGACGAAGCCCCTGAGATTGGTTCAAATTCATAAAAAAAAATTCCCTTATTTTTTCAGATTTTTATTCCTAATTACATTTTCAAAACTACGGCGCGCCGCCTCTATAGCCGTTTTCAGTACAATGACTTGATATCATATTAACATAACACATCGAAACATTGATAGTGTCGAATATATAAGGAAAAATCTCATTTAATTCAGTTTAATGAAAACGATGGAGAGATCATCAAAAAAATAATTTATGTCAAAATGTTCCTTACTTCTCGCCTATTAAACGAAACAAAAAATCTGCCTTTTTGTTTATTAACAATATCGTTTAAACAAATGATTTAAATTTTTTTGAACATGCACGCGGCTGTAGATCTTTCAGATACCCTTCATTTGAGCCTATTTCGGAGTCTTTTCATTGATTAGTTCAAAAATGACACCTGGTACAGTGTAAATCCAAAAATAAAAAAAAATAAAAAAAATTCTTATCAAAATAGGGCCAGGAAGGGTTAGAGATAAAAATCTGAAAAAAATAGGGGATTTTTTAATCATTTCTTAGACATGATTTAGGGGGCGTCGCACTCAATTTACGCATAAGAGAACAAATAAGAACCACCCTAATATACATATGTATATTTGCTTTATAAATTAAAGTTGTTCCTAATCCGTTTTGTATAGCTTTCAATTTTGCTTGGTATTCTTTTGATTCCGCACTTCACATGGAATGAAAAATCCATTGCAATTCGGAAAAATTATTCCAATGCAAAACAAAAGTTGAAAATGACGTATTGTGCGTCATGTTTCACAAATATCCCAAGGACATTTTAGAGACTGCAGGTTGGTCAACCCTGGAGTTCAGATTCGAAGTATTGAATAAAAGAATTTTTCAACTTTCAGTTCAACTACGGATTTGAAGTCAACTTGTAAGTTGGCCAACTTTGGAGTTTTCAGCAAGTTGAGCAAGAGGGAATAAATGCCTACATTTTATGAAATAAAAGTATCATTTTGAATTAATTGTAGAGGGTTTATATAGGTTCTTGAAGTTAAAAGTTTCGTCTTTCTATTCTACTAACTTTATTTTGCTTTTAAGACTTCTTCTTTATTTATTTTATAATTTTAGTTTTAATTATATTTTGCAAGTATATGTTTGTCGGATTTTAAGTGAAGAAGTATTTTATTATTTTTCTTTTTTTTTTATATTCACAACCTCAATTGACTCAGTGGAAAAATTAAAACTGCCCACTTTTCATACTCACGCTGTAATTGCCTTTAGATTGGTACCAAACCAAGTTACCTTACACTCAACTGGAAACCAAACATTTTGTTAGTTTCTTTCCGACATTATCGCTTGTTGATTGCCAAGACCCGCATAAAAATGATCACAAAGTTGCGTAAAATGAAGTCCACTTTATCGGATGGAGATAATTATTATTATCTCTGCCTGTATAACTAAACGCTTGCGTGTCTGTTTTTTTTTTGATATCAAATTATATTCCAACAAACATTCGTAATACAACAACAACAACTATCTATCTCTCTTCATCACGTCGTCGTCATATCAAGAGTTATTAAAATTGAATTTAAGAGATGAAATCACGACGAAGGCTATTTTCAGCGCAAACAACACTGCAATCACAGCAATAGTGATTGCCAAGTAAAGAGTTATGAAAATAATTTTGAAACTTTTGCAAAAATTTCTAATGATGATGAGTTACTGATGGTAGTTATACTGGATTGAGTTTGCTGTGTTATTGAGTTGATGGGCTTTTTCTCTACCTCTACCTCTGCCTCTCTGATGCGAAATTCCCAGATTTTGTTTGGAACTTGAATTTCGCAATGGATCCTGATGAGTAAATTGCGTGAGCTGTGCGATTTGGAATCGAGTCAAAAAGGCCGATAGTTCTTTGTTCTGTAAATCTTTTGTGTAATATAAGAATTGCTAAGTTGAACTATTGGTAGGCAACCATACTTTGTAGAGTTGAAACCCAACAGGAAGCATATGCGTCGGCGGCAGCAGCAGCATGATGACCTTTGTGTGCTGATTAGCCGCTGGCTGGAATTTACTTCAAAAATGCGATAGAAAGGATATCTACTGTCACTTTGAAGGTTTTTCATGGATTGTAAATAATTGTATTGTCTTCGATGTCCTTGAAAACAATAGTATGCAAACATCATTTTCGCAATGCTTTGTGTAACAATTGGTGCAACAATCCTTTTGTGTGTTGCAGTAGTCCTTTCGCTGTCATTGTTTGTTATTTTGAATTAAAGGAAAGGTTGTAAATTTTCTTGGCCTTATACAGGGATGATGTCATTGTTTGGCCAACTCGTTTTGCATAAGTTCAAGAAGATGTTTGCAAATATGCAAATTGTGTTAGGTTGCAACTGATTTTAAGTACATTATTGACATTAGTTGTAACTAGGGTTGTCAAAGATATACTTGTAATATGAGAGAAGCAATAGTTTTTGGTGCAGTTAAGTGCTAACGAAAAAGTCAAAAATAAATATGTATGTTATTGTGTGATGTGTAAGATTTGAAATAATAATTGTTACGAGCTAAATTGTTTAATAAGATTAAATTGATGTTGAAATGCAATCAAAAATGATAAGTTACCGATAATTACGGAGTGATAAAAAATAGTACCAAAAATAAATTATAGGTAGACAAACTGTTGTGCAATGTTATAAAAGTTAAACAAAATATTTCACTACATTGGGTATATTATACGGTTTTAATATTATAAAAACTGAATTGTCGGGAACGATGACCATTAGCATCAACGCGAGCACTGAAAGTGGGTGAGAATACTATTTACATGATTGCATGGTGTATTGTATAATTTATTAGTATTTGGTTATAATAATACATTGTTACTGGCGAAACTCTGATTTTATATTAATCTATTTGAGACCAATTTGGCTCAGTTGGAATACAGCTCCTTGTGTTTTTTGAGGAGAGGGGGGTTGCTTTATTTTGTTCCTTGCGTTCTTTAGGTTAGGTTAAAGGAACTTTATACCGAAATCTCCCAGGCTGCTTTCTTGAGATAAATTGTATTTTCAAGCTAAATCATATCCATATTGGTGCGGAATGATTATTTACTAATTTTTTACATCAAGTGTTATTCTTACGTTTGTAAAGGATAATACAAATTTTTCATTACAAAATTAAAGGAGAATGGGCAAAAATGTATGGGAGCTGGTCTACCCACTCAACAGCAATGTGTTGTATGTCGTTGAAAAGGTAATTTTACTTACTTCATTTCATTGTATGACCATTAAGCTCTAAACTATGGGGTTCGTGAGATATTTGGAATCAAAGCACCGAAAAAGACAATAATGCATTTCTTAATTGGTAGTGTGTCCTCATACCTACATTAATCTGTGATACATCGTTGAAAAGATAATTTTGTGTGCTTTATTTTTGTATATAGCCGTGAAGACGTAAATCATAGGGTGCAAGAGATATGTGGGCATACAAATCGGCAAATATAACAACAATGCAATTCTTCATTTGGTACTGGTCTACAGACTCAACAGTAATGAGTCATACGTCGTTGTAAGGGTTATGGCATTTTCTTCATTTCATTATATAGCAGTTAAGCTCTAAACCATGGGGTTCGTAAGATATTCGGCTCTTAAGCACAAAAAACAGCAATAATGCAATTCTGCATTGGTAACTTATCAACCAAGTCAACAACTATGAGTCATGTGTCGTTGAAAAGGCTGTTGCGTGTACTTCTTTTTATTATATGACCGTTAAAATGTAAATAATGGGATTCGAGAGATATGTGCCAAAAACGCTGAAAAGTGCAGTAATGCAATTCCGCATTGGTAGCTGGTCTTTCAACACAACAGAAATCTCTTTTATATCTTTGAAAACGCTATTGCATGTACTTCATTTTGCAATATGCCGTTTAGCTGTAGACCGTGGGGTTCAAGAGGTATTTGGCCATCAAAATAGGCAAATATAACAAAAATGCACATCTTCATTGGGTACTGGTCTACCAACTCCACAGTGATGAGTCATACGTCGTTGAAAAGCTTATGGCATCTGCTTCATTTCATTATATGGCAGTTAAGCTCTAAACCATGGGGTTCGTAAGATATTCGGCTTTTAAGCACAAAAAAACGCAAAAATAAAATTCTGCATTGGTAACTGTTCAACAAACTCAACAATAATAAGTCCATGGTAAATGAAAATTAGGTGTACTTAATTTTGTTATGTGGCTTTTATTGATTAGGTAATAGGGTTCAAAAAATACTTTACAAAAATGAAGTTCCGTAGGAGATTCGCACTAACCTCAGAGTAAGCATTGCTATGAAAATCCACGCAATAAACGCTAGACAAAAATATTTCTTAATTAACCACATTTTGCATTGCATTATTCGATTCGTTTTGCTTTTAAATATTTGATCCCTTGTAAGTGCGTGTGTTAATTCGACTCTAATAATTAATAAGAAGAAGATGGAAGAAAACCGACAAGAGATATGCATTGTTTGTAAACGTTCTGTTTTACGACATCGGTGGCATTTAATAACTGAAAATGACGGGGCGCATGTTGTATCAATTTTGTGGTATATGTGCTTGTGCATAGCCCGGCATCAAAATGGGTTTACACCACCTGCGGATCGCCTAAGTAATGTCATACTGGACGAAAGTATGATATAAATGTAAAAAAAAATTCAAATAAAATATTATAAGTGTGTTTTTTTTATTTATGTTTATATTTTGTATCCAAATACCTCTTAAACCCCACGGTCTACAGTTTAACGGCATATTGCAAAATGAAGTACATGCAATAGCGTTTTCAAAGATATAAGAGAGATTTCTGTTGAGTTGAAAGACCAGCTACCAGTGCGGATTTGCATTACTACACTTTTCAGCGTTTTTGGCACATATCTCTGGAATCCCATTATTTACACTTTAACGGTCATATAATAAAAAGAAGTACACGCAACAGCCTTTTCAACGGCACATGACTCATAGTTTTTGACTTGGTTGATAAGTTACCAATGCATAATTGCATTATTGCTGTTTTTTGTGCTTAAGAGCCGAATATCTTACGAACCCCATGGTTTAGAGCTTAACTGCCATATAATAAAATGAAGCAGATGCCATAAGTTTTTCAACGACGTATGACTCATCACTGTTGAGTTGGTAGACCAGTACCCAATGAAGATGTGCATTTTTGTTACATTTGCCTATTTTGATGGCCAAATACCTCTTGAACCCCACGTTCTACAGCTAAACGGCATATTGCAAAATGAAGAAAATGCAATAGCGTTTTCAAAGGTATAAGAGAGATTTCTGTTGAGTTGAAAGACCAGCTACCAGTGCGGAATTGCATTACTGCACTTTTCAGCGTTTTTGGCACATATCTCTGGAATCCCATTATTTACACTTTAACGGTCATATAATAAAAAGAAGTACACGCAACAGCCTTTTCAACGACACATGACTCATAGTTGTTGACTTGGTTGATAAGTTACCAATGCAGAATTGCATTATTGCTGTTTTTTGTGCTTAAGAGCCGAATATCTTACGAACCCCATGGTTTAGAGCTTAACTGCCATATAATGAAATGAAGCAAATGCCATAACCTTTACAACGATGTATGACTCATTACTGTTGAGTCGGTAGACCAGTACCAAATGAAGAATTGCATTGTTGTTATATGTGCAGATTTGTATGCCCACATATCTCTTGCACCCTATGATCTACGTCTTCACGGCTATATACAAAAATAAAGTACACAAAATTATCTTTTCAACGATGTATCACAGATTAATGTAGGTATGAGGACACACTACCAATGAAGAAATGCATTATTGTCTTTTTCGGTGCTTTGATTCCGAATATCTCACGAACCCCATAGTTAAGAGCTTAATGGTCATACAATGAAATGAAGTCAGTAAAATTACCTTTTCAACGACATACAACACCTTACTGTTGAGTGGGTAGACCATTTTGCCCATTCTCCTTTGTAATGGGTAATTATATATTTTTTGGATAACATTTTACAAAATAATGAAGGTAATAATGAGCGGCAAGTTAGCCAAACAGAATTTGTGGATTAGAAGCGGTTAATTGATAGCAAAATAGCGAACAAGAATCTCCTTTTAATGAATATTAGTTCTGACATTTTCAAATTCTTCGTACAATGTTTTCTGTGTTTTTTTTTTTTTTTGTTAGTTTGGTAACGTGAATTCGAAATAGCAAAGCAACCCCTTAAAGTGAATTGTTTATTGCTTAATAATTTGCAGTTTTTGTTTGTTTCTTACACTATCAGACTTTGTCAAAGAGCGCTTAAATCAAGCTGCAACTAACGAATTGCCAACAGAAAACATGTGTACACCGGCTTATCACTTAGTGCAGTCTGCAGTGTTAGAAGTTAGTAGCTACTTTAGTAAGTAGACGACTTTAACAAAACAAACTATAAAGAGAACGGATAAATAAAAAAAAAGTCAAAAACATTTTCGTTTAAATTTAATAGGTTGCACATCATTACGATTCTGGGGCAAATTCATCAAATTCAGACCAGCGAAGGCTGTGAGCTCCTCCACGAAAGTTAAAACTTAAGCAATTTAATTAATCGGGCGCATCGATAACACAACTTATTAGTTGGTGTTCAAATACAATATCATTACTGATCCTCCTGTCTGACAAAGTTTGGATCTGAAGAAGATTTACTCGATGCTCGTAAGGCAGACGGTTATAAGGATCTGCCGCTGCCCATTATAATCCCTTCAACGCAAAACTAATTAAATTGCGCTGTACTGCTTCTATCCTATTTTTATGAACCTCGTGGAAATTATAGTTCATATCTGGGATGCATATTCAAGGTGGGGTCGAACTAAGAAGTGTTGTAAAGGGCGAGGGTAACGTAAGGATCTAGAAATTCTTTAGCCCACCGCTGTTCAAAACTCAACGATAAAATTGACGTGTTCCGCAAAATCAAGCTTACAAATAAAATATGAAGTCTCAGATCGTTAAAACTTTGAACATGTTCGGAAATTTTATAATTTAGGCCAGTCAAATTCAACAGTAAAATCGCAACGCGCGATGCAGTTCTGCATTTTTTATATGTTGTTGAGGAATGTTAGAATAGTCTGTAGCTAATTTTGCATGCCAAGACAAAAAATATGTTTAAAGCAGGATGGTACTTATCAATGTTAGATATAGCAGAAGGTGCATTCCACGGTCACGTACACTGGAGGGAAAAAAATGGATTAGTTTAAATTTCAAATGGTACACTTTGAATTACATTTTAGCTAACCAAAGCCATCAAGTACAATGTACTCGAATTATGTACATTTTAATAATAATACTAATAACTAATTGTATTGAAGCAAATACGAACTATATAAAATACAAAAATTAAATTAATTAATCAATTTTAAAAATTTAAAAATTACATTGATTCGTGATACATTTTAAAATTGTTATGTTCGAATGCAAATTTAATAGCCCATTCAATATGTATTTACAAAAAAATTAACTCGCGAAGCGCCATGTAGTTCTGCATTTTTTCAATATAGCTTTTAACGGCTTTTAGTCTATAAAAATTGGCGTTTCGTCCGGGGTTCTCACTTGGACTCTTCAGTTGACAGTGAGGGCCTTGTCAAGACGCAATTTTTATTAAGCTCAGTCCAGCTTACATCAATTTTGCAGTGAAAATCAATTGTGAACTATATCCAACCCAATTAGAATTTCTAATCAAGAATTGTTGGAAATTTTGTTACGCCTGGCCTGGCATTGTTAACATATGAGTGTTTTCTTATAATACAAATTCTATATGCTACTTAAATACATCAGCCAAGTAGAAGACTTAGCATTATTTAATTGAACTTGTTGAATTATTGATTCAATATAGCTTTTAACGGCCTTTAGTCCAAAAAAATTGGTGTTTCGTCCCGGCGTTCTCACTTGGACTCTTCAGTTGACAGTGAGGGCCTTGTAAACAATGCCAGGCTAGACTATTGGTTCCAAATTTTAATCAGAATTTAATAATTTTTGACCTATCTCTTGAGTGCTTCAAAATTATTTAGTTTTCCAGTTTTTTTTTTTTAATTCATGGTTAGATAGCAACACAGACTACTCTAACGTGCCTCAACAACATATTAAAAATGCAGAACTACATCGCGCTTTTTGAATTTATTGTCGAATTTGACTAGGCTATAAAATGAATTCTTTTATTTTTAAAGCTTACGGTTTAAAACAGAAGGTTTTCCTATTTTGCCAAATTAAAAGTGATTTGATTTAATTTTAAAGCTGAAGGTTTCAAAACAGATACGTTTCCTTTAAACTGAACCAATTTTTTTTTATTTTGTACATGAAACGCTACATTAGATTTGCACAATTTAATTTCAAATATGCGGACTTTTGATTTTAAAGCGCATTTTTTTTTTCAGTGATATAAGACTTGGCCCCCATTGTGCCAATAAATGTATATTACCGCATCGTATCTAACTATATAAGTCAAATTGTAAATATTATTGTTCAATAAATATGCTTTAAATACTTTAAAAAAAATCTAACTGCAAGTAGTAAATCATTAAACCAATGTTACCACTTAGAAATTACAAACAATATTAAAGTCTGAAAACATGACTTGAGTTCAAAAGGAATGATTTCTGATTTCTTTTCTAATGACGTTTCCCATAACGCAGAACTTTTAAGAAATGTGACGAGGTACAAAAAAGTGTATTTTCTGAAAAGACGTTATTTTTTTATATACATCGAGATAGAGCCCAAACAGTTGAAATTTGATGTGAAGTATTTTTATGTGATTTCCTAGATATAATTAATTTTTTGTTTTAGAACATTTCGAACGTAGCTATACTGATCAATTTCTTACCTCCCTTGTCCACCTCTAGGTTTTCGCATTAATTTTTTAACATATTCTTACTATACTTTGTGAACAATTTGTATTAATCATAAATTAGTTTTATTCATAATAGTTTCACGTTTTTATGAAAAAAGTCGGTAAAATGTTAGTTAGTTTTATTATTCCGGCTTCCGGCATGATCTATAGTCTGCAGATTCATATTGACAATTACAAATAAGTATATTTAGACAAAAGTTCTTATAAACATGACGATGACGTGATGACTGATGAGTAAGAAGAGAAATATCTTGGGAAATAATTACTTACGCTGAATTTATATTGTAGGTCCTTGGTTCCCAAACTGTGTTCCGCAGAACTCATCGGTTTTTTCAGGGTTCCGCGACTTACTCGAAGAACAAACGGTAAAAATACAAAAATATTTTTTTAAGTGCCATGAAACCGGCTGACTTTGGCCCATTTTCAAATTAAAATATGAATAACTTTTGCACAAGTGTCGTAAATTTTATACAAATCAGTTGCTAATTTAATTACTAAAAATGAAAAATTGGGTGGCCAAAGTTAACCTGCAGTTGAAAAGAATGGAAAAGTCCTTTATATTTAAAAAAGAATTAAATGTCAAAATCACCCAACCCACCAGGCCAATTTTCACCCAGCTACACGATACAAACATGTTTGACGTTTACAATTTTTTATCGAAGTGTGAACTTCTCATAATTAAAAAAAAGCAAGCAAAAATGATACAACAACACTCACTTTCCAAAAAAAACTTTGAGCCACACTCAAATGATTGTGAAATATGATTGTGTTGATTTAAATTTTTTACTATCATTAGGAGTTGGGGTTCCAAAATATATTTGGAACTTGTTGAGGGTTCCAAAGCTAAAAAAGTTTGGAAACCGCTGTTAGGTATCGAACTGTAGAGTCAAAACAATATTTCTCCTCCATTTTGTCGGTTTCCTTAAAAGATGTATGGAATGTTCACCTGCACATTCCTTTTATCAAACGCGATCATGAGATTCTCTTCGCATATAGCTTCTCATGTTTTGGAAACCTTCCTTTTACATAAAAAAAATCATACATATTTCTAAGGAAGACCCAAATTTTAATTGGAACCATCTGTATATCGTTTGCATTAAATTTATAAAATTAAAATAAAACAAACAGAAAATATCCAAATGAAAATTTAAATGTTTTTTGTGGTTCGCTGATTATTTTTTTCTTAATCTACTTTCTGATAGCGATTCCTTTGAAATTCCTAAGATATTATATTCTCCTTACCTACTTATAAGCTAACGTAGATAGCTACCTTTTAGTGGCTGCACCCTGGACATGAACTATAAGACACAATAATAATGTATGCGTCCTACCTATATTCATTCCCATTTTTGTGCCTTTCAAAAAAAAAAAAAAAACTAAAGAAGAAGATCCCTATTTCATCCCTCAAATGTAATGTATAAGAAACATAGTTCCTTCCATTTTTTTTTTGATTTGCCTATCCTTCTTCATCATCTAAGGGTGTTGTTTCCCAAAAAAAAAAGGAAGACAAAAAAAGCAAGTGTTTGTATAAGTGGGATTGTGTGTGCGTTTACGTCACATTCCAATCTATATCAATCTTATGTTCGCAATGACGGATGACATTTGTCAATGTCAGACATTTTTTTTTTTTTTTCATTTTTGGGAAGCAAAAGGCCTAAGTAGAAATGCATATTGACACATCCCCTTTATATATTTATATAAGAAAAGAAGTTTTTCCCATCTTCGGGTTTCCGTTAGATTTTATTAGGAATTTTTATATTAACTTTAAGAACAACCATCATCATGGGAGCTAACAAAAGTAGCATATTTCTGGAATTCAAGCAGTGACGACAAATATTTGCATTTTTTCTTCGGAAGTTGACAGAATGACTGCGAGGGATAAAAGTCACCCCTGTGTTGGATTGATAGTGCGTAAATATAAAGACAAACATTGATGGCTTAGTGGTTATAGAGAATTGGTTTTGATTTTCAAAATTCGATTTGAGACTGCTGAAGTATGACAGATAGATAGTTACCGGATATTGAGGGTGCCATTTATATAAGACGTCAAATTCTAAGGAATACATAAGAGTAATAACTGCTGTCAAATTCTTGAATCGGATTTTGTTATAGAGGGAAACTAAAGAAAAATATCTAATTTTTGAACCTTTCTCTAAAATTAAAACTGCAAAAGCTCTGAAGGATGGTGGCAATGAACAGTGAATATAGTGCATGACTGCTGACTTGAAGGTGTGGGTTAGAACCCCTCCTAGGCACATTCTTTTCTATATTCCACGGTTTCAATTGGATGCCACCCGTGGAATGTCTTGGGATAATTAAACGTTATCTATTCTCAATCCACCAACAAAAATTCTTTCCTTGCGTTCTATTCCTTCTTAGTGCCGTGAAATGCATTTAAAAGGTTTTAGGTCTTACAGACATATAGATAAAATTACCCGTTACTTGAACCTCTGTAGAAACACACCATTTCTCTATTTGCCGATAGCGATAGAGTTTATACAAAAATGCTTGACATCCACGAAATAAAGATGAAGTTTTGAACAAGGAATTTTAAAGGAGAATGGGCAAAAATATATGGGACCTGGTCTACCTATAGTGCCCAGAAACGAGACATAAGAAAATGATTAGGTACTATGGAGTGTACGAACGTGCGAGTATATATTTTGTCCTAAACAATGGGAGTTGGGTCAAATAAGCGACCAAAAAAATAAGAAAAACACCCTGCAAATTCGAATTAACATAGGCGAATCGTTTTATATTTTGTAATATACTGCCTAAGCCCCAAGGTTTATAGTTCTGTGTCCATATACACAAATTATGCTCTTGAACTAAGCTTTCCAATGTTGTCTACCTTAATTGTTAATTGAATTTTCATACTGTTAAGTGAATTGTTCGCTAACCATGACATTGTTCGCTATTATTAGCCATTGGTATAAAAGTTCCTTTATTTTGTGGTCTATTCAGTTCATCGAAAGTGACCAATACTGTCATTTCAATGGAACACTATTGCAATTAATATTTGCTCTAATTGCAGTCTTTGTTGCCATATACTGCCTAAGCCCCATGGTTTACAGCTTTATGTCCATACAAAAAAATGACGTACTAGGACTAAGCTTTCCAACGATATATATCTCATTCGTGGGCAATAGGTAGACCAAAATGCCCATTCTCCTTTAAATTTAATATCAATAAAAAACTTTAAATTCCATTATAATGTAGGTATTCGTATACCCTCTCAATCTGAATTCTTCCTATGTTAAAATTCATGTCAAAACTTTCGACATTTACAGTGCACAAAATTTAATTGCACAATTTGCCGAGATCCGTGCAATAATAGCTCCCTATTCACCAATTACACCACCAGCCAGCCCCAGTCATAATATCCTCTCAAAGGATTCTACACTTTATATCTACATGGCATCATGGCTATAAATGTGGAGCTATATTATAGTGGAGAGACTGCGGAGATGAGATGGGATGAGATGAGATAGAGAACAAAGTGTTGGATTCACCGACGTGGCTGAGTGAACTTACCCTAAAGGTGTGATGCAAAAATAATGATTATTCTTTGGTGATTAATGCTTTTATCACCACACCAAGTTCATCATTGCCAGAAGCTTAATCAAAATGCCATTGCCAACTGATGGTAACACATTAGTTTTATATCGCCCTCGTCATCGTCGTTGGTGTTGGTGTCGGTGTCAGTGTCGATGTCGGATGGAGTTGGAGTTGGAGTTGGAGTCTAGAGTTTTTGTTGGTATAGTATCTATATATTTGAGGTATCGTGTTTAGTTATAGTTCCCATAGTGCCAATGTAAAGTGCACGTCACGGCTCGCGGTGGAAGAGACATTTGATCGTCCTGTTGCCATATTTGATTTAGCCTGAAGATTCTAGACGGGTGTAGGTAATACCTTTTTATCGACCCGTTAAGTTGAAGCCATAAAATAATTATCATGATATTATAACTTAGGGAATACCAGCAGTCGAATTTTTGTTTGATTTCAAATAAATTGAATAATATGATTTCTTAGCTTATGGTGATACGGATGTTGAGAGAAGTTGATGAATTAATATGGCAGGGTTGAGGGCTTGGTTATATACTTAAATGTTCTTATGATTTTATGTAAGTTAATGTGCTGTGATTTGTACATTTAATGATTGTTTTCTTATAGTTTAAATTTGAAGACCTACATACCTGAAACAATCGGATTGAGGTTTAATATGTAACAGAAATTTGTATCTTAATTTATTTTCAAGCAAGAAAAAGGTAATAGTTTGGTGCAAAGAAAGTGTACATGGTACTTCAATTAGGATTGAAATATACTTAAATAATCTAAAATGAACGAAAATAATTTAAGTGGTATTCTTCTTCGTTATAAACTGTTCCTCCCGTTTTTTTGATATTAAACCTTCTCGTTATCGTCTTAAGCGATTTATATTAAAATTTGTAGGCGAGTACTTATACATATACATAGCCTTCAAAAAGAACTTCTTAGTGTTTATTTTGTTTTTAACTTTTAATTAAAGTAGGTATGTATTAACAAAACCTGCAGTTTATAAGTCGACAAACGCAAATTTATATTCATATCATAAAAATATGTACATGTATGGGCTTTTAGTTGATTCTTCGAAATATTCGTTTGGCCAATGATGAAGCTTTCAGTATTCTAATGTTGATGCATTCATACATCTTTCCCTTGTTTCTAAAATTCTGAAGCGACTTCAACACAATAGATTGTAATCAGGGGCGGACTGGGGCTCAAATGGCCTCCCGGGACTTTTTGAAAAAGGTCCACAAATTAAGAAAATAATTAAAGAAAGATTTACATTTTATACAATCTTATTATATAAATAAATATAAAAATTGGGTGGCGCAACGGCTCGTTAAGAACCAGGGCCTAGTGACTAACAACTCGCAACCATTCCTGTGTGCGCGTGTTGACAGGAATGGAAGGGACCTACAATTTTATGTGCAATCCGAATGGCTAGACGAGAAGCACTAACACACGAGAATTTGTCTTGGAGAATTTGTCAATTCCTTACAAGAGGCAGTAGCCCTTAAAAAAACATTTTATTTTTAGGTGGACGAGGCTGGGAAGTGAACTCAGACCTCCAGTGTAACAGTCCAATTCACAAACTATTACGCTACCGGCTACTATACATACAATCTTACTGCGGCTTAAATTTTCAATTATTTTGATTTAATATACCGCTCCTTTGCTAGTTAGTCAAATGCTTATTCTAAAATTCGCATTCGATCGAAAGTTAGTCGAATTCGAGAAAATTGCATTTTGAGATTTGATCGATTTGAAAGTTCATAGAATCAATTGAAAGTTCATTTATTTTCGAAAACTAAGCAAACTTTGACTTTCGTATGATTTGAATTAAATATCATTTTTGTGTCAATTAAATTTTTCCTGGTGAATAGATAAAAAAAAGTAAAGGGAGCAATTGCATTCCAATTGGACTAACAGGGAACAAAAAGAATTCAAGTTAATAAAGGAGAGTCCGGAGCAAGGTAAAGATTTTTCTGTAAGCCCAACTAATACTGGCCGGTTTCGGAGAGATGCAGCCTTGAAGCTCAAGATATAGGCTTATCCATCTAAAGGTGGTGCTACCATTTCTTTAAAGGGCTCTGTAAACGCTCTAACATAGAGCTAGTAAACTTGGTTCGAGTACTATGTTCGAGTTAATTTTAACTGTCTGCGGGCTGGTTCTAGTACCAATTTTTTGGTTTCAGCAAACAATAATTTGGTCTCACCAAAAATCAAAAGATATTTGATATTTTTCAATGTTAGAGGGCGGAGCTACGTGTTTGTCGTACCTACCAAGTTCTACTGTCTGTAGACTGGTTTACTACGTTTACTCGAACAAATCATAATTAAGTTCAAAAAACGAAAAATGAATTATAGCCCAGTCAAATTAGACAAAAAATAGCCCTAACCCGGACCAAATTTTGTACAGGTATATTTTTTAGTGGAAATGTTCAGAACAGTGTCCTTTATCAACTGTTAAAAGTCCCAAGCAATCCGGCTTGGCATACGACCAGAATCTTGAAAAAATGTAGCCAGCTTGCACTCTTTGTTTGTGGCTATATCTATGGAACTTGTTGCCCTAGAAAGACCATTCAAGTGACAAATTGACGGTCTTAAATAGCCAAACTCAGGAAAGTAAATACAAGTTAGTTAAAGGTATTATACATGGCTACTGTTTTAAATTAAATGAATTTAACAGACTAAATTACAGTGCGAATTTGAAAAAATTACCCATGTCCCATATATATTTATTATAAAGCTGAAATTTTGTAAACATGTTCAAAAAGTACCAGCAATCATCGCGTTCTGAACCAATTGACGGTCTTAAATAACCAAAATCAGAAAAGTAAAAACAAGTTAGTTAAAGGTATTATACATGGATACTGTTTTAAATTAAATGAATTTAACAGACTTAATTACAGTGCGAATTTGAAAAAATTACCCATGTCCCATAAATATTTATTATAAAGCTGAAATTTTGTAAACATGTTCAGAACAGTACCAGCAATCATCGCGTTCTGAACATGGGACATGAGTAATTTTTTCAAATTTGCACTGTAATTTAGTCTGTTAAATTCATTTAATTTAAAACAGTAGCCATGTAATACCTTTAACTAATTTGTATTTACTTTCCTGATTTTGGCTATTTGAGCCCGTCAGTTTGTCACTTAAATGGTCTTTTTAGGGCAACAAGTTCCATAGATATAGCCACAAACAAAGAGTGCAAGATGGCTGCATTTTACGCCAAGCCGGATTGCTTGGGACTTTTAACAGTTGATTAAGGACACTTTTCTGAACATTTCCACTAAAAAATATACCTGTACAAAATTTTGTCCGGGTCAATGTCAAATTTGGCTGGGCTATTATGTCAGCTGCGTTTTAAAATTTCAAAATAAATTTCAAAAAAAAAAACAAAAAATAAGAAAAGATAATGTCTTAACATTCCAACTAATGAAATTTGGAAGGAGTTTTTTGAGTGCCTTAAAAGTTTACCATCTTTATGGAAAGTTAAAGATGCCATTTTTTAAGGATAAAAATGTAAAGAAAAAATCGTATGAAACCCTTTTCGAATGTTATAAACTAATTTAACCAAATGCAACTCTTGACGACCTTAAAAAAACTTATCGGCATAAAGTCCTGCTACAGAAGAGAGCTGAAAAAAGTAAGAGATAGTGAAAGATCTGGATGTGGTTCAGATGATGTTCATTTACCAAGTCTTTGGTATTTTGAAAATTTAGACATTTTAAAAGACCATGAAAATCAAACTTCTGGATTGTTAACCATTCCTTTGCCCAAATCCTTTTGCTTCTAGATTTTAACAAAAGGTCGTCATCATCTTCTTCTAACATCTCACTCAAAACTAAGACATTGAAAAATCTCTTTTTTGTTGCCATAATTATTGATAATAAAAATAATTTTTCTTTTAGCTAATTTTGTTTAAAATATGACAAATGTGTCGTACAAATAAAAAAGTTTGAGTAGTTAGTAAACTTGGTTTCGCTGTCTGCTGAGTTTGGTAGAACCAAGTTTACTCGCACTATGTTCGAGCGTTTACAGAGCCCATAACGTTGGAAAATTACACCGATTTGACATTCTTGATTCCTTGGTTTTCTACAGTTCATGAAAGTGTGACTGCATGTGTCAAATATATCTAAAATATCAAAGGGTATCAAGTTGACATGTAAATTTAAACAAAAAATTGTTACCTTAGCTTACAAAATGTTAAATTTCATGTCTTGGATGTTTTTTCTATCAGGATTCTTTGCTTCACTTAATTTTTCAATTAAGAAATTGTTAATCTTGTTATAAAATTTGAATTGAAAATAAGATTATTCGATGAAAAAACAGTGTATGGTCACACTAAATCAAATAGAAATGTCAAATCATTTCAAACAGCTGTTCTCCAAAATAAGGTTCATTTTCTGCAATGATTATTTTTCATTCGAATGTCAAAATAAATAAACAAAATTCATTCGAACGAATAGATCTAGTCACTCGAATTAATGTTTCGTTCGAATCTCAAAATAAGCATGAATAATTCACATATGAAAGCATTGATATTTCAAAGTGTTCTTGAGGAATTGTATCCGGAAGCTTTCAGTCCAGTCGGCAGGGACAAACAAATTTCATAAAGCAAACATAATGTACTTTTCGAATTCACAAGAATCAGATTGAAAAACGCTGCGGTGTCTAAAATCATTTTCTCCCTAACACCAAAACAAAATAATTGCAAAAGGAATTTAAAAAAAAAAAGTGTTGACCTTCACACATCGTCGTCGCTTATCTTTTTCTAAAAACTGTCTTATAATTTTGTCTTAAAGCATAGTAGGTACGCAGCTGAAGCAAAACGAAAAATCACATACAAAAATGACATTACGAAATCATAAAACCAGCGAATTTTATGTTTATACCAGGTTATTTTGAGAAGTTTCCACTCTCTTTTCGCACAGAATTATTTTCCCGGAACATTAATCTTGTTTGGAAAAACGACACTCGGACGAAAAACAAAAATATCTTTTTAATGAAAATTCTAAAATGTGTTTTGAATTTGATTTTTTTAAAATTTTTGACATTCATCTGAAAAAGCTCTTCATAAAGATTTTTTGTAGCATTTTTGTTTACGTTTTCGCAGTCGTTATGGAGACCATGGAAAATAATATTCGTTTCACTTTAGCTGCGTACTAGGCTTAAGCGATAAAAAAAATTAACAAATCAAACAGGTATCCATTTTCTAATGCTGCTTTCTTGCGTTTTGGAATTCTAGTTGGGAAATGGTAATTTGTCGTCTCCAAATTATCTCAACAATTTGTAGACGAAAAATTCCCATGAAATTCGAAGAAACTCTACAAAAAACCGAATCAGGAGCCGAAAAAATTGAATTAGGAGATTTGTATGGGTTGGTTTGTAGTTGAAGTTTGGGATACTAGATTTGAATAAGAAGTGATCTCATTTTTAAAGTTGGGCTTTTTCTGAGAAGTCTGAATTTTTTCATATTTTTGAGATTCGGATTTCTGTTTTCATTATTTTCATTGTTTGAGGCACAGAAATCCTTTTCCTGACACCTATCTACAATAAATCTATGGATGCTTTTTTTTTAAATAAGTCTTAACTTTTTTTTTAAAGATGCATTTCAAGAAAAGTCCAAATTTTTTTTGGAGCGAGTAGGGCTAGCATCAATTCTCAAGCCGTTTGATTAAATTTTCCAAGAGATTTGTGGGGGGAACTCTTGGGTCCTAACTCCTCAATATTCATTTTAAGTCCTCCAAACGAACTGTAGGGACTCCAACGGAGCTGTGGGGCCTTCAACAGAGCTGTGGAGCCTCCATCAAAGCTGTACAGGCCTCCAACATAGCTCTTAGGCCCTTCAAAAAAGGTGTAGAGGCCTCCAACTGAGCTCTAGGGCCTCTAACAAAGCTTTAGAGGTCTCGAACAGAGCTGTAGAGCCTCTTACAGACCTGAGGATACCTCTAACTCTCAAGGGTCCTTGGATCTCTAGGTTCTTGAAGAGAAGTTAAGGGTCGTCAAACAGAGCTGTAAAGGCCTCACAACATCTCTTTGGAGCCACAAAAGCTTAATATTTACTTTGGAAACCCTCAAAATACTACTTTTATAAGAAACTTTTCCCCTAAAGAATAAAAATTAGTGAAGATGCTCTAAAGTACTTTTTGCTCACGCAGGGGCCCACCGGGAAATATCCCGGTTGCCTGGTGACCCAGTCCACCCCTGATTGTAACCAATTCAAATCAAGGAAAACTTTCATTCTAAAATAAAAAAAATACTCGTTGCTCAATGCAGCTTCGCTACTGGCAACCACTTTAGCTAATCTTGACTAAAACAATTCAATTCATAGGTTTTTCCAATATCTTCGTGATAAGTTCTATTCCCTCAAGATTTCGATATAAAATCATTTGGATAATGAAAACACATTCACAATTAGTTTCATTAGGTATAGATATACCTACATAGTTGAAAGAACAAAAAAGGTCCTTCTTCCATTCCAAAAATTATATTCATATGCATGATTAAATGAAATGCGTCAAGTCAAATCTAATCAAATGACATGTAACTTAAGGAAAATTGTAATTTCTCAACTGCTAAATGCAGAGATTCCACCCACTTTACAATGCCATCATGCGACATAAAGATGTTTACGCATTAATCTCAAGCCTAAATGTACACAAATGTACACACGCAATTAACATAGTGTAACGTTAATTAGCTTGTCGTACACAGATACACTTAATAAATTTAATTTTCCCTGCAATAAATCTGCAAGATATACATATTTCGTTTTGTATACGAGTAGGTAGGTATATAGGTATGATGTTTAAATATTATTTATGTTTATATGTACTCTGAGGGGATATAGTACATAGAAAGGTGTACTAATAGTGGGGGCAATTAATTTTATAGGAACATCGACCACCTTCGCAACTGAGTCTTGACACAAAATCATACAAAGCAAAAAAAAACTACGAGCACAATACATTCGATTATCACACATACATAACTGTGTATATGTGCTCACAAATATAAAAATCAATTAATTACATTTTATTATCCAGAAACAATTAATCAGTTGCCTTAATTTTGTGGTAATCGATGCCTGTCAAAACAAATCTCTGCCATCATTTTCATCATCCTCGAGTAATATGATTCCAGAATTCAGAAGGAGCAGACGGACAGAATGTACACAAACGCGCATAACTTGCAACTAGCACAGCAAGCGAAAACAACAAGAAACCAGAGTCCTTGCCTTATGTCTGATGATGGTTTCTTAAAGAATTCCTTCTACACAAAAAGAAGGCTTCTTGCAGAAGCTGAATGCTCGCTGAATTGTTTTGGTGTCAGAGACAGGGAGGTGATTGAGTGAAATTAATTGTTTTCTCAGCACCTCGTGGTCGGGGTTTATAGGAAAAAAAAAAACCTAAACGGAAACACTATGGGATTCCTGTAAACAAATGCCACAGCAGAAGTTTATAAAAAATGTTCTTGTTGGATAACACTTTTTTGTTTCTGTAAGGGAGTCCCTCTGTCTCTCTGTCTATGGGATTCACAGATCGAAATATATCTCCAGCGATACATCTGTATCTGGTGGCCATGTGGAAAAGGATCTGCTTTAACATCACTAG
Source organism: Melangyna quadrimaculata (assembly GCA_949320155.1). Classification (NCBI taxonomy): domain Eukaryota; kingdom Metazoa; phylum Arthropoda; class Insecta; order Diptera; family Syrphidae; genus Melangyna; species Melangyna quadrimaculata. The sequence goes on from OX439483.1 coordinate 391,918,909, forward strand.
AAGCATAGCAGCCGCTGCGCTGTGTTGCGCTAATGCCCAAGTTCAATTTCTCAATTTAAAATTGAACCACTTAAAATGTTGATTAATGAATTTAAACAACAAATACCGAGTGAGTTGAGTATGCGCAAGCACAACCCAGACAGAATAAAGTTTTTTTTTTGGTATATGTCGATACAACAACAAAATCGAACTCGTTTGATGAAAAATGATCTGGCTGGAGGAGCGCATTCTTCCCAAAACGATCGATGTAATTATATCGAAGCGACAATGGCCAAGATTAATGCTATTTGTTATCCAAGTCAGCATAAGGTGGCCATTTAATGTAACACCATAACATAAATTGGCTTTGGATCGATTGATCATCAATCGATCTTATAACAGGTGAGATCAATGTGGGTGTGTATATTTGCTTATAGGTGTTAGATGGAGTAGGCATAAGTGGCATAGGGAGGGACTGTTAAATTGGTGTGCGCATTTTTTTTTCGTCCGGAAAATTCACCATCGCCATAATTAATTTTAAACGATCAATATAAACTTGTGCGCACGCTTGCGGGAATATTGATAAGTTCATTGAAGATGGATGTGAGATAATTAATTAAGCTTATGGATGAGGATGATTTTGCACCTGATTTCGAGGGAATGTTTTGAGTTTATCGCCGATAAGATTGATCATAATGCACCCACTTTTTATTTATAATTTTGGAAACTGAATGTTTTGTTATTGAAGGCTTTGATAGCTTTAAGCATTTACGTGCTCATCATAATCAACTCCTTTAATCCCGATCGGGACAAAGGGCGCCAACAAATCTTCTCCATCTTTCACGGTCTGCAGCTAGATATTTTAACTGTGGCCACGTCTTTCTCTGTGTATCTGCATCTGCTAAAACTGTAGATTTCCATCATGTTGTTCTTCTTCCAACCCGCCGTGCACCCTAAGGATTCCATTCAAAGGACTACTTTGCAATATCATCGTTTGGTTTTCTCAGTGTGTGTACGACTGGCCACAAGAAGAGACCGACTGGCCACAAGAAGAGACTCGGTGAGACTTTTTTAAGTCTCGTCTGGATCTTGTTAAAATCGAAAATTTTCAGGCACTACCCGATCTCGTGTCGGTCTCGTATAATTAAGTCTCGTCTCCGAAAAATACGATTTTTAGACAACCTGTTGATTATTGGAAGGAAATATTTTCGATTATATTTTGAATATATGTAGGTACAGAAGAAAATAAATATATAACTAAAATTGGATTTTTTAATCTATTAGACTTTTTGTTAATTTCGGTCCAAATGTACTTGTACAGTCTCATGTCGGTCTTGTCCCGGTTGCTTTGAACTAAAATCGGACTTTTTAATTTATTAGACTTTTTGTAAATTTCGGTCCAAATGTACTTGTACAATCTCGTCTCGGTCTTGTCCCGGTTGCTTAAAAGGCAGTCTCGTCTCGTCTAGGTCTTGTCATGCGTGACCGAGATCGAGACCGAGACTTTTCTCGTCTCGTAGCCAGCCCTTTTTGCCAGGAGACTATATCAACGCTGCGCTGGCTGTCAAAACGTCATTTATCGCGAGCAGAAAAAGAATTGGCGATAGAGCATCCCCTTTATCCCATACCCTGCCGCAAACAGTCGGTTAGCTGACCATTGTGAAAAACAAAACACCTTACGTTATTGTATAGGACTCTCTTATAATGGCAACAAATTTTGGGGGAATTCCTCTACCAAGAAGTGTTCTCCATATGCATTGACAGTTAACTCGGTCAAAGGCCTTTGCAAAATCCACGAGCATGAGTGAAATCGGTGATCGAACTTCCGCAGACTGCTCCAGGACAATACGCAGGGTGTTAATATGGTCAAATCACGATCGACCTTAATCCGCTCGAGAACAATGGTTGCCATGAGTTTTGGAAAAACGGACAAGACGGTAATACCACGCCAATTTTTAAATTTTTTCAGGTCACCTTTCTTAAAATAGATTTCTTTGGCATCTTAATAATTACTCTATCCTTGTATTCCCTGGGATTAATTTCGTTTTCCCAAAAAGTCTGTTTGTACGTGCTACCTTTAGATAATTATGGTTAGCTAGCAGAATCACACTTTTTTAAGTAAAAAGATTTATCATCACTGTCAATATTGTGGTATTTCAGTTTTAATGTAAGTCTACAACGGTCTTTTTAAATCCAAGTTGCAATATGGGAAGTCTTGTTGGGTTGGAAGACATCTTCAATAATAGATCCCCTGTTAACCAAACAAAAGAATGCTGTTTGTATTCCTTACAGGGTCAATTGACGAACTTTTGGCTTTGGGTTATTTAAAAGTCTTGAACTTCTACATTTAAGAGATTTGTATTTCTATAAGGTTTCAACTTTTTTTTAATCTGGATAAACCTTACTCTTCGAGGCGTAAACACCGGTAGTCTTGTCATTGTACACAATCAGGAAAGCATATTTCTTACACTTTCATAATGTTACTGATGCACTCTGTCTCAGTGGCGTACACAGGGGGGGCTAAGGGGGCTTGAGCCCCCCCCCAGCAATATGGTATACTGTGCTAAGATTTCATATATCACCGAAGAAAGTTTTGTATTATTTTTTAGTTCAAATTTTATTTTTGTTTATTTTAAACTTTAGCAGTATTCAATTTTAATTAAAAAGAAAACTATAGACATGGATGTCGTATTGAAATTATTAGTTCATACCACACGTAATCTAGATTTTGTTTGACATTTCAAACGTATCTCAGTATTATTAATAGAAACCCAAACAAAATTCCCTTACGTCCCTTATTTTGGCGGACACTTTGTGGCGGAATCGAAAAAAGTTGATATCAGTTTTTGTAGCTTATTAAATGCTAATTTGTTGCTCAATCCAAAAATTTGTAGCTCGCTTAGTTTTTGAGTTATTGAAAATTCCGCTAAAATAAGTCTGAAGTTAGCGGACTAAATCCAAAATAATAAGATTTTTGAAATAAAATTGGTACCCAAATTTGTAGCTTTTTTAATGCTCTTAAGTTCTAAAAAAATAAATTCTGTAACTATAATAGTTTTTTAATTATTCAAATTTCCGCTAAAATAAGTCTGAAGTTAGCGGACGAACATTCGAAAATGACAATTTTTTTGACGTCCAAAATTGTAGCTTTTTAAATGCTAATTTGTTACCCAAAAATAAAATTCTCATCTCTTAAGGGTAATTTTTTATTTGAATTTTAAGTTTAAAAGGTGCACTTCCGGTATGCTGAAGCTGGCGGACAAAATCTTAAAAAATTAGATTTTCAATTTTTTTCTTTTGCCAGAATTTGTAGCTTTTGAAATGCTGATTGCTGGCTCAAACCTCGAATTTGTAGCTCTAACGGTTTATTTAATATTTAAGTTTCCGCTGGCAAAAGTTAGCAAAAAAACGACCTTCTAAAATCTAAAAAAATGAAAAAAAATAATTTTTTTTTTGCCACAATTTGAAGCTTCTCTGAACTAGATCAACTGCGCAAACCACGATTTTGTAGCTCGCATGGTTTTTTTGTTATTCAAAATTCCGCTAAAATAAGATTTTAACGGTCAAAATTAAAAAAAATTTCGAATTTTTGAACTTTTTTTTTTACCAGAAATTGTAGCTTTCAAAATGTGAATTTGTTGCTCAAAAATTAATTTTGTAGCTTTAACTGGGGATTTTTTATTTGATTTTTAAGTTTGAAAAAGTGCACTTCCGGTACACTGAAGCTGGCGGACAAAATCTAAAAAAATGAGATTTTCAATTTTTTTCTTTTGCCAGAATTTGTAGCTTTTGAAATGCTTATTTGTTGCGCAAACCCCATATTTATAGCTACGCATAGTACATACTAAAGTTCAATTCATGGATTTTTTATGATTCCATTGGTTTTTTGTCTAGACATGCTCAGAATTCATAAATATGCCATCTTTTATAACTAGTGGAGGCGGTTGTTTTTTAAAGATAAAAAACTTCTTGCATTTGCGCCGTAGAGTATATATAATGTAGAGTGCTCGTTTACATTCCAAAAACGTATTTCTCAAGATGGCAGCCAATGCGGAGGGCTTTCATTCCTGAAAACTCAATTTTATACTCGGACTAAACTCCCCTATACATCAAATGAAAAATATTTTGTTCTACCCAAAATGCAAGGTCTGTCCAAAATTTTGTAATATTTCATTCTTATAAAAGCAAATTTATGCAACCCCGAAATACACTTTTTTCCGTGGATTCTAATAAAAAATTGAAAATGTCTAAATAAGATAGAAAAGAGACAGATATTTACTAAAGAAGAATCACAATTTGCCCCGTTCTGAAGCGCCGCCGCTGCAGTTCAAGTGCGGTATATCAGAAAAGTGTCGCGCAGTTCCACCTGGTGCGGTCTTACCTTAAAACTCAATTGGATAGTGTGGAAAGGCTTTTAGCTTAAGAATAATTTCCATGTAAGATACCACAACAAAATAAAACAGAATTACAAATCCTCCAAGAGTATCACCAGTCACGAATAAGTGCTTCTCGTCTAGCCGTTCGGATTCGGCATACAATTGTAGGTCCCTTCCATTCCTATCAAAAGGTGCACACAGGAATGGTTGCGAGTTGTTACTCACTATTTGTATTTATTATTTTCATCAAGTTGGAGTGAGATGTGAATCTAAAGATGTCAAAAAAAAAATTATAGTTGTCAGTCCAATTTGTAAACCATATTTTTGAAGCAAATAGGGCTTTTTTAAATAAATATCAATGTCATTTTTCATTAATATACCAATGAATAACACAATAGAGGTATTCACGATCCGATGCAACTGGTCTAATATCAATGTAAAATTTTCTCGACTATTACCCCGTTTACACCCTTTAAGCAAGCGAGTCCGTTTTGTATCCGAAACTAGGTTCATAAACGGAACCAAAACCGGATCCAAAACGATTCCAAATGATATCAAATAACTATGACCCCATTCACACAAGGAAACTGAGTTGCCGGCGATTTTTAGATTCTAGGCGAGAAGGGCGTAAAAGGAAGACAACAAATTTCCCCTCACACCCTTCTCGCCTACAAATTAGCCAGTTTCTGGCAACTCAGTTTCCTTGTGTGAAAGCCGGCTATGGAAATTAGAATCACCACGGAGCCATTATGTGAATGTATTGTGAGAGAGAGCGAGTATTCCAATTCACCATACTCAGTAAAAACGGAGCCTAAATGGAATCCAAAACGGACCAACAAAAATGAATGAATCGAGGCATACCCAAATGTATTGTATTAAAAAGAAACTTCCCCATCTAGTCGAGTTTCTACATTGCATACAAGAAAAAAAAAAAAAAAACAAACAGAATTTTGTTTATTTCAAGACTTCATTTTTATTTATAAATTATAAAAGGTACATTATATATTTCCACAACTTAACATATGCATATAATAAACAGTAAACTTGTATTTTAGATTGGTAATTTCTTAAAGATTTCACAAGAAAAAAATATAAAAAAGAAATGGTCTTGGCCACGCTACCTACAAAACTGAACTAAATAAATAAAAAGTGATGGAAATTAAGACAAAATGACTGTACTCTCTCTTTTTCACCGTGTATAAAAAAATTCTCTCGATTCTTGTTCTTTTCTTGTTCTTTTTACATGCGTACACAGAAAATTTGTTAATGTGTGTGAGACAATCAGTTTTTTCGGATTCCCGAGTGGTTACATAGTGAACCGAGAAATTTTAGTATATTCTTCGCATATTTATCAAAACAAATAAATAATTATACTCGCCCATGTGCAGAAACACTGTCATCAACGCATCCTTCACATCGACTCTTCGATCCAGGCTTTTTATCAACCATTTCGACTTGACTCCGCTCCTGAATTGGAATCGAGTTGGTTGAAGCTCATTTCAACTCAACTCAGGTATACAAAGGGACCAAGCGAGCTTGAAGCTCGCTCGAATACCTCATGTAAATGGGGTATATTATAACAACAACTAAAGTCCCGGTCTACATTGAAAGATTTTTCCAGTGCCGATCTTTTGTTCGTAGGTGAAGGGAGTGAAAAGGAGTAGGGATCAAATCATTTTTAACGCAAAACTCGAAACGATTTTTCCAGTCTGCTTGTGATCTCTTTCACCCTCTTTCCAGTTTTTTGTGTGTTCGGTGTGAGTGAATATCAATGAAAAATGAAAAGCACAGAAATGATTAAGTGAAGAAAAAATTTCATTGAAAAAATCGTTCTGTGTACATTTCACACGATTTATGGAAAAATCTTCGTGGAAAAATCGGGCAATGTAGATCGGGACAAAGCTGGCCATACACGATCGAGCTGAACAGCTCGGAGCCATTTGTTGGCCACGGTCCAAATTTTGGGTGCCATACACTGCCGATCCGAAAGAATTTTGGCAGTTTGGTTCTTGTCCAAACAAAAAACGTCAGCGGTCCGTTCAATGCAAAAGCACAAGTCGACTGAACTGAAGTTCTTATGATATAGTTACCCAATCAGAAACCAGGAAAATTCTAAAATACTGTGAATTTCGATCGCTTTCACACAAGGAAACTTAGTTGCCAGAAACTAGCTAGTTTGTTGACGAGAAAGGTGTGAGGGGACATTTTTTTCTTTCCCCTTACGCCCTTCTCGGCTACAAACTCCCAGTTTCCAGCAACTCAGTTTCCTTGTGTGAAAGCAGTTTTTGTGTTTTTTGTATTAAACATGACACAACTTGACAAAAAAGGGAATGAAACAGTTAGATGTTTTTGCGGAATTTTGAATAACAAAAAAACCATGCGAGCTACAAAATCGTGGTTTGCGCAGTTGATCTAGTTCAGAGAAGCTTCAAATTGTGGCAAAAAAAAATTATTTTTTTTCATTTTTTTAGATTTTAGAAGGTCGTTTTTTTGCTAACTTTTGCCAGCGGAAACTTAAATATTAAATAAACCGTTAGAGCTACAAATTCGAGGTTTGAGCCAGCAATCAGCATTTCAAAAGCTACAAATTCTGGCAAAAGAAAAAAATTGAAAATCTAATTTTTTAAGATTTTGTCCGCCAGCTTCAGTGTACCGGAAGTGCACTTTTTCAAACTTAAAAATCAAATAAAAAATCCCCAGTTAAAGCTACAAAATTAATTTTTGAGCAACAAATTCACATTTTGAAAGCTACAATTTCTGGTAAAAAAAAAAGTTCAAAAATTCGAAATTTTTTTTAATTTTGACCGTTAAAATCTTATTTTAGCGGAATTTTGAATAACAAAAAAACCATGCGAGCTACAAAATCGTGGTTTGCGCAGTTGATCTAGTTCAGAGAAGCTTCAAATTGTGGCAAAAAAAAAATTATTTTTTTTCATTTTTTTAGATTTTAGAAGGTCGTTTTTTTGCTAACTTTTGCCAGCGGAAACTTAAATATTAAATAAACCGTTAGAGCTACAAATTCGAGGTTTGAGCCAGCAATCAGCATTTCAAAAGCTACAAATTCTGGCAAAAGAAAAAAATTGAAAATCTAATTTTTTAAGATTTTGTCCGCCAGCTTCAGCATACCGGAAGTGCACCTTTTAAACTTAAAATTCAAATAAAAAATTACCCTTAAGAGATGAGAATTTTATTTTTGGGTAACAAATTAGCATTTAAAAAGCTACAATTTTGGACGTCAAAAAAATTGTCATTTTCGAATGTTCGTCCGCTAACTTCAGACTTATTTTAGCGGAAATTTGAATAATTAAAAAACTATTATAGTTACAGAATTTATTTTTTTAGAACTTAAGAGCATTAAAAAAGCTACAAATTTGGGTACCAATTTTATTTCAAAAATCTTATTATTTTGGATTTAGTCCGCTAACTTCAGACTTATTTTAGCGGAATTTTCAATAACTCAAAAACTAAGCGAGCTACAAATTTTTGGATTGAGCAACAAATTAGCATTTAATAAGCTACAAAAACTGATATCAACTTTTTTCGATTCCGCCACAAAGTGTCCGCCAAAATAAGGGACGTAATTCCCTTGCAATCAGTCAAAATTCGCAAAATATGATTTCACACATTAAATTTTGTCCCTCTTTTCCCATTCAAAAAAAAAAGTCGGAACAAAATAACGAATGCAGTGCACTATTAAAATAATACATGCTCTTACTTCTTTCTCTTTTTTTATTGCTTTTTAGTGTGGTCAAATGCTTTGGTTATGCTTTAACCAGTATCTTCGAGCTCAGTGGACGTAGTATCAAATATTCAAAAAATATTTTTAAATATCTGTAAACTGCATACTTTTTTTAGCCGAATTTGTTTTCTAATGCTACGACATAAGGCATTAAGAAAGCTGTAGAGTCAATTGATGACATTTCGAAAAGCTGCCTTTAACTTGTATCAGAGGTAGACAATCTTCTCGAAAAGGTTTTTTCAATGCAGTATTTTTGACGTTCAATAATTTAATAAACTTCTATTTTGATAAGTACAGAAATCGAATTGGAATAAATTGCTATGATTATTTATCTTATTTAAACTGTACTAAGCTAAAACATGAGTTTAGCGAAACCAATATGAAAACGCCCCAATAGTAATTTGAAGGTATTATGAGAATTCCCTTGAAAAATGTTAACATTTTTTTCATTGTATAGCTACTGTTCCTTTATTCTGAATTTCTGTGATTTTCTGTGCATTTTGTTCCCAAGATCTGTCATTTGCATTTCTTTTATATGAACTTGACAGGACTTTGGACTAAAAATCACAGAAATTCACAGAAAGTAAAGGAACAGACGTAATATATGTGTTTTTTGAGAGAGTGACTAGCCACTCAGTAAAAGTTTTAGACGGAAAACACAAACAAAATTCTCTATAATAATTTGTTTTGCTATTGTTTAGCTGAGTTGATATTCCTTCTCTCAAAAAACAGGGATTATAACAATAGCTATGAGCTTATTTAAAGAAAAAAAACGGAAATTGTATTTATTAAAATGTGAATACACTTTTCACCTACCCCTTTTACCGTTGAAGTTGTTTAAATCGAGGCGATAAAGTGGATTTTTTTCAAAGTGGATTTTAACAAAAAAAAAAATTTAACAAAGAAAGGTAAAATTCATTTCATAACTAAGGAGTATTTTGTGTATTTTTCCTTCTGTTTTTTTTTTATTGAAATATAACTTCTGGTGGTTGATAATGCGAGAGGCTTAAAAAAAATTTCGCCAAAATTGAGACTGAGCCCCTCCCAAACAAAATCCTGCGTACGCTACAGCTCTGTCTGGTTCAGGCTCTATTCACTATTGCCCAACTCCAAAAGTTGGCAAACTAAGAGTTTAAATCTGTAGTTGAATTACTTTTTATCTGAACTCCAGAGTTGAAATTTTAAAGTTGACCAAACTTCAGTTTCAAAAATATCCTTGAAATATTCGAAGCAGATGACATACTTATTTTTCAACTTTTGGTTTGCATTAGAGTAATTTTAATTTTCAGTGTAAATGGGTTTTCATTATTAAAGATAAATATAATTGACCAATTTGGATTATACTAAAAAGTGGATAGGATTAAAATCTTAATAATTATTCCTTCGTTTTCTATAGTCACAATGGACATGGCAATGAAAAAATCAAGTTACATTTGCTTTTCCCGACGTTTCGGCAGGGGTTGCTGCCTTCTCCAGGAAAAATTATGTAAAAAAAATTAAAAATTATATTAAGTTTTACATCAAATAAAATTTTCTTTTGAATGTATGCACTTTTTTTTGTATATTTGCCATATTCATTGCGATCAAAAAAAGCCGAAGAAAAAATTAAGATTTTAATCTTGTCCACTATTTAGGTGTGTTTTCTTTATTCATTTTGGATATTCATAATGTTTTGAATATAAAAATGTTGTCTGTTTATTTAATTAACAATATTCTATCTATCTATCCTATCTATCTATTCTAACCATCTTTGTTGCTGTTGTTGGTAGTAGCCCGTAGCGTAATGGTTAGTGCATTCGACTGTCACGCTGGAGGTCTGGGTTCGCTTCCCAGCCTCGTCCACCTAAAAACTAAAAAGTTTTTTTTTCAGGGCTACTGCCTCTTGCGAGGAATTGACAAATCCTCCAAGAGTATCACTTGTCACTTGTTGTTGTGTTTCTATTCCCAATCAATGGAGCCGCCGTTCTCTTTGCGTTTCCGGCATACGAATACATCATGTGGCACAGAAATCGCATTCGTAACCTGTTTCAAAATATGATACATGTTTGCATTGCTCATGCATTGCAATGAATCCTTTATTTAATTTAGAACCATGATTGCGAGGCGGAAACGATAAATGAAATCATTGTCGTAGCATTTATCAGTTCCAAAACACATAGAAACGATAAATTTTCCTACTCCGCATTATCTTGAACGAAAAAGATGATAGCCATAATTCTCCCAGAAGTAATTCGAACGAAACATTTTTACTTGCGATACACGTAGTATAGGGCAATAATTTTCCCTAACACTACGATTATAGAGAACGCGAAAAAAGTTGGTCGCGCGATTCTGTCTGTCCGTCTGTCTGTATGTACCTCGACCTACAGCCTAAACGGCTGCAGCGATTTTCTTCAAACCTTTGACTTAAGGTTCTTATGGGATTCTCTAGAGGGAAAATTGAAATTTTTTTTTATCTCAAAAAATAACGGTACCTGTCATACAACCAATACACAAAAATTGATTTATTTCAAAAACGGCTCTAACGATTTTGAAAAAAAAAATTACGAGCTACTATAATTACTAAAGTAAATATTTTGGAAGAAAAAAAAAATTTTTTTGTAACGGTTATTAACGGTACCTGTCATAGAACCGATTTTTTGGTTTTCAAATTTCTCGTTACGGCTACACCGATTTCAACCAAATTTAGTAGTAGTATTAGTAGTAGTAGCAGTAGTATTAGTAGTATAAGTAGTAGTAGTAGTAGTAGTAGTTGTAGTAGTGGTAGTAGTCGTAGTAGTAGTAGTAGAAGTAGTAGTAGTAGTAGTAGTAGTAGTAGTAGTAGTAGTAGTAGTAGTAGTAGTAGTAGCCAACACCTGAAAATCCGAAAATGGTAAAACCAAAAATACTTCTAATCCGACCAATCGAAAAGTTTGAAACACCTGAATATTAAAAAAGAACTGCTAAATTGAAACTGGTCAAAATCAAATTTGAGATCTCTTAAGGTTCAGTTAAACTGAGTTTTAATAGCTGACTGCTCCCCATACCATTTCATTATTTCCTCTTTTCTCGCACGTCATGTAAACATAAACTATAACTATCTGGTTGGAACCATCCAAATTGAACTTAATTTATTTCAGGAAGGACTAATGACGTTCTCATTCATATCGTCTGACTCAGTACTACTGATTTTTTCTTCTTTAAAAAAGCCGTTGGTCGCCAACCAATCGTTTAAAAATGCACTGTTCCTTCTCGCATACTTTTCAATTCATATTATTTTTTCACTTAAGATAAACAAAATAATCCTTAAAAAAAAATCTTTTAACTTATGAAAACTCATTTGCAATTATAAACCATAAATGAAAAAACACTTATAAGTGGACATTAATTAACTACCACGATAATAAAGATGTTTACAATTTTTCAAAACGGAACAATAAATTGCCTTTAAATCGTTTTATCTTACATCTCCAAGCATAAAATATATAATACAATACCAGATGTCGCATTTCAGATTCATCCGTTTGCAGGTCATTCCAATTCAAGAATCGCGAGCGAAAGGGATAATATTCCTTATTCGCTTTTGGTGTCCTTGAATCGGAGTATTGCAAATTAATTCTTTGTAGGTATAGATATAGAAATATTTACAAAGCACTATTAAGTGTTTCTGTCGTTATAAATGTCAACTCCTTAATCTTGTGTGACCATAATGAACCACCTCATGTTCTTTGTAACAGAATCACGACATCATTGGCAGAAAAGGAACCCTTTTTCTACGAACTCAATAGGTTTCGGACTTTTTGGTCATGATTTTATATGGAAAATTATAGGTGTCTTCTACGTTGACCAGTTTTGGTTTGTGATGATTATTTTGACTCCACTGGTTGTTTCAAGGACGAATGTTTTCAATGCTAAGCATGTACAGGTGATCTTGGAACACATTAATGAAATATAAAGAAAAAGGGTGAACATGTTTCTAGCATAAATAATAATGACCTTTTTTTGTAAAGTTTGCTAATAGTCAGATGTAAATAGATAGTGTTGACTTGAAGGGCGTTCAATGTTTGCAAAAATTACCATAATAGTTGATGAATTGCCTATTATATGATTTGCATTCTTTTATAAGGTTCGTACATTAAATCTTTTGAAAGTGACCTTCGATTTTGGCAGCAAGGCCTTTTGGGTTTTCACGTTTCTTAATTTAAAGAAGGTGATTCAAATTACAAACATAGCCATCCTTTCTTGTAATGCATTGTCTCAAGGCATCACTTTCAAAAATGCGCTTCGTGCAGTGCAACTGTTCTCGTAGTGTTTTGCACTGACTTATGAGCTTGGATAAATCTTTCTAAAAACGTTTTTAGGGTCAGATATTCATTATTTAATTCTCTTTTTAAATATTGTTATTTTAGTGATATCTAACCACCTCGAAGTCATCCGGCGCACTTTCGATTTTCGGAAAAAGAAAAATGGCAGTCGATGTATCTCTAATTGTAAATTTCATTTATCAAAAAAAAAAATATTATACACCCACTCGTTTCTTTTTTTTTAATAAAAAAAATGAACTTTGTATGGAACTTTAAAAGCACATCTCCGTTACTTAAACCGAATTTCAAACTGTACAGGGGCTCAAATAATACATCTCTTCGATATGTTTACTGGTGTACACCCAACATTTTTTTTTAATACCTCCATATCTTGAAAAGTAAAAGTTCTAGACACATCCGGTTTTCAGTTTTTGACTAAGAACTGATAAGAACATTGAAATTTTTTTTTTTTTCAAATTTGAGTTGGAAAATCAATTTTTAAGAAACTTGAATATTAAATAAAAAAAATAACGGCATTCACGAATTTAATTTAAAAAAAAATTGATTTATACAGGGAAAAACTACTTTTTGGTAAATTTTGTTTGAAAACTCAACATTTCGAAAATGACGATATCTTTTCTTGAAATTTGGCTTAAATTGTTTTTTTTTTTTTAATATTTTCTAGAATACTAAGGTACCCATTAGGAAAAATTTTCAAAAAGTAAAAGTTATTTGCGCATTAATTGCAAAAGCGATTACGATATGTAATTGTACTTTAATGTTTTATACGTATTAACTATTTTTATGTACTTTTTTTTATCCAAGAAGAGGTTTTTGTTTGGATTCGTTAATTTATTTTTTTGATTTTAATTCATTTAATTTTGTGTATGTTTATTTTTGTCTTCTAAAAATTAATTATTATTTTTCAAGTAAGGTTTATTTAATATAAAATTCAGTTTCTAATAAATTATGGCTTTGTTGTTATTTTTAGATATTATTTTTCCACTTTTTAGGCCGTGGTCCAACTAACCCCTCCGACTGATCCAACTTACTCAGCTAGTGGGGCAAGTTGGACCACTTGGACTTGTTGCTCTTGAGGCTATATAATTTTTCTGCTGCCACACATTTTCAAATTTTTAAATTGCATTTAGAAGCAAAAATTCCATAATTTGAATTAATCCCAGTTTCATAGTTCTACTATGAGGTTGGTAGTTATAACACTTCCAGAAAAAAGTGGTCGAACCGGCCCTACCGTACCATAGAAATTTTAAAAAACTTTTAAGAAAATGTTTGCTCAGCTCGAAAAAGGCTTTAAAAATTTTGATAAAAAAAAATGTGCGAGTTCTTAATAAGTGCATTTTATTTTGAAATAAAAGATTGTTTTATCTTGAATTTTTATATTAACAGTAGATAGGATACTCTGATGCCTGGAACAACTTTTTATAAACCGATGAAATGTGGTTTTTACACAGAATAAGTTTTTTCGATTAAGAAAATGTTTTTCTTTTAATTCTATTTTCCAAAAACGAATTTATGAATTTTTTTAATATAAAATTTTTATCTGAATATTAATAATTAATTTACTTTGGTGTTCCAAATTTTTGTTTTTAAAAATGATTTCAAAATTGTATTTATAAAAAATTGTTTAAAAAAAAAAACTCTTTTAATTTTGTGCTTGCATTGATTCAAGAAATTAAAATAGGAACTATTTTGTTAGCTCAAGCTACTTAAGCTAAAAAAGTGGGTGTCGCAAATTTGTTTTTATTGATTTTTTTTTATTTGATTTTTAGAGAGAAAATCGATTTTTTTAGGGCCAAAAGTAACGGTACCTACTATAAAATAAACAAACAGAAATGTATTTATCTCAAAAACGGCTTTAGCGAATTGCTATTAAAAGTATGAATATTATTTTGATAAAAAAAATTTACCAATAACGGTTATTAACGATTAGAACCGGTTTTTTTGGTTTCAAATTTCTCCATAACGGCTTCACCGTTGTTGACCAACATTTTTATACAGAAGGTCCTTAACAATTTTGCATGTAGGTACAAATTTTCGAAAAAAATCAATATCTTGAAAACGGCTTAGTGAATATTTGTAAAATTACAGATGGCATACTTTATTTTAAGCTCTATAGCTATTTAAAATGTTTTAAAGCTATTTAAATAATAGTGTTAGTCATAATTAATAGCTTTAATAATTATAACTATAATTTATAACTTTACTTAAAACTTTTTTTTTTAAAGATCAAAATATTATTGAACGAATAGCTTACATTCTTAATTTCTATAGCTACGTTAAATTTGTTAGCTACGAGAGTAAGTTCATGTTCATTCGTGGATTTTAGTTTATTTTTTATTTTTTCCAAGCTACATAAATACTACTTTTGTTTTTAAAATTCAATGCTCTTATCAATTTTTAGTCAAACATTCATGACCGGATTCTTAAATTTTTCATAATTCTTAAGAAAATCAATATTAATAACAACTACTTTCTCCTTCTTATGAAGTGGAAATACGCAAAAGGGTGTTGGAAGGAATTTTAACAATAGAAGTCCAAATTTTTATATTACAGGAACACCAATTTTTGTTAAAGTTGTTAAACTAAATGTCCTATTTTTAATGCTTGACAAAATGAAGATACAAAACAAGGGCCCACTGTCATATCTGGGTAAAACACAATCATTTCTGGAGTTAAGGTGACTTGTACTATTAAATTGACATACAAAATTGGTAGGAGCATTGAATTGAAAAAAAAAAAAAAAAAAAAAAAATACTAATGTAAGTAGGTACTTGAAAAATTAACATTTGGAAAAAAAAAAACAGTTTTAAAAAGTTTTTCATAATTTTTTTTTTTAATTTTGAGTTGAAAATCAATTTTTCAAAAACTATGCTTTCCTTTTTATAAAAAAATTAAAGAATGCAAAATCAAATTAAAGAATTGCAAAGCAAAATTTTTAGCACCTCATATATGGGATATTCGCAAAAAAAGTATGCCATATAAAAGGTCAGTTATTGGTCAAAAAAGGTCAACTAGTTTCAGAAATTGGTCAGCCATAGGAAATTTTTAATCAATGGGATATGGGATATTCGCAAAAAAAGTGTACCATTGCAAAGGCCACCGACTTGTGATAAAAGGTCAGCTAGTTCCAGTAATTGGTCAGCCATAGATTTTTTTAATAATTTGTAAAGCTTGTTGCAAGGTCACAGTATAAGACTTTTAGCAACTCATTGGTCAGCCATAGTTTTTGTTTAATTGAATTTTTAAAATTTATTTTTTCAACGTCGTATAAGACTTTTAGCACCTCATTTGTGGGATATTCGCCAAAGGAGCATACCATTTGAAAGGCCAATGACTCGTGATAAAAAGTCAGCTAGTTCAAGTAATTGGTCAGCCATAGGTTATTTTATATGAATTTTTGAAGTTTTATTGTTTTTCAAGGCCGTATAAGACTTTTAGCACCTCGCATTTATGGGATATTCGGAAATAGAGTATACCAATTGAAAGGCCACTGACTCGTGATAAACCGTCAGCTTGTTTCAGTAATTGATGGTCAGCCATAGTTTTTTTTAATGAAGACTCTTATACTGTCACCTTGAAACAATCTTTAAAACTTCATTTAAGAAAACCTATGGCTGACCAATTCCTGAAAAGGACCGTCGGCCCTATTACATTGGCGATGGGCCCTCTTTTAAGTTTGGTCAAAAGTGATAAAATATTTGTCATATGAAAGGGCATGAGGTATACCTACTAGATTTTATAAGGTATGGCAGTTTAAATCCAGCGCGAAAATGGTGTTTTGGAGCGTTTTACAAAAATAGGTTTTAAATTTAAAAAAAAAAAACCAATACTGGGAAAAAATAGCAAAACTCAAAGAAAAGTGTTTTATCATTTTTTTTAACTATTCTTTAATTTTGTTTTTAAATCGAGTTATCTCAAATCAGTCAACTGTTTTTGAGAAAATCTTTTTCAAACAAAAAAAATGGTGGAAAAAGAAAGCTAAAAATAAAAACGATTACTAATTTTTGTAACTATATTGTTAAATAAAATTCTAAATTGACTTCAAGGTTTGGCTGACTTTATTGATTCTTAAAACCCGATGTTTTTGGATTTTTTAGGCTTTGAGAAAATTGAAAATTACTAAAAATTAAGCGTTTCTTATTACAAGGTTTCAGAATTTCTTGAAAATAAGTTTTATTAATTTTCTCAAAATTTATAGAAAAGATCAACCGTCAGGTTTGCAATGTTCAATTAAGAATGAATATTAGCTTGAATGTCTTTTTCTCAAAAACCGTTGATAGAAATTACATGAAATTACTTGAAAAACAAATATGAGTTTTTCGACCTTTTTTATACAACATATATGTTTCATAACTGTTAACAGTAGGCCTAAAATACACATGCTGTTTTTCAATGAATTTATAGCACAAATACTTACAGCCATATTATTGTCTCATTTCAAAACTACTTTTACGGCAAAACTAGTTTTATAGAATTTTCGAGTTTCAAGTTTTGAAGAAATCGGTATTATTCACTTATGTTTTGAAATCTAAAACTCGAAATCTTAAAACTAGATTTGGATAAAACTAGAAACTCTTAAAACTATAAATAACTGGTTTTAAGAGATTCAAAACTAGTTTTGTGTAATTCATTACAATTTAAATGTATAGCAAACAGCGTGAACTATGAAATGTGAAAAAATAAACAAAATTCATTTAATAATTGTGATTGTGGCACGGAATCTCGTATTTCTCGAAGTTTTTTATACCACACTTTCAGAAATTAATTTGTGGCACTTGGTTTCAGTGATAGTAAAAAGTTCTGTAATTTTCATGTGAATTGTCTACGCCAAACGACTTAAACTTTTTATTTAAATATAATTTAAATAAAAATTTTAACCTATTTTACAAAAAAGTGTAATAAAAAGTGGTAATAAAAATTCGTCATGTTTTTAAAGAAAAGTTGTAAGATAAAAGTTCAGAAACTACTCAAGTTTGACATGAGTTTTAATTATTCCTATTCTTCTTGTCATATATCTATAGAAGTCAGTTAGGGCAACACAACTAGTTTTATGCCCAAAACTAGAAACTTTCTTGACAGCCTGAACTACATAGTTTTAGTATAAAAAGCGAATAATACCTACTGATTTTTTTTTCGAAAACTATTAATCAATTTTGACAAAACTCAAAAGAAAACTAATTTTTCTTTTCCAGTTTTACAATATTTTCAGTAATGTGGCTGTTAGTGTGTACTAAAATTTTTTTGAAACCTAAAATCATCGAATGTTTTTTTATCTTTCAAGTATCGTATTTTGTTTGTATATTACTAAATAACTTTAACATACATACCTATATGTCAAATATCGTTGAAAAGCTTATGATTATTTATTTACTTGTAATCCAATATGTAGGTAGGTATTTCCATTTTAAATATTCTAGACTTACAAAAAAGGTATGCAAATATGACAGATTTATGTATACTTAGGTATAGCTTCAAGTCAAAAAAGTTGAACTTATCTACGTATGAAAGGTATAGATATACTTAACTAGTATATAAAACATCTGTAGATATATCCCTCTTAACACCTTTTTAAATGTTCACTACTAATCAATGTCACGCTTTAAATTAAAAACCAACCTGTAAACCAGAAATTAAAATTATGCGTCCGTCAATATTTTCCTTAGGGAATTTTTGGAAGCTTTAGAAATAAAAAAACCAAAAACGACCACCACGTGTGCAAAAAATGGTTTCATTTTTTAAAGACAGACATACCATAACTTCTGTACACCCCATGCCATGATGCTGTAGTAAAATGATTAGGTATATTTTTGTGCGCCCTTCCATCGCCAAAAAAAATATGATAAAAACAAAATCGCACCCGTGGCTTGTAGCACAAAGAAAAAATTAAAAAAAAAAGTTAGAGCCAACGCACAAGGCAAACATTAAACAGAAAAAAAAAAAAAACAATGATGGAAGGAAACTTCAGCCTCGACAATCTATCTCTCTCTTTTTCCTCTGCCTCAAACCAAATTCGTCAAAAATCTTTTGTTATACGCCATGCTCCTGATCCTGATCCTGATATTGTGCGTACAACGAAGTATACAAACAGCAACAGCAGTGGCAGCAGCACCAAACAACAACAACACATAAACACAAATGGAATCCCTCTTTCCTGAAGTCCAGAAACACCATCACACTACCACCCGGTACTCTCGCCCAGGCAGGATACGACCTTAAGACGATGAGCAAAGCAACGCCGAAATTCGTTTATTCTTTTTTTTTTGTGTTTTTCTGTTCGTTGTTCATGTCCATAGAGTGATTTTGATGGATTGCTGTCATTAATCTATGACGTACGCAACTACCATAGAAAATACCAGGGATATTACACTTACTCAGTGAGACGGGGATGGGATTGGGATTGGGATCTCGGCGCTTGCTACAAAAATATACAAAATTGGATAGATATCCTGCCACACCGAATACGAAACGAATCGCCACAGGATGCGAAATGGAATTTTTCCCTTCTTTAAAAAAAAAGAACAAAATCTAAAAGTTGTTTTTTTTTTGGCAGTCATTCTTATTTGATGGAATATACACTCCAAGTTATTTGATATAGGTCTCGAATTTCTATAGCGCTTGATATTGGTATTTTTAGTAGGTATAAATAAAAAATCTACGTAGAAAAAAAAAAAAAAAAAAAACTTGGAAGCTTCTGATGATTCCGAAAAAAATATGTTTTCAGAAAGAAAAGAATGAAAATTTCGTTGCTGTACTCAGTAACTTATCAAGAAGATCACCGGATTTGCAACAAACAAAAAAAAAAACACGCTGCAAAAGCTCAGTAAAGCCATTAATTTTTAGGCGGACCTTTGTATTAAATTTGTCATTTAAATGATGTTCATTGAGTCAATCAAAAGTAAAGGGTTTTCCAATAAGAGGCTTTATTTTGAATAGCCCGCTAGTTTTCGCAGTTTTGACGATTCCTCGTCGATCGTATTTTGCATAAAAACTTTGGTCTTGAGACTTTTTTTTAACAGAAGAACTCAAGCCTGTCGATCACCAGCAACGTCGTATCTCCGCTGATTGGGTCCTTGAAATGCATCAAAATTACCCGGATTTCCATCGTTAATAAGCAGAATTGTCGCATTTTGTGCTCGGAAAATACAAAAATGATTGAGCCTCTCCATCCTCAACGTTAAATGTTTGGTGCGGTTTTTGGGCTAGCGGTTTGTGTGATTGGACCTTATAAAAATAAAGGTACCAAAGGCCTAGTGACTATAACAACTCGCAACCAACGGCATGACAAGTGATACTCTTTGAGGAGTTGTCAATTCCTCGCAAATGGCAGTAGCCCTGAATAAATTTTAGTTTTTAGGTGGACGATGCTGGGAAGTGAAACTAGACCTCCAGCGTGACAGTCAATCGCACTTACCGTTAAGCTACGGGCTACTGGACGATTAGACCTTACTTATTACAAAATGAGACTGGTGCAACTGTAACGGTGATTGAATTGCGCTACTGAGCTATGATTAATGATTTTTTATGGCCGGAATTGGAAGATAATTTGAAGTGGGGGACGCGAACGTTTATTTCCAACAAGACGGCGCGCGGCGGCAGTGGTGCTAGGTGCCACACAAGCAACGAAACAATCGCAATTTTGCAAGAAAAGTTTCCTGACCGTGTTATTTCTCGAAGATGTGATCACAATAATTAGCCACCGAGATCATTGTGATTTAACAGCTTTAGACTTTTTTTCTTTTCATTTTGTGGTTGAAGTTGTGGCGGTTCCAGCTTGACGTCAAGCTGAGGGGAAATGTATTTAAGTTCTCCACCGGGATTGGGTACTTAATTATCCAAAAAAAAAATGGAACTTAATTATGGCATCATTAGATTCTGAATTTCAGTTGTTGGTTCCAGCTTAACGGACCTGTTAAAACGGCCATTTGGTGGTTTAAAATAATTAGTAATACTTACACAATATTCAACCTAGTACCATTCTATAAAAATTATTTACCATCGAAGTAAATCGACTACAATTTTGCGAATATGATTTTATATACAAACCTATCTATACATTCCACAATCAAGCTCGTGCCGTGCATCAGTTTCAAATAGTTTGTGGCTTCGTTTTAAACGATCAAGGAGTCGACGGATTTGTATGAATGCAACATGCAACTCATCGGCGATTTGATTTTGATTTACGAAAATTAAATGATCAATATCCTTGTTTTTCGCAGCCAAAATGGCTCGTGCCAATTTTGGTTAAAATAATTCTTAACGATATTAAAAAAAATATTCATTAACCCGTTTTCAAGATATTGAATTTTCAAAAAAAAGAATAAATGCCCCTCCGCGTCTAGGGAATCAACATAAGAAACCTTAAGTCCAAAGTTTGAAGAAAATCGCTTTAGTGGCTTAGTCTGCAGCTCGGCGTACAGACAGACAAGCATGCGGGAGCCGATTTGGAGTGAAAAATATTTTCATTTTTGGCTAAAAAATTTGTACGGCAAGTACCGTTATTTTTGTTACTATAAAAATTTAAAAAAATGTGCAAGTGTATTATTCAAAAAAACATTTGGCAGATAACAAGTTTGAAGAAAATCCATTCAGCCGTTTAGGCTATGTAGTTTCGCGGACAGACGCGGAGAGACAGAAATGCGGGACCCACTTTGTTTCGTGATGTTACGGTAAAATATAGCTTGTGTTGCTTTATTCTGAACTTCTGTGATTTTCTATGCATTTTTTTAATATGAACTGGACAGGACTTCGGACTAAAAATCACAGAAGATCACAGAAACTCAAAGTAATTATATACACAAAAAAATAATAACATAATAAAAATGGGTATACAGCCTGGTGCACCACTATTTTATTGATCGCAAGTTGTTCAAACGTGGTTCTGTTTCGGTTCATAGTCTTAAACCATCGATTTTGGTGAATTAACTAAGGTTAAGCCATCCAGGGTTCAATCTTCTTATTGGCTACTATCACAAAACTCCTTAAACGCCCATAGTAAAAATCTCATAGATTGAGATTGTTTTTTTTTTTCTGCGCCAATTCTCTAGGTTCTCATTTTGTCCGCAGAATTTTAAAGAAAACTAAAATAATTCACGACGATTATCTACAGATTTATATTCTGACTCTAATCGAATCCGATTCAACCTCTTCGAAGTTTGTTTTCTTGATGCTTTATCGGATTCTTTTACGTAATGTTTTTTAAGTACGTCAAAATAGTTGAAAAGCTGATTAATTCCCCTGATTCAACCCCTTTTTACGCTACTGGATTGGAATCCCCCCCTTTCGTTCGTTATCGTTCACAACTATTGGTTCAGATGAATTTTAGGCATAATTTTTATTTGAATGCATTATTTTAATATTTTTATACATATTCATGTGTAGTTTATCACATAAGTACAGGCTATCGTATATTTATAAAAAAGGTTGAGGTATAGGGTAAAGGCGGGAGATATGGCACCCCTTTTTATTTTTCTTATAACTTTAAAAGTAAGAGGATAATCATTTTAAACATAGATTTATATAATCTGTAGCTAATTAATGAACCAAACAAAATGGATTACTAGGGGATTTCACAATGCGAAACATATTTTTTTTTTTTCAAAAGAAAAATGCATTACAATAAAGACAAGTGAAAAAAATGGCTTGTGATAGGTATGGCACCTACTGGCGGGTGATATGGAACTTTACTTTTTAAGTGATTTTTTGCCACAGTTGTTATTTATATACGTAAAATGCAATGGTACTTGACAAATTGTGCACTTCATGCAGTCGAAAGTTACAAAAAAACTGTTCTAAAATTAAAACCAAAAATTTGTTAGAATCAGGAAGGGGTGATATGGCACCAGTGTAAATGTACTGAATTTTGGTGGTGCCATATCACCCTTTGGACATTGCTACTGTTATTCGAAATGAAAAGAACATTTACGTATGTGCAGTTATATCAGTAAAAAGAAACAAACAGACAAGATTCACTCTTTGTTTTTCCGTTAAAACGAACACCTGACACCGAACGCTTTCGTTTCTACACTATTAATACAAAAATACAAAAAAATAAACTTACAAAAAAATCACCTTTTTTGTATTTTTGGATGTAGTTTAAACATTTAACAAGCTTCTTGGATTTCAACTGCACCCATTAGAAGCTTGTGTGAAACTTAAAGATATTCTGAAGTAATTGTTTAAAAGAAATGTCATAAAGTGGGAAATATTGAAAGGGTGCCATATCCCCCGTAGTGCCATATTATCCGACTTTACCTTATGCAAACAAAATTTATAAAAATACTATCCTAATCGAGTAATGCGCAGTGTACATATGTATATTATATCTAAATGCTATATGACATTTATTTGTTTAAGGGGTTTTGGCAACAATATTTATTTAAATTTAATTTTAAATTAAATTTTTAATTTTACAAAAGTGTTAGAAAATTCAAGAATCTTCAATTGAAGAGGACATTTTTATCATCTTCCTTTTTAAAAGGAAATACATCGGAATTCAAATAAGCTTTTTGTTATTTAATTTCATATATTGGCCCATACGGAGTTACCTTAAAATATATATTTTTAACATATAGGTATACGTCAAATAATATAATCAAAGCACAATACAAAATTACAAAAAATAAGGAGACACACGTTATTTTTAAAGCTAATGTATGGAATATATGTACATAAGTTTATGTAGGTATGGGTAAAGAATATAAGTATAGGTATATTCTTTCTATGATGACAGGATACTTTTGTGTACGCCATGAAAATGCTTAAGCAGTCGTTACGCATTTGGAATATTAAATGAACCAATAAATGACATTTTCGGAATAGTTTTAGTACCATGCTTAGCTTTTACAAGATTTTCCAATAACCAGAGAGGACATATTAAAGGATATGTCAAGCAAAATGAGGGGAAAACAACGATATACATAAGATCTTTGGTTCGAAAGTTTCCTAATTAAAGATTAATTTTTGATTTTTTTCCTAACTACAAAATGTCCTTAAGCTTGAACATGAAAAAATGACGAATCTAAATCATTGAGAATTCATTGAAAAATAAAATCCTTATATTTTTCATATTATATTCCCGTAGGAGTATATAAGATCCTTATATTTATACAGACTTATGTATGTACCGTCCCTCATTCTACACATTGTACATTTATACATGTGAATGTGATATCCATTTCGAGCGATTGGTGTTTCATTATTCATACAGGACTATAATAGGAGTGTCGATTTGAAGTCGATAATCTTCTGGGAATTGTCATTCTGGACGAATACAACCTTCGATTAATCATTTGTATTGTTTTCCATTATAATATTGACCAGAGGGATATATGTATATATTTTAGGATTGGAAATTTGTTTTCTAACGTGAAGAATTTGAAAATAAGATAAACCCTTGTATTTATAATGTTCTATAGAGCTGGGTTAATATTTTGCTGTCTAAAAAGAAATCCATATGCTTTTTTTCGTGATATGAAATAACATATAGGTTACATATAGGTAGAAGAGAATAAATAGAATTTTAGTTTTTAGCTTAGTTTTTGAAAATTATATTTTTATGTTTAAAAGCCAGTTGTGCAATGGGTGTACGGAACTAAAATAATTTGAGTTTGAACTTTTATTTAAAAAAACTGTTACGGTACTAAAAAAAACTTCATTTATAACAAATAAAAGAAAAAGGGAATTCTGGATTAATATTAAGGTATAAAATGGTATGGAAAGTTTCACCGTTTTTAATTTTTTTCTTTGCTTTGAGAGTCAATTTTTTTTTCCCACCTAAACGGTCTGAATAGATCCTTCTCCATTACGATTTTTTTTTATTTTCTCAACTTGACCTTCATGCTCTACATTTTGTTCACACCTTAGGCGAAAAACCTAGTATACATTGTTTCACTGTAAGACTCAGAAATTAGAAAATTCTAGAATTTAACAGTAAAACTAAGAATTTTCAGCGACAAATCACATATGTATGTAGATAAAAGTCAAAAAATTAAGCATTTGCTATGGGAGCCACCCAAGGTACCTACTGTTGTCCAAGAAAACTGTTGACATAGGTACATAATTACCATTTACCTGACCACTGAACTGAAAATGATCTAAGTAATTTATTTAAAGTTTGACAACCAGAAAAACTTTTAACCTTTTCAAATGAAAAAATTGAACAGGAAGCAGAAAAACTGGTTGCTTAATACAACGAGGACCTGTCAGTTGATGTTTTTGAACAACTAATTGCTTTAAAATCCTATTTCAGAAATTCAGAAAATTCTGTCAACACAGGAACTCACAGAGTTATTGCTAATTAAATCAGTAGCAGATCTAGGATTAGGCTGTGGGGGGGGGGGCTTGGTAGATCCAGTTTGTGACATTAATGGCCAGTTTCACAAGTTAAACTACAATTTATGTTTAAACTTAAGTTCAGCACTTGATTCGGTTTCAAAGTAAACCTTGAACTTAGATAATTCTGTAGTTGTAGTTAGGATTGGGAGTGGATTGATAAACAAAATATAAGTATGATGGTTTGTAGGTGCATATATCGCGGTATCAAAAACAACCGTCTCTCAGGATTCTTTTTCAGCGTTTGCGGGGGTTTGAAAATAGCGATTTTCAAGTTTATTTTGTCAGAGGTATTACCACTTCAATAAATTTAAAAAACAGTGTGTATTCGAATATTTGCTATGCCTATTTTAATTTCAAAAGATTTATTACTATTTTTATTTGATAGGATTATCTTGGTACAGAAAACATGTTCGACCTATTACCCGCACATAATAAACGAACTTGGTTGTGTTACCTCAACGACTTCACATGTAATTATTTCAATTGGAAGTCAAACAGAAACCTAAATTTTTGAGCATCGTAACAATTTTTTTTTTTCAATTATTCAAAAGCGGCAAAAAATTGATAAGCAAGCAAATCACCCTAATTTCAGCATCACTCTTTTGACACCAAAAGTGAGGAGTTTTTAGAAAAAATTCAAATTTTAATTACAAAAATATGTATCACTTAACTTTTAGCTACAAAATGATTGATGTGAGAACAAACTCTGAATCGCATTTCCAAAAATTAATTATTTTTGAATTCATATTTGGCGCGTTTTATTGGAAAGAATTTCTGATAGCGCGGTAAAATTACCCTCTCGGTAAGAACAACAAAAATTAAGAATGTGTCGATTAGATAGCCAACCAATAAACGGGCTACGTTTAAGAAAAACTATTTAAATTGAAAACGAACATTTTCTGTATAGTTTTGTTCAGTAATATGATTTGTTGGTAGTTCTGATTTTTTCTTAAAACACACGGAAAGAATTGAAAATTTGAGACATTAATGGCCAGTTTCACAAGTTAAACTACAATTTATGTTTAAACTTAAGTTCAGCACTTGATTCGGTTTCAAAGTAAACCTTGAACTTAGATAATTCTGTAGTTGTAGTTAGGATTGGGAGTGGATTGATAAACAAAATATAAGTATGATGGTTTGTAGGTGCATATATCGCGGTATCAAAAACAACCGTCTCTCAGGATTCTTTTTCAGCGTTTGCGGGGGTTTGAAAATAGCGATTTTCAAGTTTATTTTGTCAGAGGTATTACCACTTCAATAAATTTAAAAAACAGTGTTGATTCGAATATTTGCTATGCCTATTTTAATTTCAAAAGATTTATTACTATTTTTATTTGATAGGATTATCTTGGTACAGAAAACATGTTCGACCTATTACCCGCACATAATAAACGAACTTGGTTGTGTTACCTCAACGACTTCACATGTAATTATTTCAATTGGAAGTCAAACAGAAACCTAAATTTTTGAGCATCGTAACAATTTTTTTTTTCAATTATTCAAAAGCGGCAAAAAATTGAAAAGCAAGCAAATCACCCTAATTTCAGCATCACTATTTTGACACCAAAAGTGAGGAGTTTTTAGAAAAAATTCAAATTTTAATTACAAAAATATGTATCACTTAACTTTTAGCTACAAAATGATTGATGTGAGAACAAACTCTGAATCGCATTTCCAAAAATTAATTATTTTTGAATTCATATTTGGCGCGTTTTATTGGAAAGAATTTCTGATAGCGCGGTAAAATTACCCTCTCGGTAAGAACAACAAAAATTAAGAATGTGTCGATTAGATAGCCAACCAATAAACGGGCTACGTTTAAGAAAAACTATTTAAATTGAAAACGAACATTTTCTGTATAGTTTTGTTCAGTAATATGATTTGTTGGTAGTTCTGATTTTTTCTTAAAACACACGGAAAGAATTGAAAAATCACCATTTGCTAAATTTTAGGTTGTAATTTACGAAACTCTTTTATTTTTTGTAAATCAAGGCGCTTTTTAAAAAATAACTGAAAACTTTGTAATTTACTACTCAAATCATCGTAAAAAGCAACATTTTATAATTCGATATTTATTATCAAAAGTTATAATTCGAGCTTGTTGACTTGAAAGTAAATTACAAGTTTTTGAATCGCAATCTACTACTTCGGGGGAATATTTTAAATTTACAACTTATTGATCTTGTTTTGCGAAATTTAAATGGTGATTTTCATTTTCTCAATCCTAAAACCAACAAAATGTAAGTAGCTACGATATAAGTATTGACCCCAAACTATCGCAATTTACGAAAATAGTTATTTGCAATACTATACAGTAAATTACAATTTTTGTATGCGTAATCTAACACTTCGAGGGGAATAATTTAAATATTTATATGGTGATTTGAACCAACGAACAAGTAAATAAGTTTTTAAAATGATTAAGCTTCAGCATAGTCCCTTTATATCGTGCGATGGCCTAGGTGGTAGCGTATTGGATTGATATGCGGAAGGTACCAGGACCGAATCCCAGAGAAATCATGTAATTAAAATAAAAGTCTTTTCAAATATATAAAATTGTATATACATTTCAGAATAAAAAGGAAGCGACTGTAAGCACCCCTGTTGTGGACAAAAATAACAAAACAAAAATACACGCAAATAAACATTTCGACAATCCGTAGATTTGAAAATTTTCATTTTTTTCATTTTGACTACGAAATAATAATTATAATAATTCAATTTGGATGCCTGTAATAAAAATAAATTAAAAAAAAATGCCACCTAGAGCAGGGATCGAACCCGCGACTCCAGCTTAGCCATCAATCACTATACCCAAATTGATACAAATTTATATCAAATTGCGATTCGCTAATGGCAATATTTTTTTTCCTCGGTCGAATTATTGATACTCAAAAGTGTTGAAATATAAGTTTTGAGTGTCAATATCTTCATTTCGCTAATTTTTAATATTGCAAACAAAAGGTCTTAATTTAGTAATTTCCAATCCAAGGTCCAAAACTGGATTCATTTTTCGTGATTTGTAGCTTATTTTTCTTCAACTGATCTAAGAATTCTTTCCGTGCAGTCCCTGGTATGTACCTATTTAAAGACCATATATGTATACTCAGAGAAAAAAATATTTATTTTTAACTATTTTTTAACTATTTTCATACTAAAAATCGGGAACACTATTTTAAATAGTTAAAAAATAGTTATTTTTGGCTATTTTCATTGTCAATTAATAACTTTCGTAAAATCAACTGCTTAATAGTTAATATTACTAGGTAAAATAGTTATTTTTAACTGCCAGTTGATGTTTGTTTCCAAAACCAACTATTCGATAGCAAATATCAGCTATTCAATAGTAAAGCCAACTATGCAATACTTACTTACTTACTTTACTATTACTCAACTATGCAATAGTCAATGTTATTAGTAATAGTAGTTATTGGTGACTATTTGATTTTTTCAGAATCAACTTTTTGATAGTCAATTTAACTATTTAAGCTGCTACATTTATAACACTCTGCATAGTTAAATGCGACCTAATAGAATAGTCGTTGAATGACTATTAATATCGCCATCTTCAACACATGTTTTCGAAATGCTTACCTGTTAGTTTTATACTTGCCGCGTATGCAATAGAATAATTAGTTTCCTGAAAATTCTTCAAAAAATTAACAATAACAATATTTTTTTGAATCATTTCAATTGAAATTTTACATTTTATTGTATCTTAAGAATTTAAAAAATTAAGCCTTATTAAAAAAACTGAATACCTACAGCTTGCCGTCCTCGATTGGCTTACAAGTAGGTATATGTCTGGAGAATATTTTCAGCTTTGGTTTGTTAAACGTATTTCAAGTCCTTCACCTTCTCCACTGCACTGGCGTCAAGCACTTCTAGATTAAAAATTTCACCTATACAATTAGAATCGTTTTCTTTATTTATTTTAGTTTTTTTTTTTTTTTGTTAAATTTCTTACCACTATTTCTGCAAACAACTTTTTCCAAAGGACGCTCAGCACAGACTGATCGACATGCAACAAAGAGATCGCGACGCGCAGGCGAAACTACTACGCATAGTCATTTTCAACTATGTAGTAGTTGTTTTGCATACCATAATGCATTAAATTAAATAAATACTACTTTTTCATAGTAGAAAGCTATTACAGAATAGTCAGAATTGATTGTTTATTCCTATTTTAAAGAAACTGTCTAATAACTATGCTCTAATATGAAAACAGTCACAATCAACTATTTTGTATAGTCACTAAATAAAATGATTGATTTTTAACTATTTTTTAACTATTTGTTAACTATTTTCAATTTATTTTTCTGCAAAAATAGTCATTCGAAAAATTTCATTGGAATTCATTGAACTCATTTTTTCTCTGAGTGTATGTACCATTAAATATACTGGATTTGAGTGAGTGTTTTTATTTGTTTTGTAAAATTTGTTTTTTGTTTAAATTTTTAATTTTGTAGGGGGCCCCCAACTAATTCTTGATACGGGGCCCCTCAAGGGCTAGCTACGCCACTGATTGTATGGTTTTTAATATCAAATTTAAAAAAATACTGCCGTGCCTCAGGGCTCTGTTTTGTCTCCGACTCTCTTTCTCATATTCATAAACGATCTTACGTCAAAATTTTGAATCGATTTTCTAAACTGGTTTTCTGATGACAGTACTCTTAGCTTTTAATATTCGTTTCTAGATTCACGTCCATGCCGTTCCGAACTTACAAGCTAACCCAAACTGAACCGAAAAACGTCAGGCAAATAAGCCTAGCTATCTTCTTTTTTTCTTAAGACCTCAGAAAGACTCATAAAATTTGCACATTCGCCTTAAGCTTAATTATAGGGTTCTCTCACTGGGCCATCAGCAAGCATTTATGATAAGAAAATCTATTGAAATAGCACCAGAGAAATTCAATCCATTTTAATTATTTTGAAAATAATGGAATTCAGCAAGGCCTTAATTCTTTGGGATTCGATCCGATGCTGTCAAATTGGATTTATTCCATGCTCCAAACTACGAGACTTGAAAAAAACTGAATATGTCACTGGTGCTAAAAAAGAGCTAAAAGGAGCACTCATCTCACTGTTTACTTAAAGCTCTAGCCTACCTAGAGCCAACGAGAAATCCCTCGCAAAATACTTTTTCTACTAACCAGGCGGAATCTCGTTTCTGCCACTAAGGATCACCCTGATAAAATTATACTGAATTGATGACGTTTCAAGGAGAAACCCTTTATCCATTCTTCCACTTCTACTTTCCTAACTCTTATCCCTGATCCTACCTCACTCCTTTTCTGGGGAGCGCAACGGATTCGTTTAGACCTGAGTGTAGGTGATTGGGCTTGTCACATAAACACCATTTCACACCTAACCTTTTATGTCATTCGATATACCAACGGGATCGTATATACAAAGCCAACCTATTATTTGCTATCCATGAAGGGCCCTTGCATTGAAGAAACAGTAAAGCTTTAAGTCCTTGTTATGCGTATCACTATCACAGTTCATAGACCACCTCCTGTGGAATGATCACATTCTTCGGCGACGCAAGAAATTTGTGTTCCCTTCTGATCTTCCTGCAATGTACAGAGAGAGTCTATTCGTCCAAAACTTGACACACAATTCCCATATTTGGGCAGGCGCTCTAATGACCTATTTGAATCGTTTGAATAGAATACATTATGTAGGAGAGCCATACAAAATAATATTTGATAATGACATACATAAAGCTAGGCGCATATTGAGACACTTTCAGCGCGAGTGACGCGACACACAGCACATCACGAGTTTTTGTGAACAATATAAATCAATAAAACAACGCTTTTGTAAGCATTCGTAACTTTTGAACTCTGCTGCAATGATTTATATATTCCATTATGTTCAGGGCCGTAGGTAGAGCTTGTGGGGCCCCGAGGCAAAACTAAATATAGGGCCCTATTTCTCAATGTAAGCATTAGTTTTAATTAAATACTTCTCAACAAAAAATCAAAATAATTTTTTTTTCCAATGGATTTCACAGAACAGAACTCATCGATTACTTTTCTCAAATCTATAATCAGGATACAGTGAGTTGAACTTATCATTAGTATGGATTAAATACTTCATCTCTATGAGGAGTAAAATCGCTGTGTTGAATAAAAGAAAATAGGAATAAATAAGAAACGACGCACATGGTATTATAAAATATTTATTATACAGATGAGATCAATAGATGAAAAAGAAAAACGATTTTTAACAGAGTCCAATTCATAACATCTTGCGCGCTTTAATTTTTGCGAATTCATCTATAACTTCACTCAAATCCAAGTTTGATGCCACCTTATTTTCTATTGCAATTAACGATAAGTGTTGGAGGTGATATTGTCTTATGCTGTTTCGTAAATAATTTTTTATGATCTTCAGTTTACTGAAAGATCTTTCTGCTGCCACAGGACAGGACAGTGACAGGAATTGTATGAAACTAAACACATTTTAAGGTGATGTTTTGGGTGTTTGGCAAGAAACAACCAAAGCTAATTTATTGCGAGCAGCAACATATAGCAATAACAAATAGCACGTGCTTATCGAGGAAGCTTGGCGAATGTGTTGAAAATCTGGAGTTCTCTGATTGTTGATGTTCACTTAAGATCATTAAATTAAAAAACAAAATTCTTGTGAGCAGGGTCGCGGTTTTCTAGCTTAGGTTGGAGGCCCCCCTAAGCTCCGGGGCCCTGGTGCACTGCACCACTAGGCCCTATGATAGCTACGCCACTGCTGGATATATCTGGATAGTTCGAAGGCAGTGAAGAATTTTTATAATTAAAAAAAGTTGTCAATTCTTTAACATTTTTCATGAAACTTATATTTCATTGAATCTGAAGCGGTCTAAGTGTTTGTTATATTTAAGCAGATTGCACATCAGCTCCGTTCCTTATCTCTTTTATAAATGCCCTGCCCTATCCCAAGGACGCAGGATCCATCTGGGAGATTTCTACTACAATCATCCTAGTGATCTGACAAACATTGACATTAGTAGTCTCACGCACTTTATAAGAAGCTCCACCTGGTTGTAACGAGTTGGGAGAAAATCTCTAGATTCACGTGGTATCAAAACGGACCAACTCGTGGTCTAAGTGTGTCAGTTCTGTGCTGGCAGCTTTATTTAGTTCTATTTTTTCCTTACACATTTTGATATTCAAAGGCTCAAAACCAATGCATGTGGATATCTTCGATTAAATTGAGGCCCATGTTTTCCTAACACCCGCATCGTGTTGTCATTTTAAGGATATTACAAATGACGAAAAATTCGAGATTTTCCTTATTTTGGAAATTGTTAACGGGATTATCAAGAGAACCACAGCTGATGGTGAAAAACGCGATGACTGACTTGAATTAAGAACACAAATATAACCCTTAAAACTAATCTTACTTTACCTAAATTGTTGTAAGCCTGTGTTCTTAAATGAATCATTTTGAGCACTTAATGCCTACCAAAATGTTCAATATTTATATATCTTCCTATTTCTGTTTTGTGGACTTTGATTGCAGAATATACTTATTAATTAATGACATTCAAAACTGATTGCTGTATGTTGTTGTGTTTACAAAGAATTCCTCTGATCAGTGTCTCTCTCTTGTCATGGCTAACAAATTGCGTAGGTAGGTATTTGATTATATCATCGTTTAAAAAACTATTGTTCTTAATATTCAATAGTCTGCTGGAGACTTAGGATCAGTTGATTAATTTACAAAATCAACTTAACAGATTCCAATGCCTCTCAAGATAACAATAGATACTACAAAATCTTTCTTTTTATCTTGAAAATTGTTTTTCTAATATTTTTTTTTCATTAAATAACAATGAAAATTCAAGCTCAAGTCACACCATCATAACAAAAATTATAAAAAATTATTTAATTAAAAAGAAAAGAAAAAGAAATCAACACACACAGTGTCCTTCGGTGTTGTATTTTTTTTTTATAGAGAAAAAATAAAGAAGAAAATTTTGAAAAAAAGTTGTAGATATCTTTATCTACCCAGAGGAAAGGAATATATGGCATCACGACAAAGAAAGAGGTAACCCTCAAGACCGTATTAATTTCCAGTCAAGTCAAGACGACACAGTCGTGTGTATTATTATATGAAGTATAAAATGAAGTTGCTGGTGATACCTCGAATTGCATATAGGTATATATATAATGTATATGGATTGGAGCGGAGGTGGACGGAGAGAGGAGTAGAGCGTATAGCGGCGTCTTTCGGCTTCACGGGCTTAAAAGAACAAAACGAACAACAAGTTCTACAAACAAAAATTATTATTAATGTCTCTGTCTAAGAAACCTCGTGTTTGGATTTAAATTCATGTTCGGAGTCACTCGCCAAGCACAAGAGATCCATGCATTCCCATATAGACGCACAAAAAACCATTTTTGGGATTTTGGACAAGACCGAATTTTTCTTATGTACAATTCCCTGACACGGCCAATTAATCAACTTTCGATATTACAAGAATTTCTTCTTCGTCGCCCTCTCCCGTCCCAGATTATTCTTAATTTTTTTTCTTATTTGGGTTTTAAGTCAAATTGTCTTCCTTGTATTTTTTTTTTGAACACTGATAGTTCCTCTAACCTCTCGCTTATAATCTGCTTGTCGAAGAGACAATGTTCAAGGAATGTATCTAGAGATTGGATGTTAATTAAGGACCGGCCGGTGACGGCGACGCGACGCGGTTTGAGTGTATCGCTATAGCTAAAGTGATTTTCAATAATGTCATGTGAAGCGAAGAGCATTTAGTCAGTGTTGCATGTTGCATGATTAATCTGATGTAGGCGGTGGTGGTGGTGTTGGATGGATATGCTTCACACAAAATATCTCATATCTCCAAATATGTTTTCCTGGGGATTGGTTAATATCGTTCCTACATATGTATAAAGAGTATATGGAGGTACTACATTAGTTGCACTTTGGCTCTTCCGGATGTTAGGGATTTCGATTTAGCAAGCACTCGTATAGTCACACGTTTAACAACTTAAAATAAATCCAGGTCATTAAGTGCTGATGCGTGCGAGACCGAGAGCGAGAGGGATGTGTTGTCTTAAAATAGGTTTAAGTGCGGCTGTGTTATTAATTAGTCGTGGCGCATACGTGCGTCAGCCTATGAGAGATATGGGTAAAAGTTGTCATTTTTATAAAGGAAGTTCAAACTTCGTGTCAACTTATGTATTTTTATTTAAAAATAACATACATACTTGCAAGTGGTTCTTTATTACTCATTGATGAAGAAAAAGGCTAGACAGGTCTATTATTATCAAGAGTCAAAGAAAGCCTCTAAATAAAGGCGAAACCAAAATATTGACATTTTAGGTTACTTTGGGACAATTGAAAAACAAACATAATAAAATTAGGCCTGACTAGCTACCCCTAATAAAATTTTACAATATTTGCATAATATTCTTTCTATACACAGAGTTGTGAATTTTGTATATGTCGACTTATGCCATAAATCTAAAGAGGCAGGTATAGGTCAACCTCAGACAATGGTACTTAACAATATGTTTGCAAATATTTACTTTGGAATGCTTACAAATTTTATTGAGGTATGAAAATAGGTAGGAGGCATATAAATTTGGTTTTTGGGATATTGGGAAATTATGTTTAAATGCAAATAAATGGAAGATGAGTAATAGGACTGAATACTCATTTAGCTATAATGCTCCATACATGCCTATTAATTTTCACAGCCACTGAAAAAAACTACTCAAAGTGACCAAAACCAGTTTATCCAGGGAGATGAATGTGCATTGAAATACTTATCTATGGATTATAAGAGTTAGGTGGGAATGATTTTTTTAATAGGTAACATTCATTTATGTATGTAGGTACCCAGTATCTACCATTATTTAAATTAAAATGTATCTTACAATGCTCCTTTATATGCGATTTAATTTGTCACTGAGGCCAAATGCCAACCAATCCCCCCACCTAAACCACAAC
Organism: Melangyna quadrimaculata; assembly: GCA_949320155.1. NCBI lineage: Eukaryota > Metazoa > Arthropoda > Insecta > Diptera > Syrphidae > Melangyna > Melangyna quadrimaculata. Next base: position 391,953,612 of record OX439483.1, read on the forward strand.
TTGACAATCGGGACGGAACACCCCGAGGACAATATAGTCAACCGACTTTTAGAATTAATTTTTTGACATGTATTTTATATTTTATAATCCCTTAAAATTAAGACAAAGTATAAGATTAGACCACCTATGTGCCAATAAATGTATAATACCATCGTATCTAACTACTTAGTTATAATTGTAAATATTATTTTGTTCAACAAATATATACAGGGAGCCCAGTGAATAATGGATAACCTTGGAATGCCTCATAGTAGACTTTATGACCGTCCTGAACACTAATAAAAAATAGGTTTATCCCAACCACAAGAAAAGATATGTGCATATTTTGTTCAGTGCATTATTTTTTGCGTTACTTTACGTTTTTGAATACCACGACTACAAGTGAATGAATTCTACCCTTTTTTTTTCGTAGCAATATTTAACATTGTTTGTGCCAAATCATAAGAAAAAAAAAATCTATAATAACTGTTCGAATTCTTAGAGAAAAAATTATTTTCGATGCAAAATGTGAAAGAAAATAATTATTAATTGAAAAAGTAAGATCATCTCTGGTATGAAAAAATGCATGAATACCTAAATGGCCAACTATTTTTAAAATATGCGTGTTGCATGCGGATTTCAAAATGATATAATTTATTATTGTATCTAGAACCAATAGCAAGTTATTTGTAAAATATCTGCAATACTAGAGCCAATTTAGCAAAAACAAACGTTTTCAAAATTAGCACAGTAAACGTGAAAATAATACCATGCATTGAACATGGTTGATTTTTGATTGATTGCCTGTCTTTAAAATGTTGTCCTTATGATAAATCCAAGCTTTTAACTTCTAGGGCCGAATGCAACATTACCAAAAATGTTAACAAAGTGCAAGAAAACGGCTTAATTTTCGTGCTTGTTTTGAATTGTACCTCTTCAATTCAATTTTTAAAAACCATCAAATATTTTGGTAGTGGTTATTACCAAATTAATTTTCTTATAAGAGGTGCATTAAACAAATCGAATACAGCAAGTCGATAAGCTTCTCAGAGGAGGTATATGAAATCTTGTGCAAGCTGCTGCATTACAAATATGCCAGATATACCAGATTGTATGGCCACCCCATCCCGTTCACCTAAATAAACTTGATTTTTTTTATTGGGCCTGCATTAAAAAAATCGTGTACAGCAAGCCCATCGGGTCCTTAGAGGAGCCAAGAAATCTCGTGGAGGCAGCTGCATTAAAAGATTCTGAGCAAAACTTAACAAGATTATTATCAGATTTTCTTTTATGGGGAGGTGCAGAACCTGTATTAGAATGGGTGGAAAACAGTTTAAGCATTTGCTTTAAATTTAAAAAAAAATATCTATTTTTGTTTTCTAACTAAGTGATCAAGTGATTGAAAGTTTGCTCAGAACCCAAAAGACTATTTGTTTAAAGAAAATAACAAATAAACTAAAAGCAACTGCGAAAATATTGTATGGTGTTGTTAGGGCACAATAGACCAGGTATAGTTCAGAACACGCTTGAAAAAGTAGCCGTTTTTTGAACTTTGTTGACATTTTTGGTAATGTTTCAATCGGCCCTAGAAGTTAAAAGCTTGGATTTATCACTAGAATAATATCATAAAAACAGGCAATCAATCAAAAATCTACCATGCTGAACGCATGATATTATTTTCACGTTTAAATTGCTAATTTTTAAAACATTTGTTTTTGCTAAATTGACCCTCTTGTTGCTGATTTTTACCAATAACTTCCTATTGGTTCAAGATGCAATAATAAATTATACCATTTTGAAATCCGCATTCGACACGCATATTTTTAAAACAGTTGGCCACTTAGGTATTCATGCATTTTTTCATACAAGAGATCATTTAACTTTTTCAAAAATGATTTTCTTTCACATTTTGCATCGAATATCAAAGTTCAATAATTTTTTTCTCTTAGAATTCCAACAGTTATTATAATTTTTGTCTTCTTATGTTTTGGCACAAACAATGTTAAATATTGCTACGAAAAAAACGGTAGAATTCATTCACTTGTAGTCGTGGTATTCAAAAACGTAAAGTAACGCAAAAAATAATGCACTGAAAAAAAATGCACATATCTTTTCTTGTGGTTGGGATAAACCTTTTTTTTTATTAGTTTTCAGGACGGTCATAATGTCTACTATGAGGCATTCCAAGGTTATCCCTTATTTACTGGACACCCTGTATATATATATACCTGCGATTTAATTTGGTTAATAAATGTGAAGCTAAACCTAAAGCCTTGTATTCTATGAGGACGCAGCGTCAAACTTCCACCGTGGCTTATAGAAGCCACCTCCACCCCACATCCCACCACAAAGACAACCGGATATGAATAACTCGAGCTGAACCTTCTAGTATTAAGTAAATAGAATAAGACAATATAAGACCTTTTTTTAAATAATTTTAATAAAAATAAAAACAATGTATAAAATTCGGCCCCTTATGTTGCAAAACAAATTCAAATACCAATGTTATATAATGTAAATTAGATTTAAGAGCCAATTGTATATACTTCAGTTCAATAAAAATTATTATTATATATATATATTATTACCTAAAGCTTTGTTTTAAATGTTTAAGAAAATACTTGATATTCAAACTGAACATGATGAAGAAACAAGCACTGGAAAGTCTATTGCAGGAGACAGCGCATTGAGCTTTTGAAGTATTAAATTCTACAAGGTTTTTTATTCCCCATTGGACAATGCTGTTGAGATCAGAATTTATTGTGAGCTTATTATACGCTGCCGTTGATGTTCCAAATCCGAAGGACATGGATGTGAATCTAAAGCGAATTAGAAAAGGAACTATATAAATCGACGGACAAAAAATCAAAGAGAATTGGAGACAAAACAGAGCCCTGAGGCATAGCAGCATTTGTTTAATGGATTTTAGACTTGAATAAACTTACTTTCTTCAAGACTACTATGTAAAGATTTGTTCCACTGATGCTCAGTGAGATATACCATCAGATCATCAGTGGACGTATTTCTACGAAAGACTTACTCTTAATGGTCATTAAGAAGTTTTCGTTCTTCAAGATATTTCTTGAGCAGGAAATTAATTGGAAAGAAGCATACCAGATTAGTATATTTATTGAACAAAACAATATTTACAATTTGAGTTATAACTAACTATAACAATTTTTTGGGAAGACCTTTTTTGACGACCTTAACGAACTTTCCGGAATGAAGATCAAAGATTTGATTTCTTTCCTCAACGCGACGAAATTGATCTAGGATTGACTTGGGTTTCCTTTTACACCATTTTTCTTCTTCGAACTTCTATGACTGTGAGCTAGCAGACTACTGGTGTTTGAAGGTGGCTCATGCATGGTGCACGAGGACTGGACGATCACACGGTTGGGTCGATCTTCGCTTCAATACCAGTCAACAAGCTGCCTAGTTGTCACAGTGTAGATGTAGTTGTTTCGGACTTCGGTCTTATTGAGTGTTTTTCATATGACCAAATCCTATTGAGTTTTGTGCCATGTCCAAATCCAAGAAAAACGTCTGGTCATACGACCGGGTGGTATTTTCTCTGGTAACCACAAATCATGCAGACGGAGGTATACAGAGATTACCATATCTGAGTGTGAGACTAGATGCTCACCCTGTTGGATCAGATCGTATGCGTCTTGAGCAAACTAGCAAATTGCTTAGCTTAGCATACTATAGTCGAACTCAGGGCATAGGCGAAGATCCATCGAGGGGTCTATCACCAAACACCCTTAGGCTCATTTCACACACATTCGGTTTCATTCGGTCTGTATTCGGTTCGATTTCGGTTTCCGTCAAGACCTCTTCACACACATTCGGTTTGTACTCACTAATAATTAAAATTAAACGAATTTAAAAAAATGTATTAAAAAAAAAAAAACAGAAACACCGAAAACGAACCGAATATGTATGTGTCAACGCTAGGTTTACTTTGTGTACCCTAGACCCGAATACGTGCCGTTTTGAAACCGATTCAGTGCTATACGGTTTCTATAAGGTTTTTATTTTTGCCGTTTTATCGTTTCACACATATCAGGCACAGCCGAAAGCAAACATAATAGAGACCGAACCAAATGCAACCGAATGTGTGTGAAACGAGCCTTATTTTTTTCCACTTCTTTATTCCACAGGTCAAACGAGTTATGGTATCAAAATGACGCATTACAGCGTTACAGCCATCTCCACCTACCTACCTATAACTAATTATATACGATGATATTATAAATTAATTAGCGCATAGTGGGGGGAGGCTAATCTTACATTTAAAGGATTATAAAACATAAAATGCCTGTCAAAAAATTAAATCTAAAAGTCCGTTGACTTTATTATCCGCGGGGTGTTTCGTCGCGATTGTCAAGTTGTGGTTTTGGTGGGGGGATGTGTTGGCATTTAGCGGCGGTGATATGCTGACCCTGTGTCAGTGTAGAACGCAACTGCTTGGTCGTTGTCCGTGATGATGTTGTCAACCATAGGATTGCCATCGTACTGAGAACCTTGGAAAGACGGGTCGTACATACGTGCAATAATTGGTTCCTTTCCATCCACTCGGAAAGAGTCCAGTATAGTAGGACAGATGGAAAACCATACGCAATGCTTTTCAAGCCTTGAAAAACACCTCTTCAGAACAAGGGGAGAAACGCTATACCCAGGCCAGCCGGTCTGCGAATATCGATAGGTCTTTCCCAACTAACAATTTAACTTCTGTAACTGGACTCTATAAGGCCTTAGAGAAACAAGTTTGGCCCACATTGAGAAGCTCGAAAGGCTTTCAAGCAATCATTCACAGGTTTATTGGAAGTACTCAATTTATTTCGCTAAGGCCTTATAGAACAAAACTACACTCAAACATTGCCAATGCAACTAAAAACCCTTATAAAAGGCTTGTGAAGGCCTAGGAGAAGCCTTTTCGAAGCACAATGCAAACCGAAATAAAAATGAATTCTTTATTTTTATTTCTATATTTTCTCCTTTATTTTCTTGCTAGTAATGATTTTCTTCTGGAACTTAATTCACGATAATTATTTATATCCAAAAAAACACATTACTTACTTGATGGATTTTGCGGGAGTTGAAACGAGGGTGGTTGGGTTGAGAGTCGGGCACCTTAGGTATCGAGCTAGCCTGGCATATGAAAAAAGAGTGCCAAATTAGAACCAGTTGAAACCGAAATTAGCTTCCTAAAAACTTCCTTGGGGCTTCCTGATGAATTAAACTAATTTGAAAAATCAGGTGACCATTCGTCTATTGCTGGCAAGGGAGTTTTTTTTTACTTAAGGTTAGTTTTTTTTTTAATTATTAATGTTTCCATGATTACTTTACTCATTAGAGAAAAAATGGAAGTGCTCACACAAACATACTTTTTGTGATACAACAAATAAAATACATGTTCGTTTTTCGTTGAAATCAATTGTTTTTTAAAAACGAAATGCTTTGATTTGAGAAAAAATATAAAAACTCTTTTATGCCCCATAAAATACTCGTGTGTACTTTTCATTTTGTACACAAACCGTTTACTGACAATTTTAATTTGTAACTTTTTTAAAAACACTAATTTGCCAAAATAAAAAACATAAAAAGTTAATAAAGACCATCATTAAGTTTTTTTCAACTGAAAGTAGCTATGTATGCAGCATAGATATTAAAAAACGTTTAATATGTAATAAAAGAAACTACTGAGAAATGAAAGCTTCATACTAAGATAATTTTTGAAAATATTTGAATTTCTTAACGTGACAATATTTTTCAACGATGAAACAGGAACTATACTAAGGTCACCTCGTTTGTGAATAATTCAGCCAGCAGTACCTTATTTTCACATCAATACTACTTTCCATGCGAAGTACCAGCTTTTAATGCTTTCATGATGGGTATGCAACCCTTCGCTAAGACCGAATAATCGGAATTATTACTTCCCGCGCATGTACCTGAGAGGATGATTAAAATTATGTTTGCTTAACCACCTCTTCACAGGTCTTATAGAAACAAATTAGGCTGACATCACTTCGCTAAGGCAAATTCGTCGAAATAATTGCTTCTCGCGCATGCGTCTGACAGAGTTCACACAATTATTATGCTTGTGTCGGGCTTGTGTTTACTGGGTTATAGAACCAAAATTGGATGACATGCTTAATCAGAGTTGACACACAATTTAATTCTGAGGGAATCATTTTAATTGGTGGGATCCGGGGTATTATTTTTTGTATAGAAATTAAAATACAAAAACGAGTATGAAGAAAGATTATCTGTTTTTGTTAAATCATTTCTAATAAAAAAAAAATAAATAATTTGTATTTGTAGTGCAATTCTGAATATGCATAATTATAGTTCCATGTAAAAAATTAAATATATTTTTTTTTTTCGTTTTTTTTTATCAAGAGAATTTAAATTGTTTTGACATAATTCCACTGACAATTATGCTTCCATTAGACTTTCGTACACATAATAGCTTGTTTCAGGCGTTTGTAAGAAGGCCCTTCAAGAGCTCTTGGCAGTGCTTCCTTGTGAAAGCTTTTTCTTTGCTTTTATTTCACATGCCTCTCAAAACTAATTTCTGGGAAGCCTTACTAAAACTATAACCAAATTGTAAATATTCAGGCTTGCAGAAAATAATAGATTCTGCCTGTAATAGGTTTGTAGGAAGCTGCTTAAAAAAATATAGCTTCGAAAATTTGCAACTTCGATGTCCAAACTAAATACAAGCCTTGTAGAAATAATAACTTATAGAAATTCAAAAAATGGACCTTATAGAGGAAAAATTGTGAGTTGGGTTCAAAACTCTAGCAACTGACCGAGTGCTGAAGAAGATTTGTCCCCTAAAATTGTGTACGCTCTCAAGTACAGGGGGAGTCTTATCATCTTCTGACGGCGTCGAATGCAAGCAAAACGGATTTATCTAGGGAGCTGACAGACAGGCTATAAAGTATTAGGCTAGGCGCATATTGAAACGCGTTCAGCGCGAGTGACGCGACACAGCACAGCACGAGTTTTTTTAAACAATATACATAAATCAATAGCACAGCACAACGCATATTGATAGAGCGGCACGACACGACCTGACGGGCGTTTTCCGAAAGTCGCGTGACACAGTGATCGAAACACAGTTTTTCCTTGCGAGACCGGCGCGTGTTTGTTTTTTTTCCGTCAAAAAATTAAATAATAAACTTTCGTTAGTTTTGAAAATAAAAAATTGTTTGCTTTTTTAGAAATAACTTTTTTTTTGTTTGCTTCAAATATCGATACATCAGACGATTTTTGCTTCAATTAATATACATAAGTATTTGACACGAGACACGCGAATCAATATAACGAGAACGGCATGACACGTTTCAATAATCGTGCCGTGCGACACTCGTCAGGTCAGGTAACATGGTTTGGACGCGGCTCAATATGCGTCTAGCCTTAAAGTTCAGGCGTGCTAGGTTTTGTAGGTACTTATTCCTTTCGAAAATCATACAAACACTTTGTAAGGAAAGATTTTCTTTATCAAGAGAATATGAAAATAATATTGAGAAAGGGTCGGTCTTAAAATATTTAAACTCATGAATCTTGCGCCAGGTTAACCTTCAGTGCTTCTCTAGAAGCAAAAAGAAAATATATAAGGCCCAAAGTGGGTGGCTGAATTACATCGAGCTACAGCCTTAACGGTTGGACGGATTTGCTTCAAATTTGGTGTGAAGTGTTTTTATGTGATTCCCTAGAGTACCTACAAATTCGAATTTTTATTTTAGCTCATTTTTAACGGGTTTTATCAAGTTTTCATTAAAGTGGCTATAACGATTTTGACTAAACTTTGTACATATCTTTAGACCAGTTCTCGCAATTTTATCTGTCTGTCTGTCCATAGGTAAAATAACGGTACCTAATTAAGATACAACTATTATGGAAAAAGTAGTTATCTCAAAAACGGCTTAGACGATTTAGATAAAAAAAAATGTGAATAAATATTTTGATAAGAACAAAACAAACTACCAATAACGGTTATTTATGGTACCTGCCGTAGAACCGATTTTTTGTTTTTCAAATTTCTCGTTGACTGCTGAACCGGTTTCAATGAAATTGTTTGCTCTAAAGACTAAAACTAAGAGCATAATAACTTTAATTTTTTTATTTAATAATTGAATAAGGACATTGTGTCACTCGTGCAAATCCCGCATAACTGGCTTACCTTTTTCGAAGCCAGGAGTAGTTGTGAAGCCAGTAGAGAAGGAAGTTGACTCGTTCAGACTTGTATATAAAGCGATCTTGGTTAAAATTTTTGAGTTAAATATTTTTTCTGCTACAAGGGTAAAGGGAAGGGGAGGCGGGACCAAGAAAATTAAACAATTCCAAAATAGGCAACAAACTTTAAATATGATTCAAAGACGGCTATGGTTTTGATGAATTAAAAATTCTCTTAGAAACCCGATTTTTTGGGGTTAAATTTTTCGCTCGGGAAATATTTACGTTTTTGGGGCTTTCGGGTAACATTATTTGGAACACAATTTTCCGTTACCAATTTGTTAAGCCAACTGCTGGATTTACATGTATCTTTATCTGCAAATATGAAGAAAAGTAGAGCGGGACAGAAGTTTGTCAAAAAACTGAGCGTGTGAAAGAGAACCATCATGAAGATGGACAATTCCGTCTGCATACCTGCATTAAGGCACTTCCTATAATCTGCATGTATGAAGATCTTCTGCATTTTTGCCTTCTCTCTCTATCCAAAAAAATTAAAATTTTATATTTTGTATACCCTTTTTTGGCATAAGTCAGACTAGAATGTCAGAATAGAGTCAAATTAAATTGGAGATTTTTTGCAAAGATGATGTATTGGAAAACCTTTAAGAAATTGTTTGCTGGGGGACATTTGGAACGAAATATTCTGTGTGCGCCACAATTTAGTTTATTACCTATTTGTCAAGGTATGAACTGACAAATTCTATTGGAGGATGGCTACCATGATGATGGAATAAAAAAATTCTAAAAACACAATTTTTTTTAGAATTATTATAGAACCATATTTGTCTCATGTGTTGTGTGGCGTAGGAAATATATGGAATGACAGCGACATACGACTCCACAACACAACACACGAGACATGAGTGGTTCCTACTAAAAAGAGCTTCTCTACTGGCTTTAAACTAGCTCTTAAAAAAGGCAAGCCAAAATTGACGAGCAAGTTGCTCAAGTTTGTGTCTGTTGATTAGAAAATGTTAGTGTGAGGCTAGCCAAAGCCAGTACTGGATCGTGTGGTATCAGCATAAGAAAAAAATTAATCCATTTCACTCACGGAAGGATCGGATTTTCGACTGATTTTCATTACATGAGTTTAGATTTCGATTTGGAGTTGTGCTTAAATGGTGTTGAGATTACAGAAGAAGAATTATGGTCAAATAATCAAATAAAATTGACACACATAAAATAAGTCCATATTTTTAAAACAAACATACAAAAATCGACTCTTCTCTTTAAGTAGGATTGATTTCGTTGAGTGGTAATAAGATTCGTTCATTACCACTCAACGAAAGTATACAATGGTTCGAATCAGCTTCGAGGTCTAGTAAATAACATACGTAATACCTTATTAGTCTCCTCATATTAAAAATTATACCTTAATAGTGTCTTGTTCTTAAGAAAATAAACTTTACCTAAATAGTCTCCTTAAAGGTTTTAATTTATACCGAAAAGTTGAAACTCTTTATTTTTTTTTAATTAAAAATCATTTCGGGATGGGCTTCAGCCCCTCAAGCCCCCCCCGCCCCTTGGCTACGTGCCATGTGATATGCGCGCACATTTTTTAAATATAAATATATTTATATACCAAAATTACTTCGATTTTAAGTGGAGTGAATTAATATTATTCATTTAAAAAGTTCAAGTGACCTCAACTCCAGAAATTAAAATAACAATATCTTCAGTTTTTTTTCAAAAAAAAACAGTAGAACTACATTTTTTTACGAAAAAGTCTATAATAGTCCTATGCCAATATTTTTGAAAAACTATTGAAATAAAAAAAATACCTACATTCTTTAATATCATACTGTTAAGAAAAATCTTATTTTTCTCGAAAACGGCAAAAATCTCGAAAAACAAAAATATGAATGTTCTTTAATTATTGCCATACACGTAGACACGGGCTGAAGAAATGAAAATCTTACAGCTTACTCCGAAAATGCAATTGATTCCACAAGTGATCCATAGTCTTGCCATTTTTTAAAAATATGGACCGTCTATTTTGAAAGTGGTAAAAGACCATTTAAACACCTTTTACTTTTAGCGTTAAGATGCTTTTATAAAGTTATAAAAAAAATTTTATTCTAAACTTTTTTATAGGTAATACGATTATATCAGCAACAACATTAGAAACCAATTTTTAATTCTTGTATCTTGATAATGTGGAAAGACAACATACATACAGAAAAAAACTCCATTAATCAGACGGTCATCAGCTTGGCAAACAAGAACATCATCATTATCATCATCATCTGCAGCTCTCCGTGATCATCGTCAACATCATCAGAGGTTGTTCCCAATTTCTTGTAGCACATCAAGCCAAGGCAATCACCATCAACATCATTTTCAGTCGACAGCTCATGGACATTGTGCCGCGCAACGCCCTAATGAGGGAGTAATTTGATAAATATCTCAATATTATACTGGACATCTTAATATCTAAATATATCAACACACATACCATCATCAGCTGAACACAAGAAAATTGAAAATGATACCAGAAACAATCAAACTACATAAATTAGTTTTTGTTCGTTTTGAATTTTATATGATTTAAAAAAAAAATGTTTTGTATAAAAATATCTTAATTTCCTGTGGAATGTCAACGTGGTATTTTATTTTTAGATATCTGATAAATAAAAATAGACACAAACAGCTCGTCAGAGTTAATGACGAGCACTTGATTTTCATTTCTTGCAACTTACCTCTCACTGCTGCTAACGCTAACATCGCATCATGGTTGTCAAAATGTCCAAACAAATGTTTTACACTTTGCCTGAGTAGGCTGACCACTGACCACACCACCGCTGTATGTATGTATTTAAGTTCAAAATAGTGTGTTGCGTGCCTTATGGAACAATGGAATTCCATCAACCAGCGGCTCTAAAGCTGGAGGATGGACAATGAACAACACCAGCAACAACCAAACAAAAAAAAAAAAAAAAAAAAAAAACTGATTAATTGCTATGTTGGACACATTCAGAGATAATGCCCCAAAGAGATGCAAACCGTTCCCTTGATGATGGATTGGAAAAGTCGAAATAGACATTTGTATCTAGAATCGAATCCAAAAATGAAAATGAGATTGAGTATTGGACCTTAGGCGACAACCGACGGATCTCCGGATCACTCGGGAACCAAATATATACATATTTTTGTATAGGTATATTATGTACCTACATTTGTGTCCATTTTGTTTATGCCCTTCTCTTTTGTGTGATGTAATTCATATGAATGACCAATAAGTTTTGTGAAAAGGAGAATTTCTCAAGAATTATTTTTGTTTGTGTTCACTGATTTACTCAATGAAAATACAGTTTGTTAATATAGAGATGTAAAGAAAAACCAGGGCTGAAACTGCCAAGCCAATGTAATAACCGGGACAGGCTCTGGGGCTCCCAGAAATGGAGACTCTAGGACTCTATCTACCCGAAAGAAGGAGCCGCATTCATAGTATGTGCAAATTACATGAAATTTTTTTTTTAAATACTTAAATTCCTTAGCTGTGGTAGATTGTTTGAGCTTAACAGACATTTTGTTTTCGGTTCGTGAACTAACATACCAAAATTCATAAAAAAAATTTGGGGTGCATTCCATGAAAATACGGCATTATTTTAACGAGGGACAGGGTTTAAAGTGGGTCAAATTAGCAAATATATCTACAAAAATTCGGGAGGAGAATTTGTTTGATTTTGAAGAGCACCTCTTGGGGATTCTAAAAAGTATTTAAAGTGATTTTTGGTTCGGATGGAGATTGTGTGAGAAACTTGAAAATTCAATTTTAGAATCGAAAATTAGCTGGTTTTTCAACAATAATGACTTTTTGTGGGAAGGAGCTATCAAAATTTGTTTAAAGACAAAAACTGTAGAAAACATTTTAACCTACAAAAATACATAAAAATAACTACTCTACGTCTAAAAGCGGTCGAGAAAATCGAGTAAACGCTTTAAAACGCCCATTTTAAAAATGGCACACGACGCAGAAGGGGTTTTTGTCGGAATTTTGTGTTTGAATTTTTGTTAAGAATCCCCAAGAGGCACTCTTTTAAATAAAACAATAAAATTCTCCTCCCGAATTTGTGTAGATATTTTCGATTTTTTTGTTTAACTTGATTGGACTAATAATGTTTAAGCGGTAGCAGGAATTTATAGATTTTACTTTATAAACTCGGAAAATTGTGGAGTGCAAGGAGAATGTTGATTTCCAAGAAAAAATCCGTTATTTCTTGTAGATTTTTTTTTTCATTTTATCACACATGACGTTTTCCATCCGTACGTGACACGACCACAAACAATTATTGTTTATAAAAAAACACATGTTTTATTTAATTTTCAATTTTGTCATAGCTTAGGTATAGGCCTACAATCACTCTTTAAACTGTTTTACGCCAAGTCTTATAAATTCGATTTAAAATGTAATTTTCGACAAGCGTCTGACTACATGCTTGGTAGACTTTGCCCGTACATGACGTCTTTAAGTTTTTGATTTATGTCATAAGCAATTAATTAAATAGTTTAATTTTGAATCAACGTCGAAGATGAATGATTTCTTCAACAGTTCCAATACATAACAATTACTTATAATGTGGGAATTTAAAAATACCTTCATAACATGATCAAAATTTAAGTACGATTATTCCATACGTGACCGTGGAATGCACCTGAGGGCGGTTATTTTCAGATTTTTTTTATTTTTTATATAAAATGTTGAAAACATTTTTGAGGATCATAAATAAATTTCACAAAACTGTTTTAAAAAAATATATATCTTTTACGAGAATTTGCATAAAAACGTTAATTTTTAATTAATTGCCAAACCTTGCATTTCATTCTGAAGGCGACGGGATGATGTTTAGTACACTAATAGTCCACATCTTAATTTTGCTTTTAAGATGTGTTTCCACGGTGGCAACACTTCTTAAAAGCTCATCCCTTCAGAATGAAGTGCTAGGTTGGCTCCCTTAACGCCCTAACTAAATGATTCGAAAGTTATATTTGGATCCATGGGAAATACCTACAGTTAATAAGAATGCAAAACAAAAATGTTTTCTTAATGTAGATTGCACTTATATGTACAATCATACTAATACTATGTTCACATATCACATTGTCTCGAGAATATTTTTGGAGCCGTGTTCAAGAAAAATAAGATATTTTTAACGATTTTTTATCATTTCAATGCAAGTTTTGAAATTAGAAATATGATTTTTTCAAATATTCTAGAACATAATACAAATTAATTTTAAACATAAGTTTTAGGAAAATTGATTGTCATTTTCAAAATACATATTAAGTTAAAAAAATTTGAACTTTTTTAAAAATTAAAAAAAAAGGTTTTGTTAAAATAATTGCTTGACAATAATGCTAAAAGTTTTTAGAATATTCAACATAAAAAAATGAAAAATATCAGCCGAACCGTATTCCAGAAAATCAAAAACCAAAACAATGGTTCTGCTTAAGTAGGGCTGGCCATGCGGCGAGACTCGGCGAGACTTTTCGAAGTCTCGTCTCGGTCTCGTTAAAATAGAAAATGTTCAGTCTTGTCTCGCTCTCGTATAATTGAGTATGGTCTCGGTCTCAATCTCGCCTTTTTCTCGAGAAAATTTGTATTTCCAGTCTCGTCCCGGTCTCGTCTGCAAAAATAAAATTTCCGGACAACCTGTTGATTATTGTAACGAAATATTTTCGATACGTCAAAATATAATTTGTTCTTCATATTAGTTTAAATATGTGCCGAAGAAAGTAAATATTTAACTGAAATTGGATTTTTCAATTTTTTAGACTCTGTAAATTTCGGTCCAAGTCTACAGTCTCGTATCGGTCTCGTCTCGGATGCTTAAAAGGCTTAAAAAAGGTCTACCAAAAAAAAAATATTATAAAAAAATAGCTTACTTTAATTATTTGATTTCTTTTTAGCAAAATCATTGGAGGTGTTTTTGATAAAAATAACATTTACCTTTTTGGGAAAAAAAAAATGTACGCGTAAGTACTTTTGATTAAAAAAAATCAAAAACAGAATTGCAAAATTTGTTTGGAATTGCTTATCAATTTCAAAATTTAACAAAATCTAAAAACCAAAAAAACATGTTCTTTCTAAATCGTGATTGTCGATAATTATTAAAGCTTTTTAGAAGCTTTGACAAAAAAAAATCAACTCAAGTTTTTGGTATATATTTTTTTTTTTTCAAAAATTGAAGTAGAACCATTTAGTCGACTTTAGATTGTTTAGAAACCAATTATTTTTTTTTTTATTTTGTGAGGAAAAAGATTCTAAATTGTTTTGCACGAGTATACCAACATTTTTGATAAACTATTTTGATTTTTGAGGTATTTGAACAAAATATCTTGAAACGACTTGCTCAATTTTTTTGAAACTTAATATTGCATGGTTTCGTAACTTTTCCTAGAATGTTCGTAAAATCATCTTCCAAGAACCAAAATAACGGTTTCAATTTTTTGATTTGAAAAGTCGATTTTTAAAATGAAATTGTAATTTGATTTTTTTAGTTAAAATCGTATGACTTTATAAATATTTAAATAATTTAATTTAATGTTTTCAAAATTTTATAAATAAAAAATTAATTTTCTAAAGCACAGCTCCTACGATTTTTAATTTTTTTTTTTCATATATTCAAATTAGTTCAAGAAATCAATTGACGTCTTTTTTTTAGCTAAAAAACAAAACCAATTTTTCTATTGTTATTGTTTACCTTCTTCTTGCTTAGAAATTTAAGCAATTAAAAGAAATAATGTCATGTTTTTGAACATGTTTTAAGTTAATTATTTTACAAATAATTTTATAAAATAAAATTCAAAATGTATTTTAAATAGTTTTTAACAGTACATTATTTTTAACCATGAACATATTATATATAAATTGCATTTTTAAAAAGATACTTGTATTTGGCTCAACCGTAGTCAATACGTCACTAGCTATATACTTTATAGCATGTTAACTACAAGAGTAATAAGTAAGTTCGTGCGATCCAGTACCGTCAATCATGCCTCCTATTTTTATCAATATTCCTGAAGAAATTCTACTTGCATTGAGTTGTTTTAATAAAGGGCAACTGTGTTTCAGTGATGCGTTTAGATAAAAGATGCAATCTTTGGGAGCAGGTTGTGTTTCAAGCAGAAACAATAAAACCAGTTTAACAGAGTTAAGATAAAATCGAACTAAAAATATTTATCTGTTCGAAACAATACAATGGCGGTGGCGGGCGGGTGGCTCGGCTGCTTGAATTCGAAATTCGAAGATGTGTGTTGTGCGTTTAGTCATCATCAGGGCCACTCTACACACACATTTTCAATGATTTATTCCCTTATTCCCACAGAAGATAGGTAAACATATCTATTTGAGGTCAATCTACCTGTTCTGGTCAAACGAACATATAAAAATATGGTTGCATGTGTGTTTAGTATGAAAGGTAAATGCCGCTGGGAAAAACCAAATTCAAACGAACGAAATAAGGAAAGGTAGCTGGTATCTGGTATAGTAGGAATTGTTGATAGGGAGGGGGAGGACGACCATTATTATTACTATCTAATCTTCGACCACATGCCTGTTTAAAAGTTGGTGACTTTGATTGAGTTCTGTTTTGTTGTTGTTGTAAGGCAATTTTGTTGGTGGTCATTGTGATAATGATGGTGGATTGGGTGAATAGCTTGAATGTTATTTGGAAAGGGGGATATTGATAGTTTGCAGTGTTTGACTTTGGAGGGTTGGCTAAGGTATTTTTTTGGATCAAATTTTACTCAATCGTTCTAAGTACCTTCCTCACATTAGATTGAAAGTTAGTATAAAAATGCTTTATTAGTATTTTTTGAGAAGGGAAATTTATCAGTGCAAGGGACTGGAAACTTCTCTGACAGTGTTCAGATTGTTATAATTACAATCTAATTAAGTTCTAGGGGCCAGCCAAGCCATTATATACCAGCAATCTATTGCACTGCTAAAGAGTGATTAAACTAAAACAAAAATGAAAGAAAATAATATAGGTACTTGAACAATTTTTCTGTTTTATTCTATGAATTGGGTTGCAAATAGGTAAGGTTGTTTCAATTTTGTATGGGACTATTTTTTGGTTAATCATTTTGTGTCACAACGGCGTAGTTGTGGCCACTTGGCTTTTTTCCTTATGAGAATAATAACTACATATACTATTGTAGCCTTACTTAGAAAACTCTTGATATTAATGTCGATCAATTAATTTTTTTTTTTTTTTTGTTAAAAGGAACTTATAAGTTCATCTTTTTCATTTCAATTTTTATTAAGGAATACCTAAATGAAATATTATTGTGGAGATATTGGGAATTTAATATCAAACCAATAAGGAACCGAAAGGTAAATGAGTGAAAGATAAATCTACTATCCACTTTTCTACTAGCTGACCTATCGACACATTTCATGTCTTAAGGACCTTGGCGCGACATTTTAAACAGTCTATTATTAAAGGTTTAGTATGATACTACTGAAATGTTCTTATTCTTCTACAGTTTACTAAAATTTTAAAAAATTTTCAACTAGTATTATACTAAACCAATTTCCTTCAGAAACTTCAGCTGAACACGTCCAAAAATGTTACAGCTCATTCGAAAACATCCCTGATTTTGACATTTATAAACGTGAAAGTGTCATATGGACTTAGTTCGATACTAAAAAGATAAAATAAACATTTGGTGATTTTAACTTAAGTAAAATTCTAGGAGATAGTACGATGCAACATTCGTTAAAAATTAGCAAAATACTATTTTCATACTAAAAATTATTTCTTATCGTAATAAACGGCACAGCAACATCACGAGTTTAATTCCAACCGAAATGTTTTCGACTCCCAATGACTAATGTACCCCTAGAAGTTATATTCCCATGCAGAAAGGATTGGAATGATGACGTCGTGACGAAAGACTTCGACAAAGATGGAGTTTGATGTTGGTCGGTTTTTTTTTTCGGAGTCCCTAAATATATCCAGATCTTTTCGGCTACCTGACTTTGCTAGTGTTTTCAAGATGAAGAACTGGCAATGAGGGAAGCATGCAAGCTACTTAAACAAGATCCGAACCAGAACCGAAATACGGGTATTTTCTCAGTCAGACAGTCAAGTAGCTGTTAATGCCATTAATTCGGCTACATCATCCCCTAAACTGGTACGGCAATGCCAGGATGAGCTTCTGAGTCTAAACACTAACCTCAGGGGCACCAGCAGGAAAAGGAAACAGTCTTTCATTTCCTCTGTAAATATCCTGCTTTGGCCAGTATGAGGCAACAATCTTTTGGGAAGCCCTTTTTTGGCGACCTTAACGAACTTTCCAAATGAAGACTAAAGATTTGATTTATTTCCTCAACGCGACGAAATGGATCTAGGATTGTCTTCGGTTTCTTTTTGCATCATTTTCTTACTCGAAATCCTATGACTGTGAGCTAGCAGACTACGGGTGTTTGAAGGACCGGACGATCACACGGTTGAGCCGATCTTCGCTTCAATACCAGTCAACAAGCTGTCTAGTTGGCACAGTGTAGACGGTTTTTAGTTGTGGACTTCGGTCCTATTGAGTGTTATTCATAGGACCAAATCCTTCAATTTGGCATATGTCCAAATCAAAAAAAAACGTCTCGTCATACGGGCGGGTGGTATTTTCCCTGGTAACCACAATTTAACTAAGCAGACGGAGTTGTAGATACAGAGATTACCATAGCCGGGTGTGAGACTAGATGATCACCCTAATGAATAAGATCATTATGCGTCTTGGGCAAACTAGCAAATTGCTTAGCTTAGCATACTGCAGCCGAACTCGGGGCGTAGACGATGATCCATTGGAGGGTCTATCACTAAACTCCCTCATTTTCTTTAAAAAAATCTTCTTTATTCCACAGGTCGAACGAGTTATGGTATCAAAACGGCGTATTCGCGTATTACAGCGTTAATTGGGTCATCGAGCGAGGATGCTTGTGGCCGCCATCTCTATACCTACCTACCTAAATCGACTTAAATTTTTCGCGCTTGTGTTTTAGCGATGGGCAGCAGGACTATATTCAATTCTTTCGTTTATTATGATATTAAATAATCCTTGTCAAGTAGTAGCCCGTAGCGTAATGGTTAGTGCGTTCGACTGTCACGCTGGAGGTCTGGGATCGCTTCCCAGCATCGTCCACCTAAAAACTAAAAAGGTTTTTTCAGGGCTACTGCCTCTTGCGAGGAATTGACAAATCCTCCAAGAGTATCACTTGTCACGAAAAAGTGCTTCTCGTCTAGCCGTTCGGATTCAGCATTAAATTGTAGGTCCCTTCCATTCCTGTCGAAAGGCGCACACAGGAATGGTTGCGAGTTGTTAGTCACTAGGCCCTGGTTCTTCATGAGCCGTTGTGCCACCCGATTTATTTATTTTTATTTGTCAAGTGGATATACTTACCAATAAATTAAAAGGATCAAATTATATCGCACCTGAAGATGAAATCTTGATTTCGAAACGCGTCGTCATTTAAATTAAAAATAAAAGTTGTGACAAAGTTATTTGTTTAAAATAATTAAACTTAATAATAAACATTATAATAAAATATTTTATTTTTCATTTCATTTGAACATACACAACTTGGAGGCCCACCACAACATCAAATGAAAAGGGTTTTTCAATAAGAGGTTTCATTATGAAATTTGAATATCTCCGCTATGTGGGCAGAAGGTGTCATCTTTAAGTAAAACGCCATTACTATAAATGGAACTACAAAAATGGTAAACATTTTGCAGTCACATTTCGCAAAACCAGAACACTTTTGGGTCGTCGTTAAGCACCTTCTCGGCCGGCAATATAGTGAAACTGACGGAAAACTTTGAGCTGTTGGGATAAGTTAGTGATGTAAAGAATCGAAACCGTGTGCGTCCGTCGCTAACTAACAACTGAGAATATTGCTGATGTAGCCCTTAGTGGTGACGAAATCTCAGGTCGACCTCTGAAATTAGGCATTCCACAAACGACATTACACCGTATTTTACATAAATACTTAGTAGGGTGGGTCTTATATCAGGCAAAAAATTAAAATTGTTATTTTTGTCCGTCCCACCCCACTATTTTATTCTTTTAAATGAAAAACAAAAATTATCTGAAAATTTTATAAAAATTGAACAATATTGAGAGGTCGCTACCGGCAATGTAATATTACAGGGTGCTCCATCATATAGTAAATTTGTCAAACTTATTATAAAAAACAAAAGGAATTCTCTACTCCTTCTGTTTCGAGGGCCGGAACCATTTTCTTTTTTGTTTCATTGCAAGCTCCTTCATCGAAAAATCCAAAAGCCACAAGTTCTTCCAACAAGTACCAGAGATGCCCCTGGAACTTTTGGAGAGCTACTTCTAAAATAACTTCATTTATTCTGTTGTAGCTTTCAAGATCTTTCAGAAGGAACCGTAATCTCGTGACCTTTTCTTCCAACATGATCTCATGGATCTGGTGACGGCATGCCAACCACAGCATGTTCTTGTCCATTTTTTGTTCAAGAAGACGGCATGCCCCATTTCTTCTTCCCTTATTGACTGATGTTGTGTCAAAACTTAAGCACTTAACTTTATCTCCAATAGTTGCCTCATAAACTGCATTTGCGACAGTCTCACCTGTCACAAAATTTCCAAGGGAGTTTACTCTTTTAAGCATTCGATTGCACGGAATTTTTTTTTTCTAGGACGTGAAATTTTTTTTCAGGTCACACAATATTTTTTCGGGTAGGTACACGACATTTTTTTCGGAGGAGGTTCCGGATACTATTAAAAATTCCAGGGAACTAAAAAATTGCAAGGGATACTGAAATCTTAGAAGATGATTCAAACCAGTATAGTTGTTGCTATTTGGGCTGCCCAGCTAAAATTTTCAAAGCCAGGTTGCGACCCCTAAATTTTATCCGATTTGAAAAATTTTTTTTGTCAATTTTTTTTTTCATGCGAAAGAAGCAGTTGAAGGGTTGGGAGAACGTAATTTCAAAAGTTTCAAAATAAGGCGCACCCTAATACTTAGCTCTTAAGGCCTTCAAAGTTCAGTCAACACAGAAACTAAAGCCGGTTGATAACCAGCGACGTGCGTCGTATCTTCGCTGATTGGGTCGTTGAAATTCATCAAAACCATCCTCATTTTCATGGAAAAATCATCTGAAGTGATAAGGCCCATTTTCACCTTGGGGGCTACGTTAAAAAGCTGAATTTTCGCATTTGGGGCTCGGAAAATCCAAGAATGATTGTTGAAAAGCCTCTCGATCCTCGACGTGTCACGGTTTGCTGCAATTTTTATTGCTGGCGGTGTGATGCGACCTTACTTATTCGAAAATGAGGCTGGTGCATCTGTTTCGGTGAATCGATTGCGCTACCGAGCTATGATTTTGTATGACCGGAATTGGGAGATACTGATGTGGAAGACGTTTATCTCCATCAAGACAGCACTACGTGCCACACAAGCAACGAAACAATAGCAATTTTGCAAGAAAAGATTCCTGAAGGTGTTATTTCTCGAAGAGGTGGTCTTAAGAAAACAACACAAATAACAAAGCAGCTTCCCCTTGATTGCTGAACGATCATGTGACTTGACCGTCAACCGAGGGATCTCTATAATTCCCTTATATAGTGGGCTAGAAAAATCCGTGTTGATGCGTTAACCAAATTGACGAAGTTTGCAAAAGAACGCGATTTAAGTACTTTTAAACTTTAATTGTGTACCTACTACGATAAGAAGTATGTACTACGATAAGTATTTCCTTTTTTGAAGATACGAACAGGACTTTTATATGGCCGAAAAAAATACCATAAAAAGCAAGCAAAAACAACGACGAGTATTTTCGAATAAAAAGGCAGAGATTTTCCCGTAAGGGTTTTGATACAAGAATCATGTCATTTTATTTCGTCTCAAGTATTTAGGTATAGGCAATTTTTGATGCGAATTAGATAGAGAATTTACGTTATTGTTTAAGTTAATATTAAGGAAAATTCATAAACTTAAACATTATGGCGAGTGGTATAATTTTAGCGCCAGATTTAAATTCAAAAATGTAGGTTTCAAAAGTAGGTAAATGATTCGTTATTGTTATACAAATATGATTTCAATTCAAGATTTTAATTATATAAAAGTTTATTTAGATTTTTCGTAATAATGATGTTTCTGCTCCAACAATAATTACTATGGAATTCCTGTGGATAAAAATAATTTAGAAATACTGATAACTTTAAAATGTGATAAAGCGTAAGATCTCTCCATCCGAGTTTTTTTTTTATTTTATAGCTGCAGACCTCGATCAATGATATTGTAAAATTTCAAATACCAAAATGTTGTGCAAATAATTTTCCAGGGCGATGTCCATTACTTTTTTAAAATTGTTTACCGTTATATATTTTTATCTAGTTTTTACACTTTAAACATTAAGTTCTTTTTTTAGTCGTGCAGTGATGCAGTGTAGAACATATGTGTCACACACATTCGGTTTCATTCGGTTCGGTCTCTTTTTGGTTTGTATTCGGCTGTTGCTAATATGTGTGAAACGATAAAATGGCAAAAATAAAAACCTTATAGAAATCGTATAGCACCGAACGATCCCTCGACACGAATAAGTTTCATTCGGTTTCAAAACGGCATGTATTCGGGTCTAGGGCACACAAAGTCAACGTAGCGTTCGCACATATTCGGTTCGTTTTCGGTTTTTCTGAATTGATTTTTTTTGATACATCTATATCTATATATTATATATATAAAAGAGAAATGTCGTCCGTATGTGCACGCATAACTCGAGAACGGATCGTTCGGTTTTCACGATTTTAGGCTTGATGAATTCGTATTGACCCAAGGAAGGAGATAGGACACTGTAGAAAAATCCCGAAAAATGTTCAAGAAAATTTGAAATCTGGGATCATCCTCTTATTAATGCATATCTCGAGAACGATGTCTTCGATTTTTACAATTAAGGGCTTGATAGATGTATTGGGTCAAGAAAGGACATAGCACACTAGAGGAAAATCCAGGAAAATTGGAAAATAGGGAAAATCCAGTTTGTAATGCGAAACTCGAGAACGGTTACTTCGATTTTTACGAATAAGGGCTCGATAAATTCGTATTAGTTCAAGGAAAGGTATAGGTAATCCCCTAAAATTTCCAAAAAAAAATGAACATCCGGGAACACCAGGTTTTAAGTGCATAACTCGAGAATAGTTACTTTGATTTTGACGATTTAGGGCTTGATAAATTCGTATTGGCCCCAGGAAGGGCCTGAGAGCATCGGCTTTATTACAATAATTGTAGAAATTGCAGTTGAAAACAAACATGCAAGTCGCTTTACGAAATGACCAGTTCGCTGCAGATTTCTCCAATCAATTTATTGGCGATGGGCAATGGCGTGATACTAGTGGACTTAGTCACCGAAATTCACTCAAAATTATGTTAACCATGATTGGCTGAGTTCACGCGCGATTTTGGTTGCGTCTCGCTTTTGCTATGACAATTGACAACCAATAAGTCGTAAGGACAATCGCTGGCTGTTTGTGGCATCAATCTTGAATTCCCATGTTTATTACATGGTCAGTTGTATGTGGCGGTTTCACGTATCGGCAAACCGGGTCAGCTAGTTTTATTTAATTTTAATTATTTGTGATTACAAACCGCATATGAACCGTCTGTGTGTGAAGAGGTCTTAACGGAAACCGAAATCGAACCGAATACAGACCGAAGCGAATGAAACCGAATGTGTGGTGAAACGAGCCTTAACTTATGATCAACGAATGGTTTGTAAAAAAAAGTACGCAGACAAATTTAATTTTTGAAACTCTAGAGGAGACATTTTTAATTTTTTTTTTAAATCATTTTCTTAAACCATTTGATTCCTAAAAAATAATAAAATAAATTAAAATATGGTACATATTCGTATGAGGTATATATTGGAACTTAGACAATATTCAATAATCATAGGTACAGGGTTATTTACCTAAGATGTGACAAAAAGATTGAGCGTGTAGTTTTAGTCGAGACAAGAAAAAAATCGTATCGGAGGGGGTGTCTATTCCCCATCGTTTAGTTGGGAGGGGCAATTTAAAAAAAATGGACTTAACAGAAAACAAATTATTAGAAAACAACAGCAACATTTACAATGCCTTGATAAATCTTTATGCGAACAAGCTATAAATCCCTTCTTTTATTATGTTTTTCAATAAATTTGTTTTAATGAACTCTAAATTTTGAAAAAATAAATGGTAAAAAAATGTTCAAATTATTTTTGTTTTTTTTTTTCAAAATTTTACGTTATTCAGTACCATTTTTGTTTTCAAAATACATTGCTCTCATTAATTTTTAGTCAAACACTAAGGACCGGGTGCCTCTAGGAATTTTACTTTTAAAGATATTAAAAAATAAATGAACCTTTCTCATAAAACTAAGAAAAAATTATTACAGCAACCAATTGATTGTCATCATTTCATCAACTTTGTTTTTCCTGTTTTGACTAAGATATTGGTTTCTTTATATTTGAATATAGGTATCTTGAAAATTAAAAATTATAGAATCATCCAGTTTTCAGTGATTGACTAAAAATTGAGGAGAGCAGAGTATTTTGGAAACATAAATAGTAGGTACTTAATAACGTTAAATTAAAAAAAAAAAAACTTCAACATTTTTTTTTTATTTTTATTCAAAATTTCGAGTTTGAAAATTAATTCCAAAATGGCTTTGAACTTTATTTCACACTTAAGAGTACAATAAAGTCCAAACTATGGTTTTGGACTTTATTTCCTTGGGCTTTACTTCATGACACCGGGATATTAATGAAATTTGGGATAAATGTTTCATATGGCATGTTTACCAAGAATCAAAAGAGTCCCCAAAAATAACTGTGGCGAAAGGCTGTTTTTTGAGGGCGAGATGTTAGTGCGTCATTATTACCAAAACATTTGTGAATAAATTTTGACACTGATGAAATTTCCTAAATTAATTTGTTCCGGGTCAGATCCTATCTTTCTTAGACTATATGAAAACAAAATGCTAAATTAAAATTGAGATTCACAATAATTAAAGAATATTAATCATTTTGTTGGCATTTTTACTTTTTTAGATATTCCCAAAAGCTTTTTACAAATTCACAAACAAATTAATTAAAAATTGGATAGGGCAACGTCTTCCGGGTCAGCTAGTTAAAAATCAAAACAAATCTGTAGTTCAATAGTATTTGTTGGTGTAGTAACTACATAACAAACATCAATTCGACCAGATGGAAATTTATTTTTGCTATCATTGACTTTCAATTAAAAATCCAAATAGGTAATACACAAAAGCTTTTAAACAAAATACGATTACAGTTAAATGAAATCACTTACAATTATTGCAAAAACAACATTATATGCTTAAAGCTTTTATTCTATTAATAGACTGTAGAAAGTAGATTAATCTTTGGAAGCCCCTTCTATTGACTTAATTTTTTTTTTTATGAAACAACTTTTTTCAGGGTGACTTAAGATTAAAATATTGCAAATTATGAGCGTAGTAAACAAGTGCGTCAATACGCAAAATTTTTATAATGTGGGGAGGGAGTGGATTTTATTCTATTTTAAAAACCTAAATAAACAGATGTACATACCAAACAACCGAAACACCCGGTATAAACTTACAGGTGACACTTTTTGTGAAAAAAAATCACTTCTTTCGTAGTTAGAAAAGACATGAAGCGAAAGCAATAAGTAAACGGGCTGGCCACGAGACTAGAAAAGTCTCGGTCTCGTCATACGAGACGAGACTGGCTTTTAAGCAACCGAGACGGGACCGAGACGAGACTGTATATTTGGACCAACATTTACAGAGAGTCTAATAAATTCAAAAATCCAATTTCAGTTAAATATTTATTTTCTTCTAGACGTATTCAAACTATAATCGAAAATACTTCGAGCCAATAATCAACAGGTTGTCCGGAAATCGTATTTTTCGAAAACGAGACCGAGACGAGACTTATTTATACGAGACCGACACGAGACCGTAACGAGACTGAAAATTTTCAATTTTAACGAGACCGAGACGAGACTTACAAAAGTCTCACGGAGTCTAGTCTCTTGGCCAGCCCTAATAAGAGTTACTAAGAGAAAGTAATTTTAGAATGGTGTGACGCTATACTTTTCAGATATTTATAAGACACTGCCAGATAATAGCCATCGATAATACATAGATGGAATTCCTATTTTTATAAAATCATATTTTCAAAAATAAAAAAAAATTAAAATTACAAGTAATTTCTAAAAAAGCAAACGATATTTTGTTTTCAAACGCAACGACAGTTAATTATTTTATTTTTTTGACGGAAAAAAACAAACACGCGCCGGTCTCGCAAGGAAAGCTGTGTTTCGACCACTGTGTCACGCGATTTTCGTAAAACGCGCGTCAGGTCATGTCGTGCCGCTTAATCAATATGCGTCGTTATATTGATTTATATTGTTTACAAAAACTCGTGCGTCACTCGCGTCGAACGTGCTTCAATATGCGCCTAGAAGTATTTTCTCTACTTGACCTTGACTATAGTTCTTGTATGCAATTGCTATGGAAAAATAAGCCCGAAGATTCTCTAGGACCTTGCTGGCCGTTATAAACATGTTCTGTTGTATTAAAAAATTACAATTAAATTGATCGATTATTGATCGGGTTTAAAAAAAAATGGTTTTAATCAAAACTAACATTGCGATGGCGGAGAAGTCCAAGAAAGTGATTTTTGTCAAGACGTCCGTCGTCCGTCGGTGTGTTTGTCTGTGCGTCCTGATGTACATCCAGCTAGAGCCTAAACGGATAGACGGGCTTGCTTTAAAGTTGGTGTGAAGCACTTTTATGTGATAACCTTGAGCCTAGAGGACAAATTCGAATTTTTGTTTTAGCTCTTTGTGCATGTAATCTATAGACCAATTATAATAATACTGTATACCAGGTCTTTACCTAAAAATGTGAATAATGAAAATAGTAATGAATTTTTTTTTTGAAAAATATTTTTGTCTTTTTATATAGTACCTACTTATTGTTTTGGTACATTCCTGCATATCTCGTCATTGGATTGCGGATTTTATTATTATTTTGCAGCTCAGTACGTCTAAGATAGTTCATAAATATTGCATTTAATACAAAATAAATCTACATCGTCAATGTCTAGGTACAGTCTGGTTTTTAGCTACGAGAGCAAGTTCATGCGATCCAGTCGTTCATATTGCTTTTGTTAAATAAGCTAAGTTTTATCGTAAATTGTTGTTGCATTCAACATGTTAATTGTTCAGCCCCGACCCCGTTTTTTCAATTATCTCTTGAAATCTTCGGACTTCTACAGTTGGGGCTTAATTCTAGGACCCAATCAATCTCTGGAGTAAATTAAGTTTTTAGGGATTTTTGTCCAATTCTTTTCAGTCCTTAGGTCCGAGCTGGCTTTTTTATCCCAATTTTCTGGGCTTTGTTTATAGAGAATAATTGTCTTTTCATTAAACATGTCCATTATTCGTAGCCCCAATTCCCTAAATACCTTAGCCCAAACGAAATACGTTTGGGGCTTAGAAAAATAAAAATTACTTAACACGTTATTGTTTCTATTCATTGCATTCCCTTCAAATGTAACAGCTTAACATTGTTTGAGACAAATAATATAAAACTCTACATCACGTTGTAATATATTGCTTTCTATAATTCAGTTAGGAATCGGTGGTAGGGAGGAGGCTTTACCCGCTATAACCACCCCCCTGGATCCGCTTCTGATTGTAGGTATACATACGTATAACCTTTAGTGTTTTTTGTTCATTGAACATCATATTTTCAAGTATTCTCGAAAGTTAGTTTTTGAGACGCGTTTGTTGATTAAATAAAAGCTAGATAGACCTTTGTCATGTATGTCATTTAAAAAATATATCATTTGATTAAAAAAGTCCTAGTAAAAATAATTTCTGTGGATTGCTGCACACTGCACACCATTTAAATTAAGTAGATGTCTAAAGTGAACCGTTTTCCAGTATAAACAAGATTTCATTCTTATAGATTCAATTCAGTGACAGCGTATTCTTTATAAAAAAGTTCAATACAGAAATTAGTTAAACTTTATCTTCTCGACGACGATGTGTAACATATTTATTCATTATACAGTTGTAATAGTAATCAGCTGGCTTGCAGTAATTAAACAAAAACAAAACTTATTTTTATGCGTAGTTAAAATTCCAAAACAATTTTTCTTTTATAGATTTGCAATGGAAACCAATTACTGAACTCAGATGAAAAAGAAGCCCAGCGATTTGCAATTGAGATTAGTGACAAAATGTTCAAATTTTACGATGATTCAAGAGATATCGCCAAAAAAAATCCCAGTCTCAAAAACCAACTCGATATATTGGATCAGTCAACGTTTTTGATGGATATCGTTCGCCAAGCTAAGAATTTTGACTTTAAGAATTTCAAGGACAAAGAACTAAAGTACGCATTTGAAGTAATTGCTACATTGGCTGATGAAATGATTATTGGCGGAGAGAAATATTTAGAGATAGTCAATTTGATTACCGATCTTTCAAAATTAGATACAGATGAAATATATGATTGCTTTAAGGGATGTAGTTCTAACAGTCGCAAGATGAATACATTCAATATTACAGAAGTACAAGCAACAACTAAGAACGTAGAAGAACTTGAATTTTACTGGAAGCAATTAAGAGAGACAAGAGCAAAATTGGCAAATGAGTATTTAAATTTAACATTCACTTTGTTGAAAGAGTCTGCAAATCTAACAGGTTGGTACCTATTGACATTTTCTTATTGTTGACAATGATAATAGAGCTTTTACAACTTATGATGTCAAAGCGTCTATCAATGGCATATTTAGTGCTCATATTATATCTATGTGATGAATTCTATAAAACTCAAAACTTTTACGTATCTCATATTTTTATTGAAAGCTATAAGCAAAAGTGTGTTATCATTATCACTATACGTGGTGATTTCAATGTAGATATTAAACTTAGATTATCTATATTATTTGACTAGCTGACTCGTGCTCGCGTGGCTTCGTAAACTTTTATTTTTGTCAGCTATTTCTTGTATGTATAGGTACCTATATTAAGCGTAAAGAAAATATACTTTGATTTTGGTGATGTTTGCATTCTTGCATAATGTATTTTAATGATACAGAATGCTTTGCCAGTTAAGGCATTTTGAAATTATGTGAAGTGATATTGAGAGAGAGAGATTGAACTTATATTTCTTGTTCTTGTTTATTAAAATTTTATTTTTAAATTTGAATTGATTCCTTTTTGAATGTCCACTAAATACCATAAAATTGCTTTTATTTCGATTGTATTATTCAATTTTTCAAAACACACGATTTTCATTTTGAGATCTACATCTATAAGATCCGACCATAATGAGTCTAGTTATACGTTTTTTACTCGAAACAAATCACTTTTTTCCCAACATTTTGAACAAACTTATTAAAAACACATGTGAAAACACTGTTATTCCGTCTTAATTTGTTGTTATTGTTGAACAAAGAGAGTTAAAGAAAAAGATATGCAAAGAATACCTATTCGGTATTCATGTCGTTTTAAAAAGAGGATTCGGATGGGTATAATGATGACGATGAAGACGAACACGACGATCGATGCGCTGGCGCTGCACTATTGCGCTGGCGATTGCCAATAAAATAGAGATACACAGCACACATTATTTAAGGACACAATGTGGCGCTTTCCTTTGTTCACAATATACCCCTTATAGCCCCTAAAAAAATGTACAAAAAAATTCCCAATCTGCCAAAAAAATACAAGTTAAGATTCTTAAACGAAAATTATCTTAATTCTGAAACAAGTAAAATTGTCGTGAAAGTCCATTACTAGATCGGGTGCACTTCATTATATTTATTCAAGGTTATGTCAAAAATATCAGTTTTTCTTTTTCGCATATAACTCCTAAATGGTAGATGCTTTCGAAATGCATTTCATCCAAAACTTGTATATCTTGATATCCTTATAGCTTATAGCGGTCCAAAGGTCAATTTTGTTTAACATTTTGTCTATAAAATTCTGTATTAAAAGATTCTTTTAAACCACTACCTACCTTTCAATATATAGGGGAGAGGGGGTATGTATGGGACACTTTTCAGAAAAAACTCAATTATTCTGAACTTATAAATCATATCTACACAAAACAAATTTCTTAAGATACGATAACATTGTGGCAAACTATTAAAAACACATAGGTTACCAGACGCAGAAGTTTACCAAAATACAAGTTAAAAATAATTTCGTGCACCTTTTGACCTTGTCCCATTCCTTCTGGTTGCAGAACGATTGGCACAACTAAGTCGTAGAATGGGACAGCTATGGAACACTACTTGTATTTTTATACAATATTTTGTTTAAAGCTTAAAATATTTTTTTTTCCTAACTAAAACGATAAGATACAATAAGTTTTCTTTTTATTTAACAAGACAAAAATACAACAAGAAATATCTACATTATTTATTGCAGGTATTTCAGTCAGGACAATGATACAAATTTTGATTTTAAATCCACGCTAAAGGAATTAATATCCCGTGGGTTCCTCTTATTTGGTGCAACAGGCTGGGGTTGAGGTAGTTTCAAAACTACGTCTTACCTTAAGATTGACCTCAATTGTGGGATACACGAAATAAATAGACTCAGATCTATAAGTACACTCCAATTCACTCGTTTAAATACAGATTTTTTTCAATAGACTTTTAACGATTTCTCTATAACCTTTTATAATTATGACAAATCTAATTATATAATTTATTAAGTATAATATGGGGATTGAGATCCAGGAAGAATTTTTAATCCTTCTGAAAAATTGTAAGTCCTAAGGCTCTTTGAACAATTTTAGTCACAAAATCGACCTTATTTTTTGTGTCATTCGTTTAAATACACCTTGAAATACAACCTAGTAGCTCATAAAATCGTTTAAAATAGTATGCGCAAAATCAAATTATAAACAGTAAAAGACATTTTCTCATGAATTTGACAATTTTTCCAAAAGGAAGTGTTCTAACCGAAGAGAAAATGTCTAAATTCGAGACTATCAGGACAATGGTCATAGCAGTCGATGTGAAGGTCACAACATTGGACTAAGTATGCAGCTACCTTCGATATAGGGAAAACGATGAAAAAACAACAAATCGCTAGCGAGCATGGCTACATCACCTCAAGAAAGACAACGCGCACTCTTAATATCTCAAATTCAACATTATCAGTTAGCTAAATTAGAGGTAAAACCGTAGTTAAGGCCACCAAAAATGGTTTTTATCAGATTGTCCGGGAAGCCACACATTTTAATCATCTGAAAACTAAAAAAGATCCACCGAAATCAGGCTGCTACAGATATCATTCGTGAACTTTTAAAGTTGATTTAAACTAGGTATTAATAGCATACAGCGCGTCATACCATTAAATGGCCTCCCTTCTTATGCCTACTACCCAAGCTTTTTTTTTCTTTTCTCATGTCATATTAATAAAAGCTATACCCGCTGGGAACATCCAAATCGAACAAATTTTTTTAGTAAGAACCACCTGATGCCATTATCTTTCACACCGTATTTTGTATTAATACCAAGTTTAAATCAACTTTAAAAGTTCAAGTATGCGATCTGTACCAGCCTGATTTCGGTGGATCTTTTTTAGTTTTCAGATGATTTAAATGTGTGGCTTCCCGGACAATTTGATAAAGTGCATTTTTGGTGGCTTTAACTATGGTTTTACCATTGATTTTGCTAACTGATAATGTTGAATTTGAGGCTTTTCGGAGTATGCGTTGTCTTTCTTTGAGATGTTGTAGCCATGTTCGCTAGCGGTTTGTTGTTTTTTTTCAATGTTTTTCCTATATCGAAGGTAGCTGCATTTTTATTCCAATGTTGTGACCTTCACAGCGACTGCTATGACAATCGTCCTGATAGTCTGGAATTTGAGCATTTTTCTCTTCGGTTAGAACACTTCCTTTTGGCAAAATTGTTAAATTCATACAAAAATTTCTTTAAATGCTTATTATTTGATTTTGTGCATACTATTTTTAACGATTTTAGGAGCTACTAGGTTGTTTTTCAAGGTGTATTTAAACGAATGACACAAAAAATAAAGTCGATTTTTTGACTAAAATTGTTCAAAGAGCCATAAGACTAACAATTTTTTAGAAAGATTCAAAATTCTTCCTGGATCTTAATCCCCATATTACACTTAATAAATTCTATAATTAGATTTGTCATAATTATAAAAGGTTATGGAGAAATCGTTACAAGTTTATTGAAAAAAATCTGTATTTAAACGAGTGAATTGGAGTGTACTTCTTGGTTATCCGAAAATATTTGACGTGCCCTGTTGTTCGCTGTATATTAATATATGTATAACTGTTGGATTTAGTCTAACTCGCATGACGAGCTAAGGCTGATTTTGAAATCTTATATGCAAAAGCCACTGAGCGTGTAGACTGTAGGTGCTCCACTGGTCACTTCCTCTGTAGCCGCTTCAATTTGAGTTTCAGTGGCTGTGGAAGTCTTCCACTTCAAAACATTTGGCATATGTTGAACCAAAAAATAAAAAATAAGATACAAGTACAAACCTTCATTGACCAAAAAGTGATGCAGTAGGAATGGGACAGTGTCCCATTACGACGTTGAGAAAATTGCTTGTGTCCCATTCCTCCTGTGTCTCATACATACTCACTCTCCCCTACCCAAACAATCCCAGAAATTACATATTCAAATGATAGCCACCAAGTTTCATAGTTATTTTTGAGAAATCAAAGGTTTCAGATGAAAATGCAAGTTTTTTTTGACCGCCATAACCTAAGAATAAATATGTCATTTTGTAGATAATTTTACTGCCAATTGTTAATAGATTATTTTTCGAAAAAATAAACTTCTCGGGAGTTATTAAGCAAAATAAAAAAAAATAGTTTTTTCAAGATGGCGGCATTTTTCTTCCGGTACCACTCTTAAAATTTGGTTCTTTAATAGAAAATATGTTTCCAAATATAACACCAAAAATAAATTCCTCATCCAAAAATATAATTAATATCCTCCAGTATTGCATCTTTTTTGACTGAATGTACCTACTGCACCCAAATGTTTTCGACCGTTTTTCTCCAAATCTATCGATTGTACAAAAAAAAGTGTTATAATCTTTTTTGTTTAGAATGTTATGAGCTCAACCTTAAACTTTTTACAAAAGAACATTTAGTTTTCGAGTAATTTAGAAAAAAAGTGCATTTTACCCCCTTTACCCTTTAAAATTTTTAGCTGCTCCCCAAATTTAGGGTACTTTCCAGGAAATGTTAAGGACTATTATTAGGTAATTTAATAAATATATTAGTGGACACAAAATTATTTATAACGGTTATTAACGGTATGTACTGGTACCTGTCATAGAACTGATATTTTGGTTTTAAAATTTCTCGTTAACGGCTACACCAATTTCAACAAATTTTTTTTTATAAAAGAGGTCCTTTACAATTTTACATATACAATTTTTGAAAAAATTATTTTTGAATTTTGTGCAAAATTGTATTTTAATTAATACTAAAAATTTTAATATACCAACTTTTAATTTTAAAAATGCTTAACAGCCATATTATTGAGATTTTCAAAACTAGTTTAAAAGCAAAACTAGTTTTATGGAGATTTCAAATTGCAAGTTTTATATATATTGGTATTATTTATGAAAGTTTTAGTATCCCAGTTTCAATATTTTGAGTTTAAAATACCAAAACTTTAGTTAATAATACCGATTTGTCCAAATATTGGGACTTGAAACTTCTATTGAACTAGTTTTGCCGTAAAACTAGTTTTGAATCAAGTCAATAATAAGGCTGTAAGTATTTTTATATATAAAAAATTAATTTTGAATAAAACCGTGCTATAAAGATTTTTAATTTTTTTTTTTTCATTTTTTATTTATTAAACAAATCAGTTGGCATACATTTTTTTGAGCTCTATCTGTTTTAGCTATTAAAATAACAAATTTATAGAAATAATCTTAAAAAAATAAATAAATTGGGTGGCACAATGGCTAACTTGGACTTATAACTCGCTACCATTCCTGTGTGCGCCTGTCGACAGGAATAGAAGGGACCTACAATTTTATGTCGAATCCGAACGGGTAGACCAGAAGCACTTATTCGTGACAAGTGATACTCTTGGAGGATTTGTCAATTCTTCGCAAGAGGCAGTAGCCCTGAAAAAAAACTTTTTAGTTTTTTAGGTGGACGAGATTGGGAAGCGAACCCAGACCTCCAGCGTGACAGTCGAACGCACTAACCATTACACGGGCTACTACTATAGAAATGATCGATATTTTCAATTGTTTTTAAAACTTTATTTAATGATATATACCTACATTGTATATTTCAAGCAACGTTAAGGTTATTGGCTACGAGAGCAAGTTTTGTGCGATCCTGTCCTACCCATTTTTGGTCTTATGTAGGTTTTACAAATTTTTGATTTCTAAGGTTCAAAAATAAATAGGAACTTATAGTTTACAAATTATAATAAACCTTAATTTGCGAATAACTATTGAAAAATTAGTTGAAAAATATGCTCAGAACTCTTTTTCTCAAAACAGTCAATGCTGCGTGAACGTAGCAAAATAACGTTTTTTTTTCGAATTTTAACACTTCATTCGCCAGAACTATTGAACAAAAAGTATGAGGGACTCTATAACTCTTTGTTTGCTATCAGGAACTCTCATTTTGTATTTAATTTTAAACAAAACCTTTGCTAACTTCACAGGATTCTTTTGTAGATAAGGGGCCTTACCAATAATTATTCCATTAAATTAACCTTATTTGTATTGATGACAAATAATGTAATATTTATGAAACGTTTAATTTTTTTAAGTCAATCCCATATTTGATTCACTATTTAGAGTTAACATTAATATTAAGGTCGTACCATGCACAGTTAACTAGCCATTATGGTTCATTTTACAGAAATATATAAGTCGTCCCTAAAATTGATTATTGGTAGGGCCCAAGAAATTTAAGCATTCGAAAAATAAATACATTTTTGTCCTTTTTCGATAATACTGAAATTTTTCAGAACGTGCGGCTCTTACGTCAGTTTTATTTGTTAACTTTTGAAATAATCTTTTTCGTTACAGATAAATCACCTTTTGACTTTTATTTAAGAGAATACAACCTTACTGAAATGGAAAATCTAATGAGTAAAATTCAGCCCCTCTACATGGAAATGCATGCCTTCATTCGAAAAGGCTTACAGAATAAATATGGCGATTCTATTATAAGTTCCGATGGATTAATTCCCCATCAATTGTTCGAACAAGTAATTTTACAGGCTTGGACAAACGGCAGTATTATTGAAAAACTATTTCCCTTCGAGAATCTTCCTCCAGTTAATTTTGTTATGGAAAAAAGATTCAAATCAATTGAACTTTATGAGATAGCTGACAGATTTTATCAAAGCTTGGGATTTGAAAAGTTTTCATATCAAGTTTGGAAGGATCATTTTAAAATGAAGAAATCGAATAACAATGACTCGGATGAATGCTTTCCTGAAACATATAAAGAAAGCCCTGATGTCCGTCTGGAGTTTTGTGAAAAAATGAGCTTCTCAGATTTCCTAAAAGCCTATGAAATTATGGGCAGCTTATATTATGTTAAGGAGATGACTGGTCTTCCATACTACTTCTTTTTCGGTTACGATTTAGAGTACACTGTTGGAAGGACAGCAATTCTATCAGCTACCACATATCACAACCTAAAAGCGATTGGAATGATTATTGACTTTAATATCACAGAGCAAGTGGAAATGAACCGACTGTTTAGAAAAGTTTGTTAATTTCAGTTGGAATAATTTCACCATTAGTTTTTATTTTTTGTTCATCTATTTTCCATTAGAGTATCGAAAGTTTGCTGAAACTTCCACTCGATTTCGTTCACATAGAATTGATGAAAGATCTTCTGTCAGGAAATTTGGAACTTAAGGAACTTAACAATAAATATTGGGAGCTTATGGAAAAGTATGCTGGCGTTAAGCCACCAATGAACTACGTAGCAAGTCCTGATGTCCCTGATATGCCTTTTGAATTCTATTATCAGATGTATGATAATGAACAATCTATGTAATAACTTCCAAATATTTGACGAATTGCCTTAACTAAATATAATTTTTCCAGAGATTTCGATTCGGATATAATGAGTTATCAAATGTACAAGAAATTCTGTGAGCTAGGTGGAAAATATCCCAAAGAACCGTTGCATCTTTGCGACATCCATGGAACAAAAGCAGCTGGTGATCTTTTGAAGTAAATTGAAAGCAAATATTACCTAAATTATCTTCATACTTTTAATATCTACCTTAATTTTTTTTTACTGTCAACACATAGGAACATGATGCGACTTGGTTCTTCAAAACCTTTCAACGTAGTTTTAGCAACAATGTTTCCTGAAGATCCAAAAACTAGTGCTGAAGGCATCCTTGAGTATTACAGTCCAGTGCAAAGAATTTTGGTTGAGAAGAACTCGGAAGCAAATGTAAAGCCAGGCTGGAAGAATTCTCCGTGAAGATTCCTTATTTCTAAATCTTGAGGCTTAGCACCAATTTAAAAGAAAAAAAAAACAAAAAATACCGTGATAGTTTGATTACAGCAGATTTATCAATTTTTTTTTTCTTTTAAAGCCTGACTTCATCTAACCCGGGGTTTAGACAAGCGAGTAGAACTAGTAGCATTTATATTATAGTGTTAGATTTATGGATGTATGTGTGACTAGTAGCTCTCTGCGCGTTTTGTCAACTAGTATGATTTTTTAAAAATATTTCATACAGAAAAATATACAAATTATGGAAACTATGGAAACAAAACAAATAAATGAAAACAATACACTACACTAGCAGGATAACTGGCAGGCAACTCGCAGGCAAAAATATTATACTATTTGTGCCACTAGTTGACTCTCTCCTGTCCAGATACACTAACACACATAAACGCTACTAGTTCCACTCGCTTGTCTAAGCCCAGTGTAAGCGAAATAAATCATAAATACATGTATGCAGAAAGCAAAATAACAAAAACCAACATTTTTTTTACAATTGATCAGTATATCGGAGTAATATTGGACGGGTTGTAAGCCCAAAAATCATTTTTTGTGAACTTTTAACCCAGCCTGGTGGGCCAAAAGTCTATAAAACCAGTGGACTATAGGCCCAAATGGCCTTTTTCGTCTCAAAAATCTGTATCTTTTTTTCCTCTTGAGATAATTTAATGAGAAATTAAGAGCTAACAGCAGCAGCGAGTGGTATTCCTCCCAATTTCCTTCCCCCATCATCTTTCGCAGTCAAATTGGTTTGAATATTGAAAGCACTGTGTGATGTGCATGGTACTGCTCCCTCACAGTGCTTGCATTGAACAAATTAATTATGATGTCAGATAGATAGTTGTTTGTTTTATCTAGTTAACCAGGGGCGGTTCAATTTCAGATTGTCACTTAGGCATAACACTAGTGGCAAATTGTTATTGAAAAGCTCAAATTGGGATCTAGATTAAACGTTCTTCTTAGGTAATTGTCTGACTTGTGTTTTAGCAAGTTAGGAATATTTTAAATGGGTGGTAGATTTAGGGTGGATTTTAGCAACATTCGTGGGCTTAGACAGAATTTCTATTCTGCATATGTACGTTCATACTGTGTAATACAGGCCAGCTGTTTTGGCACTGAGTGAAACACAAATAGGTAAAAATTCTGATCATTCAGAATTTAACCTATATGGGTATACCTTAGTGCCTCTATTCTTTGCTCACCATGGACTCGCCATTTATATAAGAAATGATGTTGCGTACCAACTTCAACCACAAT
Organism: Melangyna quadrimaculata; assembly: GCA_949320155.1. NCBI lineage: Eukaryota > Metazoa > Arthropoda > Insecta > Diptera > Syrphidae > Melangyna > Melangyna quadrimaculata. The sequence continues at coordinate 391,990,654 of OX439483.1, forward strand.
ATGGTTTGTGCTCAAACACATATTTTAACTTCATGTGGTTCAAATTTTCGGTCAATAAGCACATAATTCATTCATGTTTTATTTATCGGAGCCCGAACCTGGACAGAAATTTAACTTTTAACGAATTTGATGCTCTGTACGACTCCATCCAAAGAATTGTTGCCCTTTATCCTTGCACTGAAATCGTCATTGCGGGCGATTTCAATGTACACAATTCTAGTTGGCTTCGCTTTTCAGGCCAGACAATACCCGAAGGAAGGTATGTTGAGCTCTTCGCTGAGTTAAACCAACTAACTCAGCTTGTTGACGAGCCCACTCGAATACCGGACATTGCAGGTCAATCCGCCAACACCCTAGACTTGTTTCTCACCTCTGATCCTAATAAATACTCAATTAGTGTACTATCGCCTCTAGGCACATCAGACCATTGTGTCATATCTGCGAATTTCTCGTGCCAACAAAACACAGTTAAAGAGAAAGCACCAACGAGAACCGTTTGGCAGTACGAGAAAGCCAACTGGGACGGTCTCAACTGTTTCTTCAGTAATTTTAACTGGTCACTATGCTTCCTAACGTACGTATCCCGAATAGGGTAAAATCTATCAAACCCAAAGAAAACTCATGGTTTGATTCGAGCTGTAAAGAGGTTATTAGTGTTAGAGAAGTAAGTTTCCGATGTTATAAGGCCAACCCTACTGAGGAAAACCGGAATAAGTTCAAACAAGCTAGAAAGACCAGTAATGTTCATATTCGACGAACCAAATTTTTGCATGATCAAAAATTAAGTCAAAAAATACTACAATGTCCCACAGGTAGTAAAAATTTTTGGTCATTTGCAAAAAATATACGAAATTCTACTTCGTCGTCGGTTCCAACGCTCGTCTTCAATGACACCCCTTTTGTCAGCTCGATAGATAAAGCCAATTTGCTTGCAGCACAGTTTGCTGTTAATTCGACGCTGCCAGAAAGTGTTATGACTCCTCCTGTACTTGAGAGCGTAAATGATTTTATGGGACAAATCTTCTTTCGCACTCGTGCAGTTGATAGAGTCCTGAAAGATCTTGATATACACAAATCCGCTGGCCCGGCTAGTATCCCTCCCATTGTTCTGAAGAGGTGTTCTTCAACGCTGGCAAAACCACTGCGTAAGCTTTTCCATCTGTCCTACTCTACTGGTCTCTTTCCGAGTGGATGGAAAACAGCATTTGTCCAGCCTGTCCCTAAAAAAGGCGTATCTTCTTCACCCTCCAACTATCGACCGATTGCACTTACGTCCCTTCTTTCCAAGGTCATGGAAACGCTGATTAATTTTCAGCTCAAGAAATATCTCGAAGATCGTAAGCTTCTTAATGACCGACAGTACGGCTTTCGCAGCAATAGGTCCACTGGTGATCTCACCGAACAGTGGCACAAATCTTTACATCGTTTTGGAGAAAGTAAGATTATTCCACTTGATATTTCAAAAGCATTTGATAGAGTTTGGCACCAAGCTCTCTTATCGAAAATGCGTGCATTTGGTATCGACGAATCTCTACTTCGCTGGATTAGAAACTACCTTTCGGACCGTTCAATTCAAGTTGTATTGGATGGTTTCAAGTCTGAAATCCATAAAATAAATGCTGGTGTGCCCCAGGGCTCCATTTTGTCTCCGACTCTCTTCCTTATATTCATAAACGATCTTTTATCTGAAACTTCTAATCCATTAAACTGTTTCGCTGACGAAAGTACCCTCAGCTTCTCATATTCGTTTACAGATTCAGACCCATGTCCTTCGGATGTGGAACTTGAACGGCAGCGTATGATAAGCTCATTAAATTCTGATCCCCCATTTTGATATTCAGAACTTCAAAACCAATGTGCATCAGTATCTCCTTTTAAATCCTTCCTTATTTTCCTAAGGCTCGCACTGTGCTAGTCATAATTAAGGGTAGTATGAACCCCTTTAGTGCGCGGCATGTTTAAAAAAAATGAAGTTTTGAACATAATGTTCTTGACAGTATTGCGTTGCAAGAACCATACGATTTCTACGTGTAAAAATTATCTAATTATATTATAAAAATATCCAAATTTACAAATGTGTCTATACGTCCACTTTACATCAAGATAGAGTTTTAACAGGTGGTCAAATTTGGTTCAAAATTTGTATATAATATTTCTATGTGATTCCTTAAAAACGGAATTCAAGTTTTCATTCTAGCTCATCTAGAATAGGGCATTTATCCGTTTGATATGAGCCGGGAAGGACTGGGGGTCAAAGGGCCTCCCAGGACCCTAAGAAAGAGGGCCACAATATACAAAATGATTAAAAATGTATAGGTAGGTAAACTGTTTCATTTATAGATAAATAAATTAGATAAATTCCATAAAATTGTATTGCTGCTTTTGTTTTAAATATTGTTTTTTTTTAATAAACCGCTCCTAATGTCGCCCTTTTGCCAGTAAGTCAATAATTCCGTGAGAGTACTCACAGACGTTAGCACTGCAGTTTCAGTAAGTGTTCTTGGGGTATTGTATTTCGGAAGCTCTTAGGCCTGTCAAATTTCATAATGCAGAAGTAGATACCTATACTTATCAAATTTTATGAACAGAATCGGAAACTCCCTCTTCCTCAGTGTATCTACAGATAAAATTTCGTGGCTGTAAGTGTTGGACTTCAACCGCTATTTTGAAAAACGCATTTCAACTAATATCTCGAGAACGTGTTCTGTATAGTGCAAAAGTAGGTTAACCTACTTTTTTCAATTAATTTTAAATTGAACAAAACACATACTTCCTGTTTTTTTTAAATAGTTATGTTATACATATTTGAAAATTTTTCTCACTTCAACGAATAAATAAGAGACAAAATAATTTTGCAAAAAAGAGTTATGTTAATTTTGCTCTCATGGTTCATGGCTACAAATATTGCATTTTTTTTATAGGAAATTTAACTAATTTTCTAGGCGAAAAGGGAATAGTTTTTTATATTTCCAAATCAAGGTGAATTTTAATTTTTTTTAAATATTGCCTTATTGCAACCTCATTGCAAATTTTTTCAGAGACATTGAAATCATATTTGCAAGTAATTTCAGAGTTTTGAAGTGGGGTTGGGTTTGGAATTTTGACTGGGTCAAAATTCTTCTTTTAAAACTCTCCTTTCAAAATTCTGTTTAATTGTAAAATTATTGTTTTCCAAAAAATCTGCAATTACCTAATAAGATTTATTATTTGCAGAATTATGGAGTTTCTTATTGAAATAGTTGATACAAGCCAAATAAGATGGCGGTTTTCAACTTTTTTTTCTTTATTTCATCTTCCTCAGAGGCCTCTTTCCACAAAAACATTCTTTTTTAAATGAAAATAGTCCACTTGTCCGTGTTCACACTCAAGGTGGGCTAAGATATGGAGATGCATCTCGCTGTTTTTCTTCACCGCAACGATACTATTTTTCCGTGTGTATTCCTTGCACGCGATGAACGGCAATACATTTTTTTTCCTTAAAAAAATCATTTTTTCCATCACCTCTTTCATGGCTGTCACCAAAGTCTTTGATTCCACCAATGTATGCACAAAAAAATGTGTGTAGGTAAAATATCTTCGTTATTCTTTTATTAGATAGAAAAATACCTTAAAACGATGTGCCATATGTCTAGATTTTTTTTGGCTTTGAACACCCTTAACACCTCCTCAAAAACCTCCATTCTAACCAATTCATGTCTTAGTTCTCATGGATAAAGACACATTTTTTGCACAGTTTCATCACTCAAACTATTCTTATATATTTTGTTTTCAATATAAGCCCACACCCCCATTCTCCATTCTGCAACAACCCCCTCGCTACCCTAAAAAAAAAAACAAAAACACTTTTACCCCAAATATTTGTATGCACGCTTTTGGTTTTTTATTCTAATGATAATAAATTGAAGTATTTTTAATTTAGGTTTGGATCGATGGGGATCCTTCTTCAAAAATTCATAGCATACATAACTCTTCAATAAATTTAATTTAAAAACAAAAGCCCCATTTATAATTTTTCCGAACTTTGGAGGAAACTAAGTATGATTTTCGTGGACTGGCTGGAATTATTGCAATTTCATCGCTGCCACACCAATCATCAGATTCCTTTGGTGGTACTTAGTCTTTATGTTCAATTATAATTAATAAATTAGTGCCGTCACCTGGAATTGAACCTTGACCAGCTACCTCTGAGATCTTTGCACTACGCATTGCGCCACCGAGGTCACCTGATCGTCACAATGCCCACCCAATGTAGGGGTTTGTCTTTATAAATTGAATTTGGGGACAACTAGCATTTTTACTATAGCTGTAGCCGTACAAAAGTTGGTTGTTGATCATTCGGGTTATTTTTCTTTTTACCGGATGCGATGGGACAAAACGCTAATTTCAAATAATAAACAATAATAAATTGTCCCCCTACCAGTATTGGGTGAGTGTTTTTTGATGCGAACCCTAGGTACTTACCACAAATCTGATGAAAAGGGATTCATCACCTACCTATTTGAATTTCATATTTAAATACAGATTTTCAATTAAACTTTCTCTATAGGTACGTTCAACTCACTAGATATAGGTTGAGAAACTACATTAATTAAATTAAAATGTATAAACGACACTCACTCGATAACATCGCTTATTCATATCTAATTTGTGCAGATATAAATATAATATTTTCATTTTCCAGTCTAGCGCGATACTAACTTCCTCTTACTCTTACTCTACGTAGGTATATGTAGGTATATAAGTTTTACTTGAATGAATATCCCTAAGAAAAAGAAATTCAATTTCTGTAGATTGCACACCAGAGAGAAGTTATATCTATACCGAATACCGATGTTTCAATCTGATTAATGGCTAGTAATTATTCAAAATCACCCTGTACAGTGAAATTCTGACATTTTCTTGGTAGCATTCAGTGATGTGCACGCGGGCTTGGATTTGGACACAATGATTGCCTGATGTACGAGTAATTCAGGATTAGGGTGATGTTTCTCTATATAGGCTCGGTGAAATCTTCACTTTATATTCACCCATCATCCTTGGCCTTGCCTGTAGTAATATGAAATTATTCTCATTCTTGTTCCTCTGTGGGGCAATAGAAGTGTCAGGAGTAACATCAGGATGTTGCTTTGATCATCAAAAATATGCAACGAGATTGTCAGTGATGAAAAAATTGACACATTTTTATGCATAAACTCATTGTGCATTGAACACAAAATGGAAATTTTATGTTTGAGAATACTAAAAGGCTTTTAAGAGTTAAGCCAGAAGCACATAAAATTTACGAAATAAAATCTATTAGGTAATTTAAAATAAAAATGGCTTGGGAATCAAATTAGTATATACTCTATAGTGCAGGGTTGGCTTAACCTTTTAGAATTTAGAGCTTCGTGTCATTTTTAAAAATAAATAATTTGAAATGCCTTTGGCGTGTCAAGATGATTGATCTATTTTTCTAGGGTCTACTAGGAAACCAAAATTAATACTTTAGATGGTCCACAATTCCATTCTTTTTTAAGCCGCCCGACGCTTAAATTAAGTTATTTTGACCCTAAAAACAATAGCAGAATTTTTTTCAATTTTTAAAATGATGTTTCGACATCGTAAGCATCAGTTTTCTAGCACATTATTGAGTTATTAATTTATACTTTACAATAGCTGCACGCTGCACCTAACAATGAAGAAGTCGCCGAAATCAGAGTCGAAGAAGTTAGCGGTGCGGTAAGAAACTCCAAAAAGGGAAAAGCGATTGGGCCAGACGAGATACCCTCTGGGTTCTGGAAAAAGATGGGAGACATCGGATCTAGATAGCTCCTGATTCTCATCTCATCTCCAAACTTATCTGCGGCGACCAAATGCCTAATCAGTGGAAGGAAAGTTACCTTCTTCCAATCTACAAGGGGAAGGGTGATACACGAAGTTGCGTCAGCTACCGTTCGATCAAGCTAATGTCACAAACCGTGAAGATCGTTGAGCGGATATTGGATGGCCGCCTACGAAAAATATACGGCTATCTGACGACCAGTGCGGGTTAGTTTCGGGTAAATCAACCACAGATGCTATTCAGAGTATAAGAATCAGAATGGAAAAATATCGGGATTTCTCGAGAGATTTGCATATTGTATTGGTTGATTTTGAAAAAGAATTCGACAGACAACCACGAGATCTGATATGGGTTGCACTTATGCAACGAGGAGTTCCGAAAGTCTACGTGCGGATGGTCATGGACATGTATACGAGCAAGTTAAAACAAAGGTAATATGCCCCGCAGGAATCACCGAAGAGTTCTCAAATAGAGTAGGTGTGCACCAGGGAAGCATCTTGAGTCCTTTGCTCTTTATAACTGTCCTTCACTTTCTACTTGAGAATAAGGTGACGGACCCCAAAGTTAATCAGTTATTCTTTGCTGGAAACATCATAAGCCAAGATCCTGTGTCCTTGCAACGAGCACTTGATGTATTGGTGGATGTTTTGGAGGGAAATGGATATCGCATTAGCGCGAAAGAGACCGTTTTCTAATCCAAACAGACCTATTCTGGACATCTTTTCGAATGGAACAGTGCTTCCCAAGTGCGAAAAGTCTTGGATCAGTGTCTTGGATCAATGACCAATAGCGAAGGATCTTGTGATGACGACATCAAATATCGTGTAAGCGTGAGGTAGATGAAGTGGCGGGAAAACTCTGCCATCTTCTAAGATAGAAATATGCACCCTAAGCTGAAAATAAACCTCTACACGGCAGTTGTTCGTCCAGCGCTTGCGTACGGTTAACAATGTTGAACAATGTACAAAAAGTATGGGAGTAAATTGACGGCAGTTGAAATGAAGATGCTTCGCATGACAGCAGGATTGACAAAGCGCGATCGACACGTCAAAAATACCATCTTAGACAAAATACAGCATGACCAACTTAGCTGGAACTGTCATGTACAAAGAAGATGCCATGAAGAAGACCCAGTTCAAAAAACCCCTGGATGAAACAAACGCAACAATACCTGCATTTAGTTGGCCTCAGATATGGAACAATCCAAGACCGGTAGGCCTGTCGACGATTTCTGATGTCGACCCGGCGAACCCCATAAAAGGAACCTTAGAAACCACCCATATTCTGCAAGTCGTACTCTATAATTTTTTTGAAAGTGCATTTCGATAGTCTAAGTGCGGCGGTATCGCTCTCATGCTGATTAAACAAATAGAAGCAATATTAAAAAAGTTACATACATGCATAGTAACACATTTTTGTCCATTTTTATCGAAAAAATATAAGACTCGTTTAAAAGATTTCAAACGACGAATAAACAACACAAATACGTCTTTAATTCGAGTAATATATTTAAACGAGTTAAATATTTTTTCGTATAAAAAAGGACAAAAACATAGTGCATGCAATATGCATATAATGTTAATATTTTTTTCAATATTCCTGCTATTTGTTTTATCAACCTGCGAGGGTCAAAGCAGCTCTAAGACCATCGAAATGCACTTTTAAAATGCACATCAAAATTAATGATGCAAAAGATCTCTTCTCTGTGGAAACTATATGCAATTAACCTTGCAGTGATAGCGCGACTCTAAGAACACTAAAATGCAATATTAAAATGCAACACAAAACTAATAGGTGCAAAACAGCTTTATACCGCTCCATATTTCGATTACTGATACTTTTATGTATCCGTGTTATTTACAGGAGCTTTGGAGCGGTATAAGGCTCTTTTACATCTATCATTTTAGTATTGCATTTTAGTGGTCTTAGGTCCACGTTGTCACTCTCAGATTAATAGCATGTGTTTTGTTCGGGTATGTGTTATTTGTAATAAATACCATAAAAATAAATACATACAATACTATAACATACATCATATTTTTAAATGCATTTTGACAATGCATTTTAGTGGTCTTAGGTATACGACATGGTATTGCTTAAATTTGGAGCTGTATAAAACACTTATTTCTCTCCTCCTTTTTTTGCATTTCGAAAATGCATTTTGGTGGTCTTAGGTCCACGTTGGTTTATGCAATCCTATTTGCATTGATACAAATAGCATATCCACCAAATATGAAGCGGTATGAAACACTTTAAGAAAATCGTTGAACAAATCTCGTACTAAAATAATTTGTTTTATGACATTTCAATGATTTTGACAAATATTCTACAGGCAACGATATACATTGTTTTTTTAAGCTTCTCGTATACAACGATACGACTTGAAGAACAACGATTTTCATACAATACGAGTTCAAGTATAAATACGAGTACGAGGTATGTAGGTGAATACTAGAATAATATTATAATAATATTATTATATATATATTGCGATATTGCGATGTTGTGAGTTTCTCAAGAAGTGAAGTCGGATATACGACTTTATGCCTATAACATACGTCTGTGGTCGAATACGAGTCATAAATACGAGTTTGAGGCTATTCACAGAAGATTCCTCCGTTTTTTTTTAGGGGACTTTACGGAGTTGATAATTATAACTTACCCCCTTATCAAGATCGGTTTGCGACTTATTAATTTACAATCTCTCGAAAGACGTCGTGATGTGGCTGATAATATTTTTACTCAACAAATTCTATCTGGTGTTACTGATTCTCCCTCCCTTCTTCATGCTATGAAATTAAATGTCAACTCGAACGCTCTTAGATCAATACTTCTTTTTCATCAATCCCCTCACAGAACTGATTATGGCAGAAACGAACCAGTTACAAGAATGTTGAGGGAAGTTAATGCTAATTCAAATGTTTTTGACTATAATCATAGCAAGATCACACAAAGAAACCTTCTATATATGTATGTAGTTCATCATATAACAACTCTAGATAATATTTTCTATAAACATTATGTACATACATACATGTAACTATTTGTTTTTAATCAATCTATAAAGAAACTGAAACTTTACAATCTTCACAATTTTAACAAATGCCTTAGCATGCTTGCAATTCTTTTTTCCTCATTTTAAAATTTTAATTTTTTTTTTTTTTATTTGTTCTTTCTAAATTTGTTCTGTTATTTGACTTGACTTTAAGGTAGTCGGCTGCCTTTGCTTCATCCTATTTTCTTATTTCAAGTATTTTGTTTTGTTTGATTTTAAATGTTTCAATTCCTTCATATTTTTAACTGCTTGCATTAAGTAGCCCGGTCATTATTTTAATTCCAATTAAACTCGCATCGTTTAATGAAATTTTTACATCATAATTCAATTTAAGTAAGTCCCGATATGACTTGCAATCGTTATTGCCGTCATGCTCGGTGAAAATGGACTCCAGCTCGTGCGGTATTTGGGGGGGGGGGGGAAAGAGGCGTGGGATTTATTATTTAAATAATTAATTTCAGAACATGGATGATTAACTAATTTAATTTGTTTGTCCTCAAATTAATTTTATAATTTATAACAAATAATTATGTTTTAGTTTAGTTTTAAGGTTTTTTTGTGAAAAAAATGTAAAGTTATACACTTAGTCGTAAACGTATTTTGACATTTCCATACTTTTCCATTTACAACAGCCTTGTTATATTGGCATTTATATCGGACTATTAGCACCAGCCTCGTTATTTTGTCTGACTCCCATTAAACATCACTGCTCAGCTGTATTTTTTTGACGAACATAAAACTCTTCATGTTGTAATGTATTCATTTCTATATTTCAATCAATTTTAAGAATGGCTGTGGGGGGGATTTAGCCCCTATAGCCACCCCCTGGATCCGCCACTGAGTGGGAGAGTTGTGGTATCCCTCGAGATCATGACAATTGCCGGTTAAATGAAGAAGAAGAAGTATTCCTAAAACGCTGATTTAATTTATAACTTATATCCTGCACTGAAAAATTGGCTATAATGCCTAGTTTTAAGTGACGAGATTAAAGTTAATCTCTCGAACTAGAGTTCGAATCTGAAACTCGGGTGGATTTTATTTCCTATTTGATTATTTGCTAATCAATAAACTGGTTTGACGACATGCTTCAAAATATTTGTAAGCTTTGCCTTGCTCACAATTTCTGTGTGGCTGTTCCTAGATATGTTACGTAGGTATACCTACCTAACCAAAAAAAGAAAAATTTCCATATTTAAAAAAGCAATCTTGTATATTTATTCGAAAAAAGAATCCTTTATTATCTTCGCAGACAAAATTCTATAATACTTAAACATTATATCAATAAGTAATAATTTAGGTCATTGTCCTTGCTTTATATCCGAGAGGAACAATACCCGTGTTTTTTTTTGCATTCTATCAATAGTACAGTTGAAAATTACCAAAAAAACGCATCCGCAGTAGTCTGGTTTTTGTATTTCAAAATTGGTTTAACCAAAAGAACACCTGTCAGAATATTAAAAAAAATATATAATATTTGTGAGAATCAGAAGCAGCCCAAATCAACTTCACACAAAAACTAATAGTAACCAACACTTGAAAATGAAATCACCAAAAATCCATTGAGACTCGGAAAACTATCCGCAGTATGATTCTACTTTAACTTTTATCGGCAGTATTCATACTGCCGATGTTGTATTTGTTATTCATGTAAAATCCTACTATGGATAGCTACTATGGAATACTACTATGGATAGCTTTTCCAATAAAACACGGGTAATATCTGATGAATTCAATCAAAATACACCTAATATTTTATACCTCATCCAATCTTTACAAGGTCAAACAAAATGAGAAACATTATTAGTTTGTTAGAAAACCAACCAATTTGTGAGTACCTATCTACCCATACCTTCGTTCTTTCTACACCTGTGGAATTCAATAACGGTACGTCTTTATCCTTAATTTCACTGTCATTCCGAAGAGAATTAAGATTGTACACATAATCCCTTTCCACTTTGCAGATGTTCGTCTACATTTATGTTCGCTGTGTCGAATCTGTTGCTGAAGTTTTACCAAAAAGTGTTCTAAAATTATTATACAGCAGTGTTATTAGGTTGTGTTACGAGTAAAATCCTCAACGTGCCAATATACTTACACGCATATCGCATATAAAGAAACAGATTCTCCTATATGTGTTGGATATTATATGGATTAGTATACCTACAACTGAAAATGTATATATGTAAAGGAAAACGTCAGTTCGTTCTTATATTCGTATTTATATACCTCACCCTGAAGGAATACTATATAGTACATGGAACTCCATAGCCCCGTTCACTGTTACAGTCTGATTTTGACATTGACGGATTCTTCGCCATTTGTCATTCGTTCCCAAAAGAATACAACCACCACATACACTCCTGGGGTAAACTAACTTAGAGTTGCTCCTGCTGAATATGTTGTTGTAGATTGTTTTTTTTTTCCTGAAGTTGCTATGCTGATACTTCCATTCCCAGCATCCGAGTGTAGCAAGTCTGACTGACACATTCGGCAGTAGGTATGGAACACACAATTTCATATAAGTTAAAGTAACATCCATGATTAAAACGTACGAATTCACAGCGGGCTAAGAAAGTCCATAATGCCTTAAAATCTCCTGAAGCCTGTCTATATGATGGTGGAACACGAGTGGCCGTGCTACAAAAGGGGGAACAAGTAATTTCAGTTTTTTTTTTTTGTGATACTCTCCTTTTATATTGTTATGGGAATTCCAAATGTTCGCCTTCCATAGAGTATAGTGGTGGCATTAGATATGGTATCGCCATCGCCATCACCACATTACAGCCTATGCATACAAGTTTCCCTGATGTGCTGTCATTGAAATTAGACGTAAAGCCATTCTTTCCATCCCATGTTCGATGTGTTGAAATAAGATGACAGCGGAAGCCTGATAAGCATAATATTTCGAGGGTTGACTCAGTGTGAGCAGATGATATGAACATGAACAAGTGGCGCCTTTCCGTGATCTATTGAACGGAAGGCCATGTGACGTTTTTAATAATGGCGGTGCTTTATATTTGTAGAGTGAGTAAATTAGGTTGCATTTTGGGAAGTTCTTCTTGTGTGCACCTGAATTCTATGTTTATTTTTTAATACCAAACGTTTAAAAATGCAGCTCCTATTATTCATCGCAAACACAATTTAAGAGGAATGAACAATGAACTGAGCAGTAGATGTTTAAAGGTTAGCTATGTTTATTCAAGAGAACACAAGCGTCCAAAAGTTTTTTTCAAAGGCCACCTATGTAAGTATGTTGCCTCCCCGTCAGGAACATCGGGTTTATATTTACTTTAACAGGAGATGGGATTTTAATCCTTGTGGAAGGATATTGGTGCATCAAACGAGAGCTGGGGTGGAGTGTTCCAACTAAGGCACTGCGAAAAAATTCACAATATGCAATCAACAGTTGCGTCTACAGGCTGAGCAACTTAGACTGAATATACCCTATACGGGTTACTTTGACATATTCGGAGTTTAGGACTTAAAATAAGCGGTTAATCCAGCTCCCCGTCCTTGAAGTTTTACTAAAAAATCTGGCCCTCCATGCTGGGGATCGTACCATTGGGGTGACTTTCCGACCACGTAAAGCTTTTTAATTGCAAAGAAGCCTTAGATACGGACAAATTTACTGATAACCAACCAACCAAAACACAAAGCTGTTAACTGTCGTTAAAGCGGAATATAAGCCCTTTGCCATTGTACATGAATGGTTCTTGCATTGAGGAAACAAAAAAGCTTTCGTTTCTAGGTATGTGCGTTACTGACCACGTTTTGTGGAACGATCATATTTTAGATATTGCAAACAATGCAGCAAAATGTTTGGGCTTCCTTAGACCATGCAAGAACTATTTCTCTCCTTCTGATCTGGCAACAATTTATAAGGCGTACATACGCCCTAAGCAAGCTTGAATATAACTCCCATATTTGGTCGGGTGCATCTAAAACATCATTCCACCTACAAGATAGAATACAGAATAGAGCTTTAAGACTGATAGGCGAGAGATCAGTTTCGGAAACATTTGTTTCGCTTGAACATCGTCGAAATGTCTTTTGCCTATCACTATTCTATCGCTACTTTTTCAAACAGTGCTCTAATAAAATTGCGAGCTACATTCCTCCCCTAAAACATTTTACCCGTAACACCCGCTCTGCTGGGAATGCCCATCAGTATACCCTTGAGCCAAATTTCGGTCGTACCGTCAAATACAGATAATCTTTTTTTAACCGTACTACACGAATCTGAAATTCCCTATCCAACTCTATTTTTCCTTCCCATTTTAATATTCAATCATTCAAGACAAATTTACATCGTCATCTCCTTTTCAATCCTCCCTCTGCTTCCTAAATGCTCGCACTGTGTTAAATTTCAACATATAAAGGGTAGTCATAACCCCTTGTGTGCGCGTGAATTATATATATAAAAAAAAAAAGACATCACCGCCGTTCAAGAGGTGTGATCGGACGAACCGGGCATATGGAAGATGAAAACTACGATATTTACTACAGCGACTGCTACCACAAACAATAGCTGCGTTTATTTGGATGTTGATTCGTTGTTGGAGGCAGACTAAGGCAAACAGTCAACCATTTGAACGAGCGCCTCGTGACAATCCGCATCAAGGCTTAATTCGCCAACATAAGCCTCATGAGAAGAAAGATGAAGACACCAAAGACGAATTCTACGAGCTAATGCAGATTCCCTAGCTATGAAATTAAAATTGTCCTGGGTGATTTTAACAAGCAGCTAGGAAGGAAGTCGTTTTTAGTGACATAGTCCGAAAGCACATTCTTCACTACAACTCCGATAATGGAATCAGGCTGATCAATTTATCTTCGGGAAAAAACATTGTGGTAGCTATAGTACCCATTTCCTACACCTCAGTATCTAACCAGATATCATTAACCAGATTGATCATATTGCGATCGACTCAAGGACTCCTCCAGTATCATGGATGTATGAGCATTCTAAGGGACAAACATTGACTCGGACTATTACCTTGTTTGAAACAAGATACGGTTACGGATATCTTGAACACAGCTTAACTGGAGGAAGTGTTGTGAGGAAGTTTGACGTTGGACGGCTACCATCGCAAGAGATTGCCAGGAGGTCCTTCCCCGATCGAGTTTCGAATAACCTGTAAAGAGGTTGGCATGCCACCAGCATGTTTTGAACCAGTGTCAAAATTGCCAAGACGCCATCCAAGATGCCACATCTGACGTGCTGGGTTTCACTAGATCACCACAACAAAATGGCAAGCACATATGCAGCGAAGCAGGAAGTATACAAAGTATCGCTGCACAAAAGCCCCAGAACTGCTCACGAGCTCTACGAGCAGAAGAGGAGAGACGAGCACTGAGTTCTCAGAAATACAAAGAAGGAGCGTACGATCGAAGAGATTGAGGGATGTTTTATAACAGAAATGAGTTAAGGAAAATTTATCAAAAGGTAAAAAGAAGCTCCCCAGGACTAAAAGTCCTGAATCTTAGTCTGCATCGACGTGTGAAGGGATCACACTAGCAATCACCTAAATAATTATTTAATTAATTGTTTTATATCAAGCCATGCTTCGATACTTGACACCTATTTCTCATAATGTACATTGCCTTAAGCACTAAAATCATAATAGGGGTATTCACGATCCGATGCAAATGGTCTAGTATCATTGCAAAAGTGTAAAATTGAAAAATTTTCTTCCAAACTCACAACGACACCAGGCAAATTTTACACTCCGTGTTGCAATGGGGTTAAGGTATAGCAAAAATGCAAAACTGTTGCAAGATTTAAGGCAGTGTTGTTGTTATAGAACAAGAACATTTTTGAATTTTACACTTTTGCAATGATACTAGACCAGTTGCATTGGATCGTGAATATCCCTAATGAAAATTAAACACAGAGCATTGCCTTGCCTTCTACGTCAGGGTAGAATCATATCCGACTTGTAGTCGACGAACACAAAAAAATAGTATCATATTATCCTGACGGCACGAAGGGCATAGGTGTAGCATATGCAAATGCATAGTATAGTATGAATGGGTTGATGGTGTACGATCGGTGGTCAATGGCTAAGGCTGCCAAAATATGTCAACTAAGCATTGTATAGCTGGGCGTTTACCCTTAGCCCATGTCGTACGTACTGTTTCGATTATTTGTGGGGTCAAGAATCGAAGTATGAGTAGTTATCGATAACAAATTATTATGTATAAATAATAAGAATATTTTTTGAAATAAACACTTAATCTCTAGACACCGGAGTATAAACAATTGTTTTTTATTTCATCTGAAGGAGCTCTCAAACTATCAGGAAAGACAATAATTTCATATTTTGTTTGGTTCTAGATCAAAGCCTCGAGTGCATTTGCCAGAGGCCTGAGCTGAAGCATTCGTGCTAAGCGATTTGATCAAGAAATTAAATAAAGTGTCTACTTCCGAGGGTACAAACTTTATAGACGCGCAATTGAACATCGTAGTAGATTCGAAGCTGAAGCAGGTCAACATTTCCGTCTACCCGACCTCGACGATGTGAAGATAGCAATAACTAAGTTAAAAGGCTCTCACAAACCAAATCAAAAGTTGAGTGAATCATTCGCCGACGGCAGTTTTTGTTGTTATTTAGCATTATTTATCTGTCATTTTTGTTATCATTGTGAATTATATGCTTCAGGGAGCTAGTCTTTCGCGCCGGTTTGGGAGAGATGAGTGCAGCAGGCGATGACTTGGTTAAGAGTATGCACCAGCTCATCTGTGAAATATGGTCGGAGAAAAGCATACCCGATGAATGGAAAATCGACATTTTTGCCCCATTCTAAATCCAGGAACTTCAATTCTACATTCGCAACCTTTTCTTCGATTTCAAGGTCAGGTATGACAGCATCTATAGAGACGAGCTATATAGATAGATGATGTCTAGTTTTGACATTCCTAGGGGCAAATGCCAAAAATTCGGCCAATTATTTGCGTACGTCGACAATATTGAGATTATTGGAAGAACAAAACTTGATATCACTTTTGCAAGCATTGAGAAAGAAGCGATGAAGATAGGTTTAGTGATGAATGAGGGCAAAACCAAGTATATGCAATCATCAGGTAGGACGCTCAATATACCGACGTCTTGTACAGAACGTCACCAAAGACAGATATAACTTTCAGGTAGTTAAGGACTTTGTCTACCTGGGCTCCGCTATCAACTCAGACAACGATACCAGCTACCAGCCATAGGTGAGATCAAACGAAGGATTACTCTTGCCAAAAGTTGTTTCTTTGGGCTAAGGCGTCAATTGAGAAGTAAAGCCCTCTCTCGAATGACTAAAGTGCTGTTTGGTGGAGAAGCATGGACCCTTTAAGCGGCGGATGAGTATGCTTTGGGAATATTCGAGAGAAAAATTCGTCAGGTGATCTTCGGATCTTCGTTCCCGTATGCATAGACGGGGAATGTAGAAGAAAATAGAACAATAAACTGAATAGGTTGTACAGCGACATCGATCTAGTCACAAAAGTGAAAAGGCAACGACTGAGGTGGCTGGGTCATGTAGAGCGGATGGACACCAATGCTCCGGCTCGGAAAGTCTTTGAATACATCTCCGAGGGACGGCGCAGTAAAGGAAGAGCGCGAAACCGGTGGTGCAGGCAAGTAGTGGAAGAGGACCTCAACCAACTTGGCGCGCGAAACTGGACACAGCTAGCTAGGTACCAGAGCTGGCTGGAGAAGGCTTGTTGGTTGAGGACCTGATCCACTCCAAACTTGTAATGCCGTCACTATTAGAAATTAAGTAAGAATTAAAACAACAACATAGCCCCAATAAATTCACAAAGCAGCCTTCCAAAAAAATGTTGGCCACCAATTTTTATCACATCACTGTTTCTTATTTGTGTAAAAGAAAACAAATGTCGGTACCTACTTTTCTTTCATCTTTTAATTGCACTTCTAATAAACGGTGAAAGTCATATAACAAAACATGTGTATTTTTTCTTATTCCCCAGTCCCCAGTATCTAATTTTTCCCCAAAACTAGGTAGGTATAAGTATATGCACGTTGTATGAACAGATATTGAATAAATTGAGCTGTTAAAATGAAACACCAATTTATAATTAACACACGTAATTAAAACCGTACAAGACGTATATGAGTGAAGATTCCCAAAGGGCAAAAAAAAAAATCAAAAAATATAAAAAAATGTAAAACAGAAACCAAACAAGATGCAAATTCTCTCCATATGTAGTATTTATGTCCTAAATCGTATAGCTATCCCCTCTTCGAAGTAAAAGAAAAAACAAAAATGGACACAGTCTGTGGAGCATTTCACGCCAGCAGACACTATAATAAAATATCAACCGTCACTAGCGCCCATAATTGCATGAAAACCAATTTTCAGTTGAAAAACAAACAAACCTTGTTTTTTGAAACTGCCTCTGCCAGACGACATAGCACACAACTTTAACTCCAGCCCCTTAGGACTATTTTGGACGAGTGCCCTATCTTCCATCGCGATCGGAGTCGTTGAATTCGAAGTCCCAACTTGTCTAATGGTCGACAATAATTTATATATGTACAAAAGCACATATATGCTATACCGAAAGATACGCCGCGCCCGGCCGCGCGCCGTGCCACCACCGCCGCAGCCGCCGACTTTGATGATTCCATTTTAATGAAAATTTATTAATTTCGCTTAAATGTATCGGTTGAATGGCTGAATAGTTAGCGGCGGCTGCCTGAGCCTGAGTATGCTGAAATGGCGAACTATCCAGCTGAGATAGATGTGCAAGTATATTTGCGCAACAGTGCGCTGCAATAACAGCGACCAACATGGTTGGGTTGGTGACTTTATTTTTATTTTTATCTCAAGTATGTAACGCGGAACGTTCGAAACAAAAAGATAATGCTTCTTTGAAGAACATAAATAGGGCTGGCCACGAGATGAGAAAAATCTCGGTCTCGCATAACGAGACCGAGACGAGACGAGACTGCCTTTTGACGAGACCGAGACGGGACGAGACGGGCTTTTGAGCATCCGAGACGAGATCGAGACGAGACGAGACTATATATATTTGGAACGAAATTTACAGAAATTTTATAAATTAAGAAATCCAATTTCTGCTAAGTATTTATTTTGTTCTGCACATATTCAAACTATAATCGAAAATATTTCGCTCAAAACTCCTTCAAAAAACAGACCCACAGAATTTTGTATTTATTTCGATTTTGTAAGCATTGATATCGGTGATCAGTTGAAAGTTAAGGGGCTAACCCATTTACCCACTGACACTCTTTTCAAAAAAAAATGACAACATATTAGAAAACTTGTATAGGTTGCAGGTCGCCAAGGCGCCCGTCTTACATATTATGTTACTTCATGTAAGCCAGGGCCGAGCGTAATTATGTCCATATATAATTTAGTTGACAACCTCACCCTTCACTTTCAAAAAAAAGTTACTTCTAGATATGTGACAATAACCCTTTAAATTTTACCCAATTTAAGACCTATCTTCTGACATATTGCCTGTATTTTTTTATTTTTCGTTTGGAAACAGGAGCCCTTTTTTCCGATTTTAATTTGCCATCTTATTTCTAGAAAAGTGGTACCCCTACAAATTTCAACCACTGTATGTCTATTCAAGGCCTACCTCCTTCCGACACATCGCCTGTATTTTTCCGATTTTTCGTTTAGGAGCATGATCCGATCTTCCGATTATAGCTTATTATCATAGTAGCGTTACCCAGTCTGTTAGTTATCAGGGGTGAGCGTAAATAAACAGGGTGTCCCTTAATTCGTCAATAGTATTTTAGGGCATAATTCTTGGGTGTATTCTAAGAAAAAAATTGTTCTACAGTAAGGGCCTATCTCCAATTTTGATATTATTTATCGGGGATTTAAGAAAAGTCTTATTTTGGTGTACCCTGACCAATGTTAACGGTAATTGCGATGTAAATGCTAATGATACAAACTTCGTTGAAACCTTTATTTTTAGAAAAAATACCAGCCTTTGTAACTACATTTAAATAAATTTTATATCTTTTCTCAGTCTTATGGTTAGACCGCACATAACAGCAGCGGAACTACACTTCACGAAGCGGCAAAACATTATTTGTATGAAATTATATGAGCTATATCGCACTAAGCGGCAACTGAACTTCATACAATTTCATACAAATTATTTTGAATCGCAGTTCCGCTGCCGTACAGTTCCGCCTAGTGCGGTCTAACCTTTAAGATATTCAGTTTTTAGCCTGTTCCATTTTTCCTGCCCATGCTAATTTTTTTGATTTTCAAATTTCAATTTTCTCCAAAAAATGCGTAATCAACATGATGTTTTAATTTTTTGAATGTAAGTTACAATACTAAATATAAAAGTCGGCAACAAGTTTGCCGTAAAACCCATAGATTTTATGATAATTTGGAAAAACAGCAGTAGGTAAAATTTAAAAAAAAAATGTTTTTTTAGCTTTAAGCTCGAAAAGCTATGAAAAAAAAAGTGATATGTGTGGCTATCAACAATTTTTATTTTATGTGTGAACTAAAACAGTTAGAATTGGTGTTCAAATGAGTCCTCTTTGATATTGCATGCATGCTAGAGCCCGTTTTCGTATTTCACTGATATTGATATTAATGATCCTAGCTACTGCCTCACTTCTGAGGACGCTTTGAGCATGCGCTCTTCTAATTCACTTTAAGTTGCTATTTTGATTGAATAAATGATTTATTTTATTCTTCCCCAATCAAAAACGTCCAATATTGTAGGGTTAGGTGATCTTGCAGGCCATTGAACTGTTCTTACTTTTTCCTATCCAACGATTATCGCTTACTCTTCATCTTGTCAATTTTTAACCTCTCGAGCAAAGTTGAACCTATGGAATGTCTTCCAATAGTTCTGATAAATCCTTTTGCAACAACTGCAGATAGTTTGTAGAATTAAACTTAAGTGGCCACTAAAATTAGCATGTATCAAACCAAAGACTGTCAGAGTGCACCCGTTATAACTTTTTTATTAAAAACATACTTAAAAAATTATCTAAAACCACACAAATAATTTGTATTCATATTTTTTCGAGCTTAAAGCTAAAAAAACATTTTTTTTTTTTTAAATTTTACCTGCCGCTGTTTTTCCAAATTATCATAAAATCTATGGGTTTTTCGGCAAACTTGTTGTCGACTTTTATTTTTAGTATTGTTACATACATTCAAAAAAAATATTAAAACGTCATGTTGATTACGCAGATTAACAGATTGTTATCAATTAACTTCTTATAAATAATTTTGGTAATTTTGTATATATTTAAATTTGTATGTATTTATTTAATTTTGTATTAAAACGCATGTATTTTATTTGTATAGATCCTGACGATGAGGCAAATAGGTCCTCGAAATATATAGATTAGCAAAATAAAATAATAAAAAAAAGGCGTTTTTATTGAATTGAAATGAAGAAAAACAAAAAGTTAAAATATAACTATACTTAATTCAGCAATACAAAATTCATAATATATCAAAAAATTAGCATGGGCAGGAAATATGGAACAGGCTAAAAACTGAATATATTAAGACTGAGAAAAGATATAAAGGCTGGTTACAAAAACTGGTATTTCTTCTAAAAATTAAAAAAAAATTATTTTTACATGAAAATGTTTTTTTTTTTTTGCAAAAAAAATGTTTTTACTTTATAAAAAAGTATTTTTTTTAAGTTATTTTTGTTTTGCAATAAAGCTATTTTTTTAAAGTTTTGTTTAGTAAAGTAATTTTTTTTTTGTAAAAATAAGTTTTTTTTTTTTGAAGAAAGTATTTTTTTGTAAAAAAAAGTTTTTTTTTTAAAGTTTCGTTTTATTTTATAAAAAATTTTTTTTTTTTGTTAAATATTATATTGTTTATGAAAAGTTAAATATTTTTGTTAAGTTTACTTAATTTAAAAAAAAAACATATTTTTTTGTAAAAAAAGTTATTTTTTTTTTTTGTAAAAATTTAAAATTTTTTTTTTTTGGGAAAAATTAATTTGCTTTTTTCTTTGTAGGTATATGAAAACTAAAGTATTATCATGGAGTCGTTTTTATTTACGCTTGATTTCGATGGCTGGTGGCGCGTTTGCAATATGTCTTATGATTTTGACAGCGTAGACATTAATGTTTAGAAAGAGTAAGTCTAGTAATATTGTAAGGGAGTAAATTTGTTTCCTCAACAAAAAGTACTTTTTTTGTAAAAAAGTTTTTTTGTTTAAAAAAAAGAATTTTTTTTTTGTTTGTGATGAAGTAAATTTTTTTTTGCAAAAAGTCGCATTGCAGCGTTTATACAGTTAGTGAGTCAGGGATGAGCGTAAATATTTACATATATGATAAGTTAAAGTACAAAAAGCTTTTGACCAAATCCTTGTCAAATTGCACCCACGTCACACTGATAAATATTCCTCGTGCGTGTTTGTTTATGGTTGCATGGAGGACATCAGCAATAACCACCAGAAACAACATTGGTGATAGTATAAACTTCCCTGGTCGAACTACACTATGGATTTTGAAGTCCTCATCAGATACCTTTCCGTTGTGCAAGACAAGACTTGACAAGTTGTACCCGCGAGGGTAGCCTTGATAATAGCGTCAAGCATCTCAGGAATGCATCTCCTGAGTAAGATTAACCAAATAAAATCTCGATTCAAACTATCGAAAGTCTTTTAAAAATCGATAAAGAGCAGATGAAGTGGTACCCAAGGTGTTGGATAATCTATACATGATGAGTCTAATTTTTTGTCGAGAGTAGAATTTAGATTTTCTTTGATTCGTTTTTAGATTATTTTCGCCATTACCTAATTTATCGCAGGAAGGACACTCC
The DNA here is from genome assembly GCA_949320155.1 of Melangyna quadrimaculata. NCBI lineage: Eukaryota > Metazoa > Arthropoda > Insecta > Diptera > Syrphidae > Melangyna > Melangyna quadrimaculata. The sequence goes on from OX439483.1 coordinate 392,012,337, forward strand.
GATGGCCGCCGCAATTCATAAGATTTCCCTTTTTGGGTAATTTGACGATCATCACTTTTTTTTCATTTATTGCCGGGGAAAAGCTCAGCGGGAATGCCATGTAAACCTACTGCTTTTTTAATTTTTAGGGATTTGAATGCTGTTCTGATCTAAGTTAAACTATGTGGGAATATTCAAATACGGGAACTTGTTTCTGCGAATTGCACATTTGTTTCTGCACGTTATTGCAAATTTGGGGTTTGATGCGAGTAAAAACACTTCTGCCACCACCGTGGAGATGGTTAAGAACGGCGGGAAAGTATTTCTTCCATATTCTGAACTCATCCTTATCCCTTAAACAGTAGGGTACCGTCTAAATCCTTGACAATATGTTGTTTTCGGGATTAATTTTCAAACAATCAATGCTATGGTTATCTTGTTGACGGTACTTTACCGACACAACTGGATCGTGTACCGCCACACCTGTAAGATGCTTCCTCAGCCTGTTCTGCGAGGGTAATTATATGACGTCTTTTTTATCGTCTGACTGTATAATGTAGTTCTTCTTTTCTTTTCCTACGGTATCAATTTTCGCAAAATGGGACCTCATTCCTAATAATTCATTCTTCGATATTTCTCCACGCAACAGTGGCTTGTTTCTCACATTTGATGATCGTGATTGTTAATGAACATTTTAATTTGTCAATTGGCGATCATCAATACGATGACCGGGATTGTAAATATGATGATATCGATTGTCAATACGATGGTCGTTTATCTATACAGTTGTCATATTGAACATCGTGATTTTCAATATGGAAACCCAGATAAATTGAGAGAACAAAGAAAAACGGTAGATAAATCTTAAGACAAACGAATTCCGGTGTCAAAGTTTTTATATTAAGAACTCTAATTGTCAATATGATGATCACCTCTTTTGCAGTTATCGTATTGACAATCACGATCTAATCCAACCAAATTAGCAAAAATATCAACAAAAAATAGGGAGCAGCAAATAGGGAGGAGCATGCCACGTCCCTTGGAACTTTGCATTTCATTCCTTCCCTTTCCGGTTCATTTCATTTTAGCCTACCACTTCCTTTTCCTACACCACCATTACACTTCTTCCTCATCCTACATCCTCTTGCCTCGCAACAAATCTGCATCGTCCGCCATTTTGAAAGAGGTGTTAAAAAGCCTTTACTCAATTTTCTCAACCGCTACTAGTTGTAACTACTATTTTTGTCTCAATTTTTTTTTTTGATAGCTCCTTCCTATAAAAAGTTATATTTTAAAAACCAGTAAATTTTCGATTTTAAAAATGGTTTTTCAAGTTTATTTCACCCAATGTCCATCCGAACCAAAAATTACTTTTAATATTTTTTTATAGAACATTAAATTTCCTACATTTTTGTTTATTTAGATTTCATGTAAGTCAAAAAAACCTCAATTTTTTTTTAATATTATATAGTAAAGTGTCGATTGATTTTATTTAATTGCCTTTACTTATTCCCCGTTAGATTATGAAATATAAAATTACTTAAATATTTGTAGTGTAAGGTTGTAGTGTAAGGTTGTAGGTGGCGCCCTTTTTTCATCTAGAACAAGAACCAGTGAATGGCAATACAAAAACCATTTGCTCCTTAAAGTAGACTATTTCCACCTTTAGGTAGACTATTTGTGAAAATAGTGAGGAAATAGTCTACCTTAAGGAGAAAATGGTTCTTGTATTGCCTATCACTGGTTCTTGTTCTAGATGAAAATAAGGGCGCCACCTACATTGGTGATATCATAACTCTGACGTGGTTCCTCTATGTGTATAAACTCAATGATCGTACTGAGATATCTCGGTTCAGGGTGTCGTTGCTGAGTGGCCATTTTTCTCATCAGTTGTCGCCTTGTGAGAGTTCCAAGATCGTGCCCAAATTCTTTTTTTTAGGTTTCCGTGTTGTTTAGTAGTTGAATTAAGCGTGTCGGCGCGGCATAAGATAGTGTCTTTCTGCTACATTTTATTTTAATTTATTTGATTTTATAAAAGACCATATTCTTTTAATTTCAGATGTTTTCTTTTCCAGCTTTATTTTCATCTATTTCCTTTTCGTTACAGCTTCCTTCGTTATTATTATTTTTTTTTTCTAAATGTTTCATCTTATTTTTATATGGTATATGTGTTTTTATTTTCAGATTTCCTATCAATTATCACTGACATGTATTCTCCTTTATTTGTGTATGTTTTAAATCATTCCATTTCTGTAAAGTTCTTATTTTTTCTTTTAAGCATTTATTTCATTTCCCGTAATTGCAGCATTTGTTTGAGAAAAATTGTGGATATCAAAAATAAACTTAAAAACATGGAGGTCTTATTGACAAACCGCGATCATCGTATTGACAACAGCAATCATCATAATATTGACAATCGCGGTGATCAATTATGACGATCGTGGTTGTCAATATGACAACCGCAATTGTCAATACGATGATCGTGGTTGTCAATACTATTGTCTTTGATAATCATTATGACGATTGTGGTTGTCAATATGATGATAGTGGTTTTCAATTCTAAAATTGATGATCGGAAATTTTCATATTGATGAAAACGGTCGCTGGTTGAAAAATAACAAATTTTTTATCAATTTGATGAACAAAATTATCAATATGACAACCGTTTTTGGTTCAGTGTTGCAGGAAATGGAGGTATTTATATTTAAAAGATTTTTCGCTTAGGTATAGAGGTAGGTTCATATTTTTTTAATAAAACCTGGGATAAAATGTTCTCTTTTCAGCAGAAGCTCACCACAGCTGCAATACAATAGCAGAATGATTAATTTTGCTCTGTATTTTATTTCATATATTTTGGTTACAGATAATGCATTAATAATGGTTCACCCATAACATCTAATTTTCTCTTCAAATCGGTAAAGCTAAATTCATATAAAATCCCCTAAACCAACCTTATTAACTAACAGAAAAAAAATCATTATATTCCACCATTTTATAAGTACCTATACGTTAAAGCAAAATTAAAATAATACACGCCATATATTGACAGATATTGATCTTAAATATACTACTGCACTTAATTATATGGTTAACATATGCAAAATTATTAAAATAAGTTGTCTAGTCTCATTCATTTACAATTTTTCATTTGTTGTCTGTCGGCAACCATTTAAGTTCTGAATTATGCTGCATAATTTTGTGTTTGCAGTTTACACTTTAATCACAGCCCAACGACATAGCAGGTACTTTTTTGTACATAAACATGCAACGACACATTAATTAAAATTGTATTTGCATGATAGATGATTGCATATGATCATGCAAATTTTAAAATGCTTGTATTTTATGTACCCTTAATGTAACAATCAAATATTTCACACTTTACTTTGATGAAAAATGATGGAGAGTTTTAGGTGAGAGATAGTGGGAGCAGTGGCGGTGGAAAGCAAAATTATAACAAAATACTTTAACATTAACATTAAAAATAACCGAAAAAAATAAGCCAATTTTTTGGCTTCTTACCTTTAGCACCTCATATATGGGATATTCGCAAAAAAGTATGCCATCTAAAACGTCAGTAATTAGTCAAAAAAGGTCAACTAGTTACAAAAATTGGTCAGCCTTCAGCCATAGGAAATTTTTAATCAATAGTTATGTTTAACGTTTTTTAAGGTCATCAACTATTTTTGGCACCTCATTTAAGGGATATTCGCAAAAAAAATTGTACCATTCGAAAGGCCACCGACTTGTGATAAAAGGTCAACTAGTTTCCGTAATTGGTCAGCCATAGTTTTTGTTCCATTGAATTTTTAAAATTAATTTTTTTCAAGATCGTATAAGACTTTTAGCACATCATTTGTGGGATATTCGCAAGAGAAGTATACCATTCGAGAGGAAAATGACTCGTGATAAATCGTCAGGTAGTTTCAGTAATTGGTCAGCCATATGTTATTTTATATGAAATTTTTAAGTTTTTTGTTTTTAAGGCTGTATAAGACTTTTAGCACCTCATAACCTAATTTTCCAAAAAAAAGAAACCATTTAAAAGGTAATTAAATCCACATAAAAGGTCAACATGTTTCAGAAATTCGTCAGCAATAGGTTTTTTTTTAGTGAAGTTTTAAAGATTGTTTCAAGGTTACAGTACTTATAAGAGTCTTCATTAAAAAAAACCTATGGCTGACCAATAACTGAAGCTAGCTTTATCATGAGTCAGTGGCCTTTCATTTGGTATACTTTATGTGCCTTGGGATATTCGCACATCCCATAAATGTGGTGCTAAAAGTCTTATACGGCCTTCAAAAACAAAAAAATGATATAAAATAACCTATGGCTGACCAATTACTTAAACTAGCTGACCTTTTATCACGAGTCGTTGGCCTTTCAAATGGTATACTTCTTTTGCGAATATCCCATTAATGAGGTACTAAAAATTGTTTTGACCTTGAACATTTTTAAAAAAATTATTAAAAAAAATCTATGGCTGACCAATTACTGAAAGTAGCTAACCTTTATTGACCAATTACAATTATATGGCATACTCATTTTTTTAAATTCTATAAATGAGGTGCTAAAAGTCTTATACTGTGACCTTGAAACAAACTTTAAAAATGTATTAAACAAAAAACCTATGGCGGACCGATTACTGAAACTAACTGACCTTTTATCACAAGTCAGTGGCCTTTCGAATCTCAAATGGTACACTTTCTTTGCGAATATCCCAAAAATGAGGTGCCAAAAATAGTTGGTGACACTGAAAAACTTTAACCATTGATTAAAAATTTCCTATGGCTGACCAATTTTTGAAACTAGTTGAACTTTTTGACCAATTACTGACCTTTTAGATTGCATAGTTTTTTTGCGAATATCCCATATGTGGTGCTAAAGGTTAGAAGCCCAATTTGTTGTCAAAAAAAAGTCGAAAAACTATTTCTGCTTTAAATTTTTTGAGAAACTAAATACTAGGCCGAAATTCCTTACAAGACGAAATCCTAGAACATGTTCCAGATCGATCTGATAGTTATGGCATAACAAATGCTGTGTACGTCAATGTTGGGTTCAAAGGTAAGAATTAAAGTTGGCGGCATAGGTACCTATAATACAAAAAATCTTTCTCAACAATTTTACGGAGTAATGAGCTTAAAATCTATCCACCACCACCCCTCCAATTCTTCATAAGCTTGGACACAAAACAATAGAAGTTAGGTATGGTAGGTACCCATACTATGTGGTTGTCCGAAAAAAAACAATGAAACAGAAAAATAAAAAAATAAAATTTAACAATTTAACAAGAGCAACGAGCGAGCAACAGTGATGACGACGTGGCTGACTATGAGACAAATAAAACCCCAAAACAAAATACAACGAAAAAAAAAAAATCACCACAACTTGGGGGAAAATAATAATAATAATCAAGAAAAAGGTATCAAGAAGGTGCGTGCTGGCATCAATCAAACTATTAAAACGCCATTAAGGCTCCACACAGCATTATGATCCCGAAACAAACGAACAAACGGAAAAATGGAGGAACAGAAAAAAAGGGAAATACTTACAAAACTCGCAGTGCAAAAACATCCAAACCATCAATGGCAACAAGCAGCAGAGTGATAGAAGCAGCAAGCAGCAGCAGCACTTTGCTTAACAAAAAGCCTTCGTCACAAGCAGTATTACCAGCACAAAAAAACAGTATATGTATATGATTGCTGCCTCTTGATTACAAATTTCCTCCTCGCCATTAATCGTGATGTGGTTTCGCCGCCCAGGCATAAGGTAGGTTATATTATATACGACTCGTCCATCAAATGAGGCAATGTTTAATCTTATAGAAGAACCTATTTGCTACTTCTCAAAAATGTAGGTTGGCACCGCAGCATTTTTAACTATCCAATATTTTTTAAAAGAGAGCTTCTTCATATCCCCGTTCTTTACTGACCTACCGGAGGAAGCGCAAGTCTTAAACCATTAGAAATCTAAAGAAGTTGGTTGAATTTCTCAAGAACCATAATAGAGATTATGAAAAATCTTAAAACAGAGCTTACAAAAATTACTTCTTTATGACTAAAATCGCCAATAACTAAAAACCGCGCGAGAAAATCGTTTTTATTTTTGACCATTAAGCGGTCGCCACTCGAGGTCGAAAATTGAACAACTCAGCAAAGAATCAGAAATACCAGATTTGACCCAAACAGTGCCTGCCAAACAAACGACAAAGTTACTGGACTAAAGCGCCAACTTAACGAAGTCAACATAAGTTCGTAAATGAACACAAGTGCAAATGGCTTATAAATATTGTAATGTATAGCCCATCAGCTGCATTAGCAATATTTGAGGCAATAAAATGCCTCGCTAATTGCTCAAAAAATCGAAACGTCAAAATGTATTGTCTTGAGGATGGAAAGTAGTAGCCCGTAGCGTAATGGTTAGTGCGTTCGACTGTCACGCTGGAGGTCTGGGTTCGCTTCCCAGCCTCGTCCACCTAAAAACTAAAAAGTTTTTTTTCAGGGCTACTACCTCTTGCGAGGAATTGACAAATCCTCCAAGAGTATCTAGCCGTTCGGATTCGGCATACAATTGTAGGTCCCTTCCATTCCTGTCGACAGGCGCACACAGGAATGGTTGCGAGTTGTTAGTCACTAGGCGCTGGTTCTTCACGAGCCGTTGTGCCACCCAATTTATTTATTTTTTTGAGTATGGAAAGCAATTATTGCCTTCAACCTACCGGGCAATATTACTCTTGTTACAGTGCCTCCATTCGTTGAATTCAAAGACACGTAAAAGAAAGTGTCAATTCATTGGCTCAAATATTGTAACAAATTAATATAGGTACCCCCGTCTGATGCCTATTCGTAGTAACGTTAAGACCTTGCATTCGCTTTACCAAACTATGGACAGCCACACAACTTATTAATTAATTTATTTATTTGATGTCGAATAAGCTTCTCCATTGAATAATTTGTATATGAATTCAAAAGACCTTTATTCTGCAAATACTACATAATCCGCTAACATCATTTTTTTTGCGGTCTTCTTATCACTTACAAGTTGTGGACAAGAAACCTCATTTTTACGGCTCCTTTTTTGCATACAGATTGCAAATGATGGGTCCTGAAAATTACACAGAAAATGCACTTAGTGCCTTACCTTATTTCGAAATGTGATTTTGTACGGGAAACACGGTAATTTGGGCTCTCATTTGGAAATTTGCAACGAAATTACCTCATTTGGCCCAGTGAAAACGGCATTTTAAAATGCTGGACCACCCTTACTTATTTGCCAATGATCAATGGGTATATTTTCTCTTTCATATTCGAAAAGTTCCACAGAGGCAAGTTTATCAGCTTGTAAGTTTTTTTTGAAGCTGGATCGAATTGAAAAAAAAAAAAAATAAAATAAAATAAAAATATCTTGAGCTGGTAGTCCTGTTAGGTAAAGCTCAGCAAATTATATTAGCATTGTAATTTACTTAATTGTTAATAAAGATATAAATAAATAAATAAATAAATAAAAATATCTTTAAAAATATAATGTCCTTTTTCTACTTACGTTCTGCAAAGGCTCTTCATCACACGTGAACCAAGACCTCTTGGTATTAAAATTATTTAAGAAATTATAGTATCTACCTACCATTTTGCAAGAAATAAGTAGATACTTTCAAAGCCTAATTTTCAATCTAAACTTTACGATAGCCAACTGAAAAAAATATTTATTGGTCAACACTAGCATTCCATTTTAAAACTTTTCTTGGTTTCTGCATTATCTGAACAATTATATGAAAATGAGCTAAACTCAAATCGAAAGGTAACCAAATTTAAAATAATTTTAATTAAAATTGTTTTTTTGTTTGCAGTTCAGTATCTTATTAACTACTATGTATAGTAACCCAACTTGACGTCAAGCTGAAACCACCACACCTCCAAACAAATAATTTCAAAACACTAAAAATTTTGAGGGAATTTAGTTCCAATTTAGGACTATTGATTTGGCAGAACCCCAAATTAAATACTCCATAATTTGATCTTGAATTTTATACTAACCCATCCTACTTGAGTTTGACGTGAAGCTGGGTCCACCACAAGTTTGAGGGGAAGGAATTTTAGTTCTCCATCGGGATTTGAGTACTTAGTAAGCCCAAGAATGGAATTTAAATATTGCATTATTAGATTTTTTGAATATCTATCTTTTGTGGTGGTTCCCAGCTTGACAGAACTGCAAAAAAAAACAAAAACAGATGATTTAATTATTTACTCGGAAAATCAAACCTTAAACTTTGCTTCATTTTAAGATACCTTCTTATCTTATAAAGTAGAAACCGAAACTTGAATAGTTTTTTAAATAAGAAAGGTACATACAAAGGTATATCGATTACAAGGAAAAAAAGAAAAAAATCATGAGACTTTTAAAGTTCTTCAAGGCTCATCATATGAAGAAATGTTGTCTAGTTTTTATTGGTATTTCCCAATGATAAATACTAGTTAAAAATATGCAATTGTTATCAGCTATCAGCTTATCAAGATCTTTAACTTTTTAAAAGAAAAAAACTGCTGAAATTCACCTGAACTGAAATAGTAGTTTCACATTCACCTAGATTTTGTTTCCATTAGAAATCGTTCTTGTTTTAATTTAGCTTTTTTTTTCTTGAAAACACTCATTATATAGAACCGCACTCATCATCAATTGGCTCGTCTGTGTAATAGATCATGCTAACGCATCAAGAATCATCAATGGACCACAAAACGTGAGGGATATCTAACATCAAGATTAACTACCGAGATCTTACAACTGTAGCGATAATCCATATCATTAGGGGGCCATATTTATATGCATACCTACTTTTATCGAGGTAGGTAGGTTCATCTCATCTTTTGTAAATAAGTTTTGAAGTTTATTTCGTTGTTGTTGTTATGGATATCCATTAATCGAGCCTAATGACTTTTACTGGCGCCATCATGTTACTGCGGCCGTTCCTCAAGGAGTTGACTATATACGTTGAGTCATAAGAGAGGGTTCGACATTTTTGTATTCATATAGAAAAGTATTTTTATTTGTTTGAAACATTCTTACTGCGTCAAAAGGGACAAAATTATGTCGCCTTTATTGAAATATTGCGTGCGGATAATTGCCGGGATACCTGCGTTTTGGTTGGAAGTTAGATATTCCTACTTTAGAGGTTTTGTTGTTGGAAAACCATTTTTATTTTATGCAAACACCAATGAGCTAAGGGAAGGAGTAAGTACTTATATATCTAAATTTGTATACGAACATATAAATACAGACATACATGTATATAATGCACAATTTTAATCATACAAAATATTGATTAATGGGGGAATACTATACCTAAAACATTGACTTGTTAATCTTTTGTTTGATGTCGTGATGGCTTAACGATTTTTCAACTCAAATGTTTGTGCCCAAAATAACCCTATACCCAGTTGTTCTTTATTCTTCTTTCTAGCCTAGTACGCTGCTGATGCGAAACGAAAGTTTCCTGTGGTCTCCAATGAAATGCTTACGAAAACACAGCGAAAAAATGTTCATGGAGTGTTTCTGATTCGTTTATGGTTTCGTCATTTGAATTTTGTATAGGATTTTTCGTTTCACATCAGCAGCGTACTAGGCTTAAGGATCAAAATAGGAGATAAAACTTCGTCTTACCTTTTTCCGCGATTTCAGAGGTATCTACTTTTCCAAAAAAACACGTTTACACAATACAAATTCTCACCTTTAAGATAAAATCTTATTGAGAAATTGAGGACTTAGTCGCAAGGCACTTTCATAATTCGTTTGACATAACATAATATTGTATTATTGCATGCCATGCGTATTTATTTGAACAGTGCAGCAAACCAATAGTTAATAAAATCATAAAAAAAAATTACAAAAGGAAGTCTCAAATAAGCAATGTTTCCGAAAATGATATACCAAACGCCTACCATACAACTTCATCGGCATGAAGTTAGAATGCAGAAAATATCGCAGCTAATGCCTCATGAAACTGCATTATTAAGCGGTTGTGAAGAAATATTTTTGAAAAAAGTATTAACGGATCATCAAAGATGAATTGCAATCAATTTTCTAAAACACTTTAATTCAATTGTTAATTTTGTTTATTATTGTTTGTTCACAAAGTAGCTACCAGATTTGAAAACCAAAATTTCACGGAACAGAGTCTTTAACGAGAAGCTGTACGTACATGTATTTGTACATGTATGAACCAATTTAAAATATTAAGTACTTAATTGACTTATGCTGGCTTTGTTGCCATATTTTTAAAATCATACTTATTCTAGGTTTCCCATTTGTCGTTGAATTAACACAGTTTGTCAGCTGTCAATTTTGTCTTTGAACAACACGAATGCTAGTTCATTTCCCCTTGGGTCTTTAATTGACACAAATTAGTTTGTCTTTTCAAAGACAAAGAATTTTTGACAGATGCCGTTGTCAGTTCATAGACAAGTATTTCTTGGATTGGTCTTTTCCGAACTGAAACTCATGGTCAATGAGATCTTCGATGAAATGTGTGTAAATGTGTGCAGAAGAAGTTGTTTTTGTTAAACAGATAAAGATTCATAAAAAAAAATTTATTTGCAGCTTTGCAAGAGCTTTTTATCCCATCATGATGCATTTCAGTACCTAATACACCCATATTAAAAACATTTTTTTGTTATCAAAAATCAGAAATGGAAATGCAAATTACTCTTCGAGTTAACATTTATTTCCGCTTACCACTTTTATTTAAAAAAATAAACATATGCAGTAAAAAAAAATTTTCGACTATGTTCTATCATCTATTATATTCCTGCACCGAAAATCGATACAAAATCAAAAATTTGTGTATGACACCTGAAATTTATATTCGTCTGTTTTCCAACCATTTCCAATTTACATTTTTTTAGCGCACTTTCCTGATTTATGGAACTGCAGCACTCCTTACATTAAAGATCGGGTCACTCCTGACTTATTGAACTGCAGCACTTTTTCAAAAAATATAATTAATTACTATCCTATAGTGGAAATCTACAATTAGGGTTTATTGTTAGAGAGAGGTTATTTTTTAAGCGTGAAACTGGCACCGCTATTTTCGGTTTAAAAAAAATGAAAATATGGCAGTGCTAACGCACTTTGAAAATTTTATTTTTTTCCCCGTAAGAGTTGTTAGTATAGCTAAGTATCTTCAATTTTTTGTATCACTCCGGCGGCACATGGCAGCACAAAGCTAAGCTCAAAAAAACACCACTTTGCTCATTAAGATAACTAAAATCTTAAAAAAGTAAATTTTGAAAATTTGCAGCAAACACAGTACGACAAGATTCCAACAAAAATTAATGAGAGCATCGATTAAAAAAAGCTTTAAGGCAAACAATTTAAAAAAAAATTTTTTTGGTATATCCAATTTGTTCAAAAACATGAGTTTAAAAATATTTAACCATTTGTAAATTCATTCTATTTATAAATAACAACTGTAACAAATGTAAGAGTTTTGACTTTAAAAAAGCTGGCTATAGTAGCTCAATATTTTCTATTTAACTGTGTTTAAAAATGTATTTGAGGTTAAATGGTTTGGGAGCTATATGCAGTTCTTTTTTCCCACTTTTTTCCAGTACAATTTATATGGGAAAAACTAAATAGCTGCTAAGGACCTCTAAGCGTTAAAATTTTGAGCCCATTTTTTTAAAAGATTTTTTTTAAGAATTTTTCGAGCAGCAAAGATGCCAGAGGAGGAAAATGTATCCCTTGAAATCTTGAAAGGCGACAATATAAAATGCTTCCACGTGTTGGAACAATTATGGCTCCAAAGTTTTATCTCAATTTATTATCAAACCCCGGCTGGAAAAAGTTTCTGTCTAGTTTGGGCAAGGCCCAAGTAAGTTTTAAACAGAAAAAATCTAGATGAGAAAAACTTGTCAAACACATGGCAAGCCCTTGCTGGATTTCAGTACCTATCAAAAATATAGACGAGGGAAACTTTTTAAACACTCATGAGGCCCTTGCTAGTGAAAACTTATGTGACATGTTTCGGTATCCCATCAGGAATGTTTCTTCTGCACCAAAAACAAACAATTAATAAACACAATGCAATTTCAGTACCACACGACAATTTGTTCTCTCCTTCTTATGTCTTCAAGCAAGTATAGGTACATAAAATCCTGTTCTATTCATGTATGTATCTATATATTTGTTCTACAATATGGTATGAAACATTAGATTACGTAACTTATTCACTTTCGACATTAAATTTTTGTACCTAAAGCGAGTTAGCCCTGTGGGTAGTGCATTAGACTGCCAAGCAGAAGATCATGTAATCAATTCCCAAAAAGCCAACATTTTTTCCTGACGAGGCAAAAGGGTTCATAATCGCCAAGGCACTTGTTCGAGCCTTTTCTAACCCTTGCTAACCCCTTGCCAGAATCAATGTAAAACTCTCTAGTGCCTTGTCAAGAACTAGAATTTTTTTCTGCGCGGGACCCTTTTTTGTTGGCATTTTTAGGCTTTTTTTGACTTTGGTATCACTTTTTTCACCAAAACATTATTTAAGTATCGAATTTTAATTTCTTATTATGAAAGCCTAATTCGTTTGTTCTTTTAAAAGAAAAGCAATCATTTGTTAACAAAAAAATACGTTTAAAATTATAAATAAAATAAAATAACTTAAACACTAATTTAAACCAGCTAGGTACCTACACGACTTCTCCTACTAATATTTCGTTTCATTTTAATAATTAAGTTTTTTCTTTTGCGTTATCTATGTATTGTGATGTCAATTTTTTAATTCCTGCTCGCTTTATTTTAGACAATAAATAGGTAGACATCAATTAAAATAATTTTGAATCACATTTACTTCAAATTCAAGTTAAGTTAAATAATAATTATATACATAACAGCAATTGAAGACTGCCATTAATAACACCATGATTATTTATTTACCCACCTTATAAGAATGTAAGTATTTATCTCACAAGTATACCTAATAATACGAAACATTGTGCTTGAAAAAAAGACCAAAATTACAACGTAGACCAGCATCACATCTTACATCCACCAACATACAACATGTTCTTAATGTGAAGTGCTATTTTAGATTGGATTAACAACAAAAAAAAAACATTCTGTTATGTATGCTTCCAACATGTTCTGTGTATATTCATTCAAACCTAATTTCAACGGCAGCACTGAGAAACTGAACGAAACAACTGAATAACATAAAAAGAACTACATTATCGACAGCCATCTGCAGCATTGGTTGCTGCCTCAACTAAATCAGAGTTTGTACCATGGCAAATAAATTGCAATTTTTCCCCACTCATTCTCATCATCATCTTCCGCTTGCCAACATAGGGGATGAACATAAAAAATAATGATTTTATTCGTGTTTTTAATCTTAATAAATGTTTTATTTTAAAGAGTGTTCACTTATTACTATAGCTCATACTCTTATGAAAAAGTTATTACTCTTATAACCCTGTCACCTTAATAAATGTATACAATAATGTTCACATTAGATTTGTAATTTTCATTGGTCTGATAGAAATCCTAATATGAGATTCGAAAATAAAGTTGTTTGCAAGACTTTAGTGGTTCGCAATTTTAGATACAGATGTCGGTGCATTATTTCCGACGGAAGTTTGCAAAAGACAAATTACAGCTTGTTTAAAAAGATGATGGCTGACATCCTGTTGTTTCAAAATATTTTGAACGAATTATAGGTAACTTATACATGAACAACATATCTATACGATGCGTAAAAAGAATTTATTGCTATATTCACCTTGCGAGTAGAATAATGCAATGCAAATTCATTATTATTTATTTTCTTAAATGAAATGCACGAATAGGTCGCACGTTCTTGCCCTTTATTATTTAACTCTATGTGGTTTCAAAAGAATATTAGATAGATGGGTATACCTACATACCAACAAAAATACAGTTTGTTTTTCTATTGTTTTGCTTATAAAAAAAAGTTCAAAATTGGAACATTATTAAAACAGCCATTTACGATTGAGATACATTATGTATGTATGTAGTTATAATCACAGAAAAATAAAGCAGTGATATGTGTTTAAAATAGGTCTTACCCGTTTTTCCGCTTTTTGTTAAATTAATTTTTGTTGGCAATCGCGTTATAACCGTTGCCATTGTTGCGTGGTAAGGGTAGGCCACGGGAGCATCTTTGGTAGTTGAAAAGGTTTACGGCACTCTTGCTCACGGCTCAGCTCAACAAATGGGGGTGGTTCCACTGGCGGAATAAGGTAGGGGCGGGAGGTGGGGGTTGTTCCGCCCCGGACCACCTGTGTCCAGGGGCCCCCAAATCCAATTCAACCTCTATTACTTTTATTGAACAATAAAACAAAATATGTGTAGAATGGATGTAGGTACATTTATACATATTATAAGATTTTATGAAAAACCCGTTCATATGAACCTACTACCTACTAATTATATTTTTTTTTTTTTCGTAATGTTTCTATATCACACATAAAGGCAAATTTTATGGGGCCCCCCATCTCGAAGTAAAATATTTTTTTGTTCAAACTTAATTTTTTGACGGGAGCACTCATTCCACTCAATAAACATTTATGTATGTATTTACATAATTCTATGCCGATTTTGATAAAATTTTCAGGAAATCTTCAGATTAGACCAACTGGATCAACAGAATTTTTATTTTGTTAAAGGAAAGTGTTTCCTATACAAAGTAGGGGTCGGTCGCCAGTTTTGGATAAAAGCTTTTATTTTGTTTTCAATTCATTGTTTTTTGCACTTTACATGTTGGTTGGTATGCCTATAAATGCTGATGTGTTGTCCTAATTTCTGTGCCCGTTCTAGTAGCCCATTCTAGTTCGCCAAAATGTTTTGTTGGATAATTTTTCCCGGAAAAGTTTACAAGCTATGTTTAAGAACACATTTAGCTAAAGTAATTACATCAAATTGAAGGGGTAACCAGGAAACCCCATCGAAATCTGCCGGGCTCTGTAAAAGAACTGCAAAAATAGGGCATAAATATTTGCCTCACTTGACTGAGGCCACTTCAGAAATCTTTCAAAAAAAGAGAAAATTTACAAAAAAATATTTAATTTTGTATTTATAAAAAAATTATTTCAATATTTGTTGAATATTTGAGTATGGCCACCATTTTGTGACAAAATCTCTATATTAGAAGGCTTAATTGAATGATTCAGATTTTTTTTTTTAATAATCGAGACCAATCTCGACCCAGTCATCACTGAAAGCTTCTGTTAAGACGTCATCATCTTCAAAATGTCTACTGAGTTCAAAAACTTTTTTGAAGTAGCCAAGTTTAAAGGGCGGTCCCAGTAAAAGTTCCATTTTTGTTTTCTAAATCTAGATTTTACCTGACTTGGAAGTGTGGAAAGGGTCGCAGCCTTGTTGAAACATCGAAGGTACAAGTCTAAAAATATTAGTTAGTTTTGGAAATACACGTTCCAGCAAACATTAATTAAATATTTTCTATCACTGTAGTAGGTCTAAATTTCGATTTGAGATCACCATATTGGGTTATTGCAAAGAATATAAAATTAACAGGATGTATTATCTGCACCTGAAAATAAAATCAAGCTTTTCTAAAGAAGAATAAAACAACAAAACAAAAATATTTAAGAGAAAACCTCTTACTCATACAATCTTGCCAAACAACACAAACAATGTTTATAAGGAGATGGGTAGGTATAATAAGGACAAAAACGCAGGCTGTTTCACTGTGTGTGGTATATCAGGCGCTGAGAGAATTATTGAAAAGCCCATAAAAAACAAAAGCTCTGAGAGCGGTTCGCAATATTGGAACCCGCAAAATTTGTATGAGATGCGTCTTCTTGGTTACTTTATATTCTTTGGTTATAGTTTCTCACGCCATAACACCTGACGTACGACTATGATGTCTAAACGGATAAAGTTTTTCTCTTCTATAGATGTAAATTAAAAATAACAATTTAAAATCAGAAAAGACAATATATTTTCATTCGTAAATCGAAACGACTTATCAATAGGAAAATTCATTCGCAATCTCATATAACCTTTAGTTTGGAATGGTTTCTTTAACATTTTTAAAAAGTGGGTGCTAGCTATTTTTGCATATCATTTTTGGTGTCGAAAAACTGGCTTAAACGTCAATTTTGACATCATTTAAGAGCTGAGAATGTAATTTGAGGCAAACCACAGTTTTAAACTCATTTTTTCGTCCCTATCTTATTTCTACCGCTGTGTAAGTTTTTCACTTTTGTGCAGCATTTGTTGGTATCCGCAAGATAATTGTTGTGTGTAACTTATTTTCAGTTTGGTTGATTTTTCTCGGCATAAGAGTTAAAGTTTTTTGAACGCATTTTTACTTTTTCTGCTTCCGCTATTTAAAGAATACAAAATATAGTTTGTTGCCCTTTCTTATATATTTAAAATTTTTGTTTAGAAAAAATCCATTCCGTTAAATTTTCAAACGCGAAAATTTACCGTGGCCTCAATCAAGTGACACAACTTTTTATACCTTTTTTTTCAGTTCATTAACATAATCCGTGATATTTCTTTAAATATTCCAAGATACTCTTTAGTTTTGCATCTTTATTTTTGTAAAATATGTATGTACCCACAACTAGTAAATTTATTTTGAAACACAATGGGGCGTATTCATAGTCATTTTAGACCTGGGTCTAAGTTTAGTTGAATTCTTTAGCTTTAGTTGAATTTTCGAACGTTGATTCTATTTTTTATGTTTATCATTTCAAAATATTTGAAGCTATTTGTGTAGTATACCAAGTTAACTACTTATACAAATATAGAACCAACAATTTGTAATTAAAATCGGTCTGTATTCATTGAGCCAAAATTGTCTTGACTTGTAGTTAAGTTAAACCCGGGTCTATCTGCGACTATGAATATGCCCCAATTTGTTTAGCAGATATTCATTGTATGCAATATAAATAGCGAATAAAGATTAGAATAAAGAGTGTATTATAATTACTATGGTTTATGTTTTCTCTGTCGTAAAAGATGAGCTTATTAAGACTACAAAAATATCTGATCATACAAGGGGCCCCATTTAGTATTGCCGCCCCGGGCCCCCAACAAGCTTAGTCCGCCATTGGGTGGTTCTTGCCCTTTTCCAAAATATTTCCTTCTCAGCAAACAAAAAAGTCGTGCTATTTGTAAGAAGGAGTGGATTATATAGTCTGGGAGCCCGCCGTTAGGATAAGGGTGGCCTCTACCTTCATCTCTTTACCAATTGGGATGTATACAGTTTTTTAAATAGTATCAAAACAAACATTTTTCGCATGGGTTTCCTAGAAAATAGTGGACCTGAAAAATAGTTGATAGGGCTGCCACGCTTAAAAGGTCAATTTTTGCGTTTATTAAATTATCTGATAGAGCTTATGTGGTAAGCCATAAGGATATAAAAAAAAAGATAATATGATAGAAAATTTAACTTAAAAAAAATTTCGAATACGGTATTTTTTGAAATTTTAAATTTAAGTACAGTAAATAAGGGTAAACGTATTAAAAGGTCGCAAACTTGTTTTCTAAACGGGAAGTCAAAGAGAAATGATTTCTTTTGCAATCGATATAGATTTTCTCAATAAGGTAGGTACCTGAGGGGTGTCTATTAATTTTTTTTTTGTCAGATATTTAAAATGGGTATCGTGGATCTTGTTGAGGATACATACACAAGTATTTCTACGTCCCGGAAATTTTTTAAAATGGTACTTCCAGACCCTGCAACAAATGATCAAGAATTTCGCGTATCAAACGTGGTTTCACCGACTTTAAAAGATTTCTTTTAACTCTCTGGGGATGCTAATAATAAACTAGCTTGAGTAACTGCCCCTTAAAATTTCAAAATATGCCTGTTTTACACGATAAATGGCTGAAAACCCCCCAAAAATCGGTTGATTTTTAAGCTTTTCTCATTCCTTGTTCGTTCCCGAACCCATGGAGCTCTTTAAAATCGAGAAAAGCTTAAAAGTCAACCGATTTTTTGTGGGGTTTTCAGCCATTTATCGAGTAAAACCTGCATATTTAAAATTGAAATTGTAAGGGGCAGTTCCTTAAGCTATTTTATTATTAGCATCCCTAGAGAGTCAAAAGAAATCTTTTAAAGTCGGTCAAACCACGTTTGATACGCGAAATTCTTAATCATTTGTTGACTTTTTTTACATACAAAATGGCCGCGGGGTCTGGAAGTACCATTTCAAAAAATTTCCGGGACGTAGAATTACTTGATCTACAAGATCCACGATACCCATTTTGAATATCTAACAAAAAAAAATTAATAGAAACCCCTAGCGTACCTACATGAAAGTTTTAATATAAGAACATAATGACAAAAAAAAAATTTCAAAAATTTACAACAAGTTTGATAAATTTTTTAAATAGTATATTTTTATGAAGCTGATTAAACAAACCAAAAATAGGAATATTTTTTTAAATTTATAGGATTTTTTTTATTTTTGTACCCTTTGTTATTTTCATTGGAACTAACGTCAAAATGCACTTAATGCTCCCAACATGGCTAAGACTCGGGGTTCGGGAACTTTATTTATTTTTTTTTTTGATAAAACCTCACATTGATTTGAATTATTTTTTTTTTTTAACATCTATTTAAACATTTTTGACTTTCCAACGTTCATATCTCGAGTTGTAGATTATTGAAAATTATTGTTGTCATGTATAACTTTTTTGTAGATAGATAGATAGATAGATAAATTTTATTTGTTTATAAGCTTTGCTTTTGCAAATTGATTGGTAATAATGTTCATATATGCATGTATATATTTCTAAAAAAAAATTGCTATTTTAAAAGAAACATGGAATGATTATTCTTTTAATATGAAAGCCCTTAGTTTCAGCGAGTTGACAACGTATTTATAGATATTCAGCGCAATGTTGTGGTCCTGGGCAGTCATTATACTTCTCATGTCAGTCAAGTTAATTGGAAACAAAAAATGATTTCTTACTGCATTAAAAATAGGACATCTTATAAGGAAATGCTCAATGGTATCATCCTCGCGTGTATTGCAAACTGTGCAAGTGTTCATTAGAACAAAAACATGTCTAACTCCATGTAAAACAATTCTATGGGCATACCTATTGGCACATCTTATTTGTGCTAGGAATTTATGGACCGGATAATAGTATCATGAGCCGGATAATATTCTGTTACCTGCGTGTTTACTAAACAAGAAGCATAGTAGCAGCAAGAAGTTGAGTTGGCTGCTTTCCTAATATCTTCATCCAACAGGACTCTTGTCTTCAAGAATGGCTACATTTTTGCCCAGTTTGGTCGTTGAGTGTTGGTATGAATTCTCAAGATTTCGTTATAACACTTTTATATCAGGCGGTCATCGGTGGTATTTAAAAGCTTTATCCAGAAATTCAAGGCTCTTTTTGCTATTTCATATACTAATGGAATACTTCCTGTTTCCAGTCGAACTACGTTACTCTGTGTATTATTAGCTTGGCCCAGTAATTTCTTTAAAACTGTTGTTTGAATAACCTCGATTATATCTCCAGCTTCCAGACCCCATACTTCGGCACAGTAAAGCGCAGTCGATTTAATCTTTGAATCGAATACCTTGATTCGTCCATCCCAATTTTTGATATAAGAACTCATCATAGCTTTATCAGTTAATGCTGTTGCCGTTCTTGCTTTGCTTTTGAAGACGTTTACAGCGTGATTTCATGAAATAGTGCAACTCAAGTATACTCCCAGGTATTCAAAACTATCCACAACTTTAATCCAATCTTCCTTGTAAGTAAATCTTTCGGGGCAAGATGTTCTTTCTTTTAGCAAAGTTCATAATTTTTGATTTTTCCGCATTTAAACTCAAGTCCTTTGCTGAAAGATATTTGTCTAATGATTCTAGGCACTTTTTTAAATCCACCTTTTATTTTGCAAAAACAGTAATATCATCAGCATATGCTATCAAAATAACATTCGTGTTAAGTGAAATTTCCACTCCTCTAAGTCCTTCGTTTTTAAGGAATTCTTCAAGATCATTTATGTATAGATTAAATAGCAAGGCATTTGACGAATCACCTTGAAGTACCCCCTTCGTAACATTCGATTCTTCCGTTATTCCATTTGTTGCTTTAATAGCAATCCTGGTTTTCGAATAAATGTTTTGAAATGCTCGGATTATTTTTCCACTTGCTCCGATAGTCCTGATGTGTGTCTATAACTTTTCGTGGTTCACATTATCAAATGCTCCTTTTAAATCAACAAAGATTACAAAAAAACATCATTTCGTTTTCGCAAGGATTATGTCTGTTATTGCACTGAGAATAAAAAGATTATCGGCACAACCTCGTTGTTTTCTAAAGCCGTTCTGAAATTCTGGGATTAATTTCGCTTTTTCCGCCCACTCCTGAAGTCTGTTGGATAAGATTAGCGTATAGACTTTCATTAGAGAATTTTCAACAGCAATAGGGCGATAGTTTTCTGGTAGATACTTGTCTCCTTTTTTAAATATCATAGTTATATCGGCTCTAAGCATTTCTGAAAAAAATTCTTCCAATGTCAACGAACATACTTTGCATGAAAGAGAGCAGATGTTCAAGCCATAGACTTGGTAGGTGTTTCAGGAACTCGTTTGCAATCTTATCTGGGCTAGAAGCTTTATTATTGCGTAATCCCTGTATTACTTTTGACAACTCATCTAGGTTTATGTCTCTGTCAAGGAATTCATGGTACGTATCGAAAAAAAAACTAAACTCAGCCAAATTACCGCCATACATTTGCTGAAGATAACTTCCCCACACTTCTTTTACAATAGGGTTTTGTACATTGAAGTTCGACTGAATGCTTTTGATTGCTCTCCAAAAATCTTTACTGCTTTTCGTATTTTGAAGTTTTTGGGATAGATCCCTAATGTACTGCTCTTTAGCTGCACGTATTGTCGACGCATACAATTTCCTGCTGGCGATGTATTCAGATCTTTTATCAATGCTATTCGAATTTTTACGGTATACTCTCATATTCTGCTTCATATTTCGTTTCTGCGTTCTACATTCATTGCTAAACCATTTATTCTTTTGAGGCATTGGCGCAGTATTAACCTTATAATATTTTATCATACTACATTCTTCTGCAGACTTCTTAATGTTTTCATATATTCTTGGTATTCTATTGTATCTCTTATAATTTTTATATTCTCAGCTTTGACCTGCATACGCGAAGTGTAATTATCTACGGTATCTGGATTCCAATTTAGTTTCCAAGCAGAGAGTGTTATGCCAAAACTTATCGTGGATGGGCACAAAACGTTCAATATACAACACATGTGATCAGAGTGTAACAAGTTCTGAGATACCTCAAAGTCATCAATGTCCGATGCTCCATCTAAATTTACCCACACAGTATCTACATTACTTCGACTCTGGTGTGAGTCAAAGGTGAAGTTGCCACGCGAATTGCTTTCAAATAACTCACCAAGTAATTTACCTCTCCTTCTTATAATTGTGTCTCTATTGTTTCTTGTGTGAGTTAGTTGCGAGCTTTCTAGCATGTCACTGTCTATTATTACCCATAAGTTTGTTTTATCGATCTCTCTCAGAACATCATATTTGATTGGGTTTTTTTTGCAAAAATTTGCAATCAACCTTTTCCTCTTCCTCTTGATTTATCCTTGGTAGCATCTGAATAAAACATTTTGTAGTCTTTAAATATCTTAATTGGAGTAAGTTTTTCATGATCTAAGACCCAGGTTTCACTTAAGCATAATATATCAAAACTTAGAACTAGATTTAATTCAGTATTATCTAAACTGTACAAATTTTGTATTCTGTTTACATTCCAAAAACTTACTTTAATTCTATTATTATTATATGTTTCACCTTGATGTAATTGGTTACTTTCGTGGCTTATGCTGATAGGTTGAAGCTATGCTGTTTCATTTTGTTGCGAAAGCGTCCTTTGTAGGAGTTCTTCCGTATCTAGAATTTACCTGCTGTTGTGAGACCTGTATTTTTGTATTTAAGATAATCTATCGACTGCAAAAAAAATCACTTATCTAACACGAACCGTTAAAACAACCATACGCAAACTCTCTGTTGGGACCCTATCTAAAAACTGTATGCATCACATCTGGCAAGGAGATGAGGGTTAGTCGTTTTATGGCAGATTCTCAGCCAGACTAATAGAGTCGCGTGTTCTCCTGTATGATATGATAAATGTACGTTGCTTGTATTGATAGCACTGCTTCCTGTGATAAATTTATATTTAAATTTAAAATTTACCTGAAGTTTGTCAGAGATGTGAGATTTAAAATTTGTATATTGTTAATTTGAATTAAACTGAGTTTAAGCGATGTTTCTGTACCTGTTTTTAATTTTGTCTTAAAAAACAAAATTTTTTTGGAGCCCTGCATAAGAAAAAAACTTATTTGAAGCTGTCTTATACCTGCTCTCGGTGTTGATAAAACTTTTCACTCAACATTTTTAACCGATGATGCTTCAACGTTTAAACACATTGATTTATTGGATTAACGTTTGATTAAATGAACGAGCCATGAAGTTTTAATTGCTATATACATCGTATCGTACTTCCGCTATTGCTTCTGCTGCCTCCTTGTCCCCAACATAATATAGTTCTCACAACACAGCATCATTTCTCTTCAAGTCAGATCAATGAGACTATGAATCTTATTATTTTGACTTGCAAGTGCGAATTTCAGTGGAAGTTTGCATCCCACCGCAAAATAAAACTAAACGAGTATAGCGCATATAACAGTGGCAAATCTTTGTCCATAAAACTCGTTTAACAAATTAGCTTGAAATGTGGCGACTCTTACGGGCCATTAAAATTTTATGGCGCGTAGAAGAACTAAATAAATTGATTCTGATAGAAATTGTTGTATGCTCAAAGATAAACATACATACTCGCAGCAACAGAACATCTACGCACATGCGAAGTTCTTATAAAAAATGCAAATGAAAGATCCTCAAAGAAAAATATCCGCTTTGATATATGGTGGAGCCCTGCCCCTGCGCAGCTTCAAACCAGGGGCATATCCACATATGTGCGGAACTATGGTGTGTTGGAGCTCATTTCTGTGTTTTCATTCAAAATATAATCCAACATTGGCGGCTTTGTCATTCAGAAAACCATCCACGAACAAAGACTAAAAATTACGAAAATAAATTTGTTTCAGGCACTTGAACGGCACATAAACACCAAATTAAGACACTTACTTTGAATGAATTTCAGTTGAAGATTACTTACATAAATCTTCTCTTGGTTATTTAAATAGACTAAATGATTAATAAAGTGGATTCTTTTTGTGCGTTGAACTCAAACAGGTACCCAATGTATTTTCCAACTCATATCTTTTTCAGAAATATTAAAACTTTATTTTAACAAGAAAAATAAAACTGATTGCAGGTTATGTTATTTAGAATAATTAAATAGATAGTAGATAGTACCTGGGAGACCGAGCTTCACTCGGCTTTTCCGGCAGAATTATATTTGTATTTATTATTATTTCCAACCTATGCGTTAAGACCCAAACATAAAAAAATTTGCATTCATTTTCCATAAATAAATTAAATATTTTATGTTGGAGCTCTGATAAATTATTTGAAACGCGATGAAATCGAAGCTTGTGTCGCAATTCTTATATAGTGGGGCTTTGAAAACCATTCTTACTTTTAAACCTACCTATACACAATAATTTTTGTTATTTTTGGATATGAAATTTCATCATCAGATTTCTACGCTTTACCTTTAATAATATTGCAGAGCATGTAGGCCTCAAAGGCATTTTTAACGCAAATAAATTGATGAGACTTAAAGGCAGTTTTTTTAAAGTTTTGACTAAGACCAAAAAAAGGTATAAGAAATATGTACGAAAACTGTAAATAAATAAAATGTAATTAAAACTTTAACACGAAATAAAAAAAAATACATAATACAAACATTTGTGGACAAAAGAGTCAAAAATTAAAGAAAAAAGTATTTTTTCTTTGATTTAATCTATTTAAAAAAAAAAAAAAAATTACTCCGTTCACTCGTGTAGGCACTAACCCAATGTATACTTCAATCAGGACACACTGACGATGCAGAGACCGACGGCCGTCTGGTCGAAAATCCCTTGTCTTTGACGTCTCCAACATGGTGATGTTATACATTATGTAGTTTTGGTTTTTAATGAACACCAAACACCTAAGCTGGCTTCTACTGAATTATATTAGGCTAGAATTATAGTTACAAAAAAAAATAGTGAAATTGGTCGTGTCAATAAAATGACGATATGATACTTTCAATTTTTGTTCCTTCTCCTAAGGAAAAACTGTGAAAATTTCATTACAATCGTTTGAGCCAATTCCGAGAAACAATAAAGCGTGAAAAGTGGATGTGGAAGTAGGCGGATGTTACTCAAAATACTTTCAAAATGTTTTGATTGCTTATTACAAAAAATACTCAACATTTTATCAGGGTTTCCGGGAAACCGAAAAATGATTAAATTGGGCGTGGCAGTGGGCGAATATGAGTCTAAGTACTTTCAAATTTTGATCAATAAGGTTGGAAAAGGTTCCGAGAAACAATAAAGTGTAAAACTTTGGGGGTGGCAGTAGGTGGATTTAACTGAAACTATTCTTCGGTTGCTTGCACACACATTACGAAAAGTGCATCAAAATCGTTGTAGCATTCCCGAGAAAGAGAAGATCTTGAAAAGACAGCGTGGTAGTCGGCGGATTTCACTAAAACTATTTTTCAATATTTCGCCCTACTCACATAAACACACTGAAATTTTCCATTTTGATTTGGAATATTTTTGCGACCTATAATATTGCAGATGTGTTTTGCTCTGACAACAACTTTCTGGGACACATGTTTTAAGTCGATGTCTACCGACGTATTTATAAAATAAGCTGCACTGACGTGCTGCAAATTATATAATTTCCAAGGGAATTTGGTTAAATTCTTGCACCTCTAGAGTTGTTGTAATTCAATATAGATTTTAACGGCCTTTAGTCGATAAAAATTGGCGTTTCGTCCCGGCGTTCTCACTTGGACTCTTCTGTTGACAGTGATGGTCAACTGAAGAGTCCAAGTGAGAACGCCGGGACGAAACGCCAATTTTTATGGACTAAAGGCCGTTAAAAGCTATATTGAATCAATAATTCAACAGGTCCAATTAAATAATGCTTAGTCTTCTACTTGGCTGATGTATTTCAGTAGTATATAGAATTTGTACCTATTATACAAAAATTGTTTCTTGTTTATAAATACCATATCTGAAAACTTCATCCAAATCGGTGCACCGCGTTTCCCGAAAATCAAAAAAAAATGACTAAAGTGGAAGCGTGGCAGTAGGCGGATTGCACTTTAACTATTTTTCGATATTTGTCTTGCCCATATAAATAGACTTTGAAAATTCCACCAAAATCCTAAGAGCTATTTCTTAGAAACCAACAAAATTATGAAAGTTGGCGTGAAAGTAGACAAATATTAATAAAACTACTTTCACAACTTTCATTTTGCCGGAAAGAACAAAGTGTGAAAATTTCATCAAAATCGTTAAAGCTGTTTCCGAGAAACAGAAAGGCATGAAAAGTGGGCGTGGTAGTGGGCGGATATCACTAAAATAATTTTTCGATTTTTTGTCTTGCTCATATAAATAGACTCTGAAAGTTTCATTCGAATCGTTTTAGTGGTTTTCGAGAAAACCAGCCATTTCTGTGAATTCCATGAATCAAATAAAAACTAAAAGGGGGCGTGGCAGTGGGCGGATTATACTAAAAGTATTTTTCAAATTTTTTTCTCGTTTATAAGAACAAAATGTGAAAATTTCGTCCAAATCGTAGAACTCGGAAAAAATTAAAATTTGCACGATGGCAGATTTAAAAAAAAAAACTTAGTTCTGGTATCAGTAACATTTTTACTTGCGATATACGTAGTATAGGGTAGATTAGTTTAGTGCAAAATAAAAAACGCAAAAAAAGTGTGTCCGCAATTCCGTCCGTCTGTCTACTATCTGTCTGTCCTCGCCCGTACAGCCTAAACGGCTGGAGTGATTTTCTTCAAACTTGGTATAAGTGTTTTTGACTAATATGCCCAGACGTTTTTTAAATTATTTTAGGACCAAAAATAAGGGTACTTGCCATACAATTTTTTTCGCCAAAAAGGAAAATAATATTTTCTCAAAAACGGTTGAGAGGATTTTGTTAAAAAAAATTCAAATAAATTAAGTAAGGAAATGCTACTTTTTAATATTTTTTTTATTTTCATAAATTGAATATTTTGGGTACCTCCAGTACAACCCTTTTTTTGGTTTTTGATTTTCTCCAAAAGAGTTAAGTTGAAAATTTTCATTTTTGTTATTTTAAAACTACAAAAAAATATAGACATTACTGTGAACAAAAATTCAAATTTTTTTTTTTTTGAAAATTTAAACAAAAAAAAAAACCAATAAATATTTTGAAAACTACTTGATCAATATTTTTAAAACTAGGTGTAAAATAATTTTGTATTATTTTGTAGAATACTTCAAAAAATCATATTTATAAATTCAAAAATAACGGTACATTCCATAAGAATGTGGAAAATCGGTTGAGAAAATACTTATTTTTCTTGAAAACGGCTCCAAGATTTTATATAAAAAAAATTATATTTACCTACTACTGAAGGTAGGGTCAATATTTTGATAAAAAAAAATTACCAATAACGATTATTAACGGTACCTACCTGCCATAGAACCGATTTTTTTTTAATTTCTCGTAAAAGGCTAAACCGATTTCAGCCAAAATTTTTATGCAAGACCTCCTATATAATTCAAACAATTTTGCACATACAATTTGTCGACAAAATAATTTTTGGATTTTTAAAAAAATATTGTTTTCTTTTTTTTTGAAAATTTAATATCTTGAAAACAAACTAATGCATATTTTTTTTTTTATTTTGTGTCAAATTGTATTTTATTAAATTCTAAATAATAGCATACCAGAGTTTATTTTTGAAAATGTGCAAAACATTTCAAATATAAACAATTAAATAAATATTTCCCTTTTTCGTGACCTTTCTTCAATATTAAATAAAAATCCTAAAGTGGGCTTTTGGTCAGATTTTGAAAAACCTTATTTAATTTAAAATGTTGTGACGATTCGGGTGTAATTATACCCTTCTTCAGACAACTGAAAACAAAACAGGAATATATATAAAAAAATAATTCTTATTTTTGTATGTGTGCTTTTTTGTTATTTATTTAAAAGCCTTGAAAAAGACGTTATAAATAGATTTTGTTTGGAAAATATTTTCAAACAAATACAGCCATATCAAACAAATATTAAATAAATAAAAAAAAAGATACGCCCATATATTCCTAACGTCTTTTTCAAGGCTTTTAAATAAATAACAAAAAAGCACACATACAAAAATACAAAAATAAGAATTATGGTTTTATATATGTATATTCCTGTTTTGTTTTCAGTTGTCTGAAGAAGGGAGTAAACACACACGAAACGTGTCAACATTTAACATAAAATAAGAATTTTCAAAATCTGACCTAAAGCTCACTTTAGGATTTTCATTTAATATAAAAAATTTATTTTTAAGAAAACCGCTCCAACGATTTTTGGGTTTTTTTTTCCATAAATTCAGCCAAATTCATCGGTTGCTGCCCACGCTTTGACCCGCAACCACTTCAACATCACTTTTACGAATGTCAAGTTGCTAAAAGGTGTAACAAATGCAAGAAGACTTGATGCTTATGAAAGTTTTTACATCCTTATAAACGACCAGCTGATGAACGGGGATAGTGGCAATATAGTGTCACCTTTATTTAATTTAATTTAATGACTTAATGTTTCTTTCTCTTTTGTACTTATTGTATAAATGCACTAATTTTATTTTTCAACATTTCTTATGTTAAAATTTTTATTTCGTTTTGATTATGTTTTTCTTATTAAACTTAGATCCGATTTTTCAATAGTCAGTTTAAGAGTCAGTTATTTATTCGAAGAATAAAGTTAATTGGCTCTTTAACAGTAAGATGATAGTAAGATTGAATTTTTCAATTGAGAAAAAACAATCTATAGAATATATTTATTTGAATGTCACTTTTATTTATGTTTGTATATGTTTTTAATGTTTTTGTATATCGAACATTTTTAATGTAATTTTAATTTTATTTAACGTTTGTTTCAAAGCAATGTTTACAAACAGTAATGTTTGACTTTGAAAATATTTATTCCTATGAATAAATTTATCTCAATTCTCAATGAGCAGATAAATTTACTGTTACTATTCCTAGGAATAAGATATATCTGCCCATTGAAAAATAGATTTTTGCTCTATCTGAGGATTAAATACTAACTGACTGCTTATATGACTAATGAAAAATTGGCCCTTAATAGTGTATTGCTGAGGATGAGTCGAATTTGACTCGAAATGCATCCAAATTAAATAAATTCAATTTGACGAAGCAAATTACTTTTGTTTTGCTAAAAGTTGTGATCATTCGCGACATAATCTCTTCTTTTTATTTGATATTACACGATCACAAGCTGAAAAGTTCGTGTTTTTGTTAACTTTGCTTGGATAAAATCCAATTTAAATTGATTAAGTGTAAGAAAGAATTAAATCTAATCACAAATTCATATTTATCAAACATTCAGATGGCATAATTTATTTTGAGTTCTAACTTTTTTATTCAATATAGCTTTTAACGGCCTTTAGTCCATACAAAATGGCGTTTCGTTCCGGCGTTCTCACTTGGACTCTTCAGTTGACAGTGCCTTGTCTTGTCGCAATTTTTATTTAGTTCAGTCCAGCTTACATCAATTTTACTGCGAAAATCAATTGTGAACTATATGCAACCCAGTCAGAATTTCTAATCAAGAATTGTTGGAAATTCTGTTACCCGTGGCCTGGCATTGTTTACATATGAGTATGTTTTATAATAAAAATTCTATATACTACTGAAATACATCAGCCAAGTAGAAGACTTAGCATTATTTAATTGGACTTGTTGAATTATTGATTCAATATAGCTTTTAACGGCCTTTAGTCTATAAAAATTGGCGTTTCGTCCCGGCGTTCTCACTTGGACTCTTCAGTCGACAGTGAGGGCCTTGTCAAGACGCAATTTTTATTAAGTTCACTCCAGCTTACATTAATGTTACTGCGAAAATCACTGAAGTTATTAAAAATTGCGTCTTGACAAGGCCCTCACTGTCAACTGAAGAGTCCAAGTGAGAACGCCGGGACGAAACGCCAATTTTTATGGACTAAAGGCCGTTAAAAGCTATATTCAATCAATAATTCAACAAGTCTAATTAAATAATGCTAAGTCTTCTACTTGGCTGAAGTATTTCAGTAGTATATAGAATTTGTTTTATAAAACACTCATATCTAACTTTTTTATTCAAAATAGCTTTTAACGGCCTTTAGTCCTTAAAAATTGGCATTTCGTCCCGGCGTTCTCACTTGGACTCTTCAGTTGACAGTGAGGGCCTTGTCAAGACGCAATTTCTTTTAAGTTCAGTCTAGCTTACATCAATTTTATAGCGAAAATCAATTGTGAACTATATCCAACCCAATTAGAATTTCTAATCAAGAATTGTTGCCTGGCATTGGTTACATATGAATGGTTTTTTTATAATACAAATTCTATATTCAAAATAGCTTTTAACGGCCTTTAGGAAAGCTATTTTGAATCAATAATTCAATATGTCCAATTTAATAATTCTAAGTCTTCTACTTGGCTGATGTATTTCAGTAAAATATAGAATTTGTATTATAAAAAAACCAGTCGTCTGATGATGATTGCCTACTTTGATGAAGAATTTTAAATGTTTGTTCAGTTTATTGTCATCTTTATACGCTGATTTTCTAAGAATTATAATATTCGACTAAAGACATGTTCTTTTCAGGTCTACCATTAGTGACCTACTTTAAATTATTTTATGTTCTTCAATAGTAAATATTTTGTTTATTTTCTGGCTAAAGTATACAAACATTGGAAATAAAATTTATGACTTCAATAATGGTTTCTGTATATTTTGTCCAATGGTCACTTTTAAATTGGTCATCTAATATTGCGTCAAAGTGTTTATGGTCCAACTTTATTACTACAAGTGATTGTAAGTCTATAGGTAGGTACTGGTACACATATTGAAACTGCTAAAAGTAAATATTTGTATTTCGAGACGGATACTTAATGTCAATATTTGCTGAAGCAACTATAAAATCCAAACCAGTGTGAGCAGGAGAAATTTTCGAGAACTTCAGCAAGAACAAGTAATATTTTTCTCCTCCAAAGACAGGCACACAAAGACCCACAACGATCCTATACCTGTTGGTTGCAATAACGCTCATAAATATCGTAATAAACTAATAAACGCATAAAAATACTGATCCTTCGGCAGAAGTGAGAGGACTTCATTATAAGCTATAGAGGCTGATTCTGCTGACTTTAACGCGCATATAGATACCTATACAAATTGTTAAATTTCACGGTGCATAAGTGAGAAAACTATGCTGCGCATTGTCGCGCAATATCCTTCCAATTGTCAAACTAAAATTCCAATAATTTGCCATCACTCTCTGATGACCTTTTTTTGAATCCAGCGACAAGGATTCGTGTGACTCTGTTTATTGCATTCGCGCGACAACGACTTTGCTTTTGGATTCACATTCACAATTCAAGGACACGATGTCACACTGTGAAGATAACTTGCGAACATTTACGAAATAATGAAAAGGCATTCCGGATTTTTTTTTTTGAAAAGACTCAGTCAATTATTATCGAATGAAAATACATAAAGGTACCTAAACACACGTCCGTCTTTCATTTGAGGAGAGAAAAAAATCCTTGTTTTAAAAATTCAAGGAAGAACATCAGTACCTCATATTGTCTATAGGACCTTTACCAGCTTGGAGGGGAAATGTTGCACGCGTAAATCCGGAACGCAATTCGAGGACATTTTAAATGGGCCATCAGATCGTCAGAAATTGACCTTGTATACTCGTAGTTGAGTTCCAAGGACAAGTAACTTCTCCTTCTTCCAATTGAAACATAGCTACTCTATTCTTCTCTTCTGATGCTGCTTATGCCTTGCAGCAAGAGTATACTCATATTAGTGATGAAAGGTAAATGTTGTTATGGTTATATTATTTCATCATTTGTTTGCCTAAACAGCACCCAGCGGGACACTTCTTCGGGGGTGGTGTTCTTAGGAGAATCTTCGGATGTGTATGATGGTGTGAATTTTGGACAGAGTAAGTTTATGTACACACACTGCTTCTCACCGGTGTCGGTATTGGTCTTGGAATCAGCATACGCATATCGGTGATGATGGCGGTGTTTCTTAAAAAGAAACGAGAATTCACTATTTTGTTGTTTGAGTAAATTCACTTAGCTGGAGTTCTGGACATGGGGCGGCAGTTTTTCTAAGATCCGCCGCCCACTTGTTGTACTCAACCTAAGATTTCTGGTATATTTCTTGTGGGGGAAATTTATAATATCCCACTGAGTTTAACGATCAATTTATGTTTTTTATCGATGGGATTTTGTTTTTTCTCAAAAAAAATTGTTGCAACTTAATCATCTCGTTTTGTTCTTTTTTTGTTATTGAAGTTTAGTTTATTCGTGTGCATGTTGTGTTTATTCAAAAAGTGATTTCTTATTTTTATTTTTAATCACCACAGGATTCACTTGAAAAGGTTGCAGCATTATTTCTAGTACCTACGGGTGCACTTGTTTTTGGTGTTTTGGAAAAAAAAAGAAATATTTGGATTTGTTTATTATTTCACACAACATGATGACAAGGTGTTATGGAGTAAAAAAAAAAAACGATATTGTATTACAGTGGTAACGACATAATTGTTATTAAACATTTTATTCATTTTGTAATATCTAATTTAGATTGTAAATATTCATGTCCACCTGCAAGATTTTTCTGAGTTCACAGAGTTTCTCACGCTTTTGGAATTTGGCTCCTCGACTAGAGAATTTGTATTGAATTGCTTAGCCCAAAAATGGTTTGTATGTATTGCCTTGGACCTTTGAAATTTTGAAAACTAAGCCCAAAAATTATCTTAGCCCAGCCAAGGCCGTAAGAAACAATTACTGATGTATTAAACATTTACACTAAGCTTAACACGCCGGTGTTCTCTTATTGTTTTAGCCTTAATTGCGTTTCTCTCGTTAAATTAGCTAAGTTTTAAGTGTAAACAGTTGTTGCTTTTGACATGTAAATGTTAGGCCCTGACCAGTTTTTTTTTAAGTTATATCTTCAAGCTTTATCCCCAACTTCGGACTTTAACAATCCTTACTTATGCGTATGCCCCAAAAGCTCTCTGGAATAAGGTTAGTTTTTAGGGAGTTAGTTGTTTAACCCTGAATACGTTTTTTGTCCAATATTCTCAGACCTTATTAGTCCCAAATTTTTTTTTTTTTTTCAATTTTCTGGGTTTTGTTTTAAGGGAAAATTCTCGTTGCCTGAAACATGTCCATTTTTCATAGCCCCCAATTGGTTTTTTGTCCAGTTCACTTCAGGCTGTTGCAGAACATAAAAATTGTTTTGTCCATCAAAATTCTCATCTTAAAAATATTTTAGACGAATATAAAACTCTACACGTTGTAATGTATTGCTTTTCATATTTCAAAATATTTTATCAATCGGCTGTGGGGGGGGGCTTTAGCCCCTAAAGCCACCCCCCTGGATCCGCCAATGGGATAGATAGATTGTCGCGTTGTGTAGGCTGGGCTTTCATATTTTGTTTCCACACTATTCTACATGATTTGTTTCCGACTTTTTTGACATGTATTAATACACAGTGGGCTAGT
This sequence comes from Melangyna quadrimaculata, assembly GCA_949320155.1. NCBI lineage: Eukaryota > Metazoa > Arthropoda > Insecta > Diptera > Syrphidae > Melangyna > Melangyna quadrimaculata. Next base: position 392,045,105 of record OX439483.1, read on the forward strand.
GTGGAAGGCCTTTTATAGTGCTTAGGAGCATCACATTTTTATTGAACCTTTATTTCCGTGGAAGAATGGATGTAACGCAGTAATGCCCAGTGGTTCTGAATTTAAAATAAAAAGTTTATGAAGAATCTTAAACAAAATTATGAGTTTCAAAACTCAGCATTTCTAAAATCTGTTTTTCGATTTTGAAAAATAAGCGTGAGTACAGAACCTACCTGTATTACTTTCTACGCTGAATTTAAAATTTGAGTTCTAAAAACAGATTCTGCTTTTCAATTTACTTATGTATGTGATTTTTTTTAATTACGTTTTTTTTTTTAATTTAATTTGTCAAAAATCTGGCTACAAAAAGCTCCACAAACAATTACAAAACCGATTTCTTTATTTGTAAAGCTATCCTAACGGGATGTTTAGAATAAAATATTTACAAAAAAAAAGAGATTAAAAAAAGAATCTCGACTCTTCTGAAATCAATTTAAAAAAATTACGTTTTTGAAAATTCTGCTTATTCTGCATTTTATATAGATTTAAGGTAAATATTGCTCGTACGAAATAAATAAATAAAATGTTAAGTGTTGAATAAATAAAGAGTTTAAGAATAAATTATTAAAAATATTTTTTTATAAATTTGTTATTTAAATAGCTAAGGGTTTGACGTGTGATTTGTTTGATAAATATAAATTTTCGAAAAAAATTTCGAAAATCGTTAGAGCGTTTTTATAAAAACATAATTTTGTATGTATAAAATTTTTTGAACATTTAAAAAAATAAAATTTGGTATCCCCACTTCTAATATAATATTAAAAATTTAAAATTCAATTTAACACAAAATAACAAAAAATTATTAACCATTTTTCAAGATATTGAATTTTCAAAAAAAAAAAATAATATTTTTTTAAAAACCAAACAATTTTTTTTTGAAAATTCAATATCTTGAAAAATGGTTAATAATTTTTTGTTGATTTTTTTTTTTTGGTTTAAATCAGTTAGGTTATTAACGAGAAATTTGAAAATTGAAAAATCGATTATATGACAGGTACCGTTCATATCCGTTATAAATAATTTTTTTTCTCCACAAAAAGATGTACAGTACAACACGGATATACGAAACTCTGAAAATCCTAGAAATTTCTTTCTTATATCCGATATAAGAAAAGAAATTTCTTATACAGACATAAAAGAGACACAAAATCGAGGAATAACATATATGAGACCGTGAGTGCAATATGGCCTAACTGCAATTTTAATTATTTTCATTTTCAGTAGAGCAAAAATAAGAAACAGGTTATTTTAAAACACTTGTAGTTTCGAAACAAAGAAACATAGCTTTGATTTTCTTTTTGCAATAAGCTCAAAAAATAACAAAGTTTTGATTCTGTATTCATCATGCTTTAAAATACCGTTATAACTGATTTTAAAGTCAGATAGGCCACTATTGTACAGATGAAAAATGTAAAAAATTAAAAAAATTTAAAAAGATAGGCCAAGGATTTGCAAATAATACAAGTTTTTGTGTACATATTTTGTATTTTTATTTTATTAATTAATACACTTTTTATTAATTAAGTTGAAATTTATTATTTGTTTTCACTTTCAGAAGTGTTAGGATTCATAAAAGCCTTTGCGGTATTTGCAACAGAATTATTATTTCTAAGATCAGTGTTAAAATTGTGATGTATTGACGGTAAAAACTGCAGAAGGTCCAGCAAATCCTTATTCTTCTCCATGCTTATAGGTCTTCCAACAGGGTGTAAAGTTTTGAGGTTGAGGCTTGCTAGGCCTACACTTATTGTTTTCGAAATAAAATACTTTGAAATGGAAAAATTTCTTCAAGAGAATATTTTTAAGAAAACATTAAGAAGAGGTGATTGGTCTTTAAATATTGAAGCTCAAAAATCTTGAGCTCCTTAAGTCCTTCTGTAGAGATGTTTCTATTTGAAGGGTTTTTTTCCAGTTTCAATGTGGAGGGAAAGTGGCCTTTGGTCATTTTTATGACATTAAATTTTGTTTCCCCCTGATCTTTTGACTTCTATCCAATTATCAGGGATGTAGATATTTGGAAAATATTTTTCAAGCAACCCAAAATCTAAGTCGCTTTGTTAATATGATTGTCCGCTGACAACAAACTTATGGTTAATCTTATCACCTCTATAGTCCGGATTACATCTTATATACTCGTAATGCACTCTCTCACTTCGTTAGGGCAGCAACAGCTGGTGCAGCATTAACTTGAGTATGAAACTCTTAAACTTCATGGCTTGTCGAGGGAGATTATAAGGGTACTCATTCCCACAGAGTCTAAACAAAAGTAAAATTTATTAAATATTGCAATCAATTGATTGAGGGGACTATTGGCACCACAGTTTGATCAGATTTGAATACAAGGCACAATGGTTGTTGTCAGTAGCGGATCTAGGATTTGGCTGTGGGGGGGGGGGGCTTGGAGTTTGGACTTTTGGAGATCCAGTTTGTACATATGAAGTTATATAACAGAAAACGAATTTTGACGTTATCACTTTCCTTATTTAATAATAGCCGCGTTTTTGTGCCATTATATCCGCTATACTATCGCGCCTTAAAATGTTTTCAATATAAAGTACAATAACAAGAATTTGGAATTGATATGTGTTAAACATGGGAATTATTTTTAAGCAGAGCTAGAAGCCAATATAAAGGCTAAGCAAAACATGGCAGTACAACTAATTTTATAACTTAAATTTTTAGCCACGTAACAAATTCGTTTATTTATATTGCTTAATAATAATTGATTAGGTAGAAGGTACCTTCCTTCATTGAAAGTGTTTGTTTAAATAAGCTGAAGGTATGCTCTGAACTTCACATTTTTGATAAAATTTAAAAACTGTTTGTTTGGCTATTTCAGAAAAATTATATTTAAGTGGTCTTACTGGCAAAAGCTCATAATGTGCTGTGACAGTGTCTCAGTGGAATGACACTGTCACAGCACATTATGAGCTGAATAAGTAAGAATATCCTGAATAAGTCAAACAACGAGTAGAGTACCTACTTGTTTTGTTCAAACTGTCACTGGAAAGCACAGAAAATAATATTTTGCTGATCGAAAAATTAAATATTAAAACTTCAAGTCTTTAGTCGGGCATAAGAAACAGCTGCTCTAAAAAATAACCTTCACGGCCCAATTCTGCAAGTGTGAATGAATTTTCGTGTACGCTGCATACCTATACTTTTTATTCCCGCTCAATAAATGTGTCGATTAATTTGCACGTAACTCTAGAGTCTATTGGGATGGTAAATATTAATGTCCACATGCAAGATTTTTCTGAGTTTCTCACGCATTTTGAATTTGGCTCCTTGACTACAGAATTTGTATTTAATTGCATAGTCCAAAATTATTTCGTATGTATAATTGCCTTAGACCTTTGAAATTTTGAAAACTAAGTCCCAATATTCTCTTACCCCAGTCAAGGCCGTAAGAAACAATTCCTGTCGTATTAAACATTCACACTAAGCTGTACACCCCGTTGTTCTCCAATTGTTTTAGCACCAATTGCGTTTCTTTCGTCAAATTAGCTAAGTTTTAAGTGTAAAAAGTTGTTGAATTTGACATGTTAATGTTAAGCCCCAACCACGTTTTTTGTAATTATATTTTCTAGCTTTAGTGCCAACTTCGGACTGACAGTCCCTAGACAGCCTTCTGGAATAAGGTTATTTCTTAGGGAGTTATTTGCTTAACCCTGACAACGTTTTTTGTCTAATATTCTCAGACCATATTAACCCTAAGCTGTTTTTTCATTCCAGTTTTCTGGGTTTTGTTTTTAGGGAAAATTGTCGTTGCTTTAAGCATGTCCATTATTCATAGCCCCCCACTTGTTTTTTTGTCGAATTTGCTTCAGGCCTTAGCTTAGGGCTCAGGGCTTAGAAACAATATTTTAGATGAAAATATAACTCTACACTTTGTAAAGTTTTGTTTTCTATATTTCAAATTATTTTAGTACTTAGCTGTGGGGGGGGGGGCTTTAGCCCCTAAAGCCACCCCCCTGGATCCGCCACTGGTTGTTGTAGTCTTATGCTTGTATGACTAAAACTGAAATTTAACCGAATAAGAACGGATGGAGATGATATTGAACCATTAATAATTCCAACAATAAAACAAAATTGTAAGTACTTTCTATGATTAGTGAGTGAAGGAAGGCTTATTAAAGCGAGTCTTTGAGAATAGGGAGGAAGAGTATTTTAATGTGACCATGGAAGAAAACGAAGGCAGAAACGCGAAAATCTTCTCTGAAATGCTTCAAGTCTGGTTAAATGAATGGAGTGGACACTACACAATCAATATGCAAGGATTGGTCTCACAAATGAAACAAAAAGAATCTGGAGGACATACGGGTCACGGAATAATAAATAGTAAAATAATTGACCTAGCTTAAAGTTTCAAATAATAAAATCAAATATGCGAGCGCATAAGTGGCCTAAGTGGTAGATATGCCACTCTTGCACTCAAGCTTCTCTACTGGGTCTCACAACACACAAGCTCTGATTTGGAGGTGTTTATCGGGATAACCCATTTGCTGTTGAAGGCGTAGAGTCTGTTGACGTGGTGCTCAACTTTTCGTAAAGCTACCAGAGGAGACATCGAAGTGGCGTACGTAAGGGAGTCATCAGCATTTAGGAGATTTTTGCATCCAGATGGCACAGGCTGGTCAGATGTCATCAGGCTGTAAAGGAAGGGGCCTAGCTTCGAGCCTTGGGCAACTCCGTCTTTGATGTTCTTCACTTGTAATTTGCAGTTTTTCATTTTTTACGTAGGATTTTCTGGAAGAAAAACAAAATTGTATTAGTGACGGGGGTAAAGTAATGGGTGAAGCTTATGAAAACGCCGTTGAATGTTTTCTCGACATCCCGAAATTGATGGTTGGATGTTGTAGGACGCGGGTAGTCACTGAGTGGCATCAACACGGCGATGTCCAGTGATGTAACGTATACTACACATCAATTGTGCTTATTTTACCTCCAAGTGGTAACCATCGGGTACTGGTCTCGTCCATCCGGACTTGACTTGCCAAAACAAATAAGCGCGAGTGTTGAAGAAGAGACAAAAATAGCAACACTATAAATACTCTGTCGGAAATGACTGGCTGTATAAGTCGGCTGAAGTCTTAGACGAGCCCATCAGAAAGAAGGTGTGTGGCGGATGAATTCATCAGAATCAACGGTGTCACCAACAGTATGGACGACAGAAACCTTACGTGAGCTACTCTGAAATATTTAGAGCTGAGGTCGGTAAGGAATTTCAGTACAAGCCAGGGTGCTGAAAAAGAGATGGTTGCGGATGAACCCTTCAAGGGTCAACTCATATCCCCGTAGTGGGCTACTGGTATCGGATTATCCGGCCTGCTGTCCTAAGGCTACACAAGGATCCGGCCCTCCGGGTCTGGGGGTCGTGTGACGGGTTGGCAACCTACCACATGTAAAGAAATCAACCGCTTCGAATCCGCAACTACAGCCTCGGATAAGGAATGATCAAACAATGACGACTTTTAGCTATCGAACAAGGACAAAGATTGGATTCTGGAATGTTAAAACTCTTCTCGATAACCGCGAAGAAGGCCCTAACAACGCCAGATTCCTCCAACTTGAGAAAGAATTCCTACGGTACAACCTAGACATCTGAGTGAAGTGAGATGGTTGAGCGCAGGGCACTTTCTTTATTTACTCCGGAAAACCAGTTGGAAGCTCCCGATGTTCCGGCGTAGGTTTAATGTTGACTCCAAAGGTGCGGCAAAGTCTTATAACCTGGAAACCCATCAACGACAGGATATTGACAGCCAGGTTCCAGAGTAAATTAAGAAAAATCACCATCATCCAGTGCTATGCCCCAACTGAGGAAGCGTCGAACGCCGAGAAGGACGAATTTTACAGCTAACTTAGCGCGGTTTTCAGAAGTTCGCCGAATGGAGACATCACTATCGTAATGGGAGATCTTATGCTAAGGTTGGTCAGGACAACACAGTGTTGAAGCACGTTCTGGGTAACCACGGTATCGGGGAACGGAACGACAATGGAGAGCGGTTTGTTGACTTCTGTAACGCAAATTAGCTAGTCATTGGAGGTACTCTGTTCGAGCATAGGATCTCGCACAAGATAAGTTGGTTATCCACAGATCGTCAATGTACAGCGAACTTAATCGATCACTTTGCTATTAGCAAGCGCTTTAAAAATTGTCTTCTCGACGTCCGAAACAGACGCGGTGCTGATGTAGGGTTAGCTTGCGATCACCATCTTATGCTTGCCTACGTTCGACTTCGAATTGCTTCAGTACATGGAAATCGGCAAAACTTCCTGCGTACACCCAGGTACAATACCGACAAATTATGGGATCCTACAGTGCGCCAAAGATATAAGGACCGCCTCGCCGCAGAAGCAGAAGTTATCAGCATTGCCACGCCAGAAAATGCAGACCAACACTGGAGCAATGTGAAAAAGGCCTTTGCAACTGCCGCAACTGAGTCTGTGGGTATAAGGCAGAGAAGCCAAAGCACATGGCTTTCTGCAGATACATGGAGTAAGATTGAAGAAAGGAACGCGATTAGATCCCAACTTGCGGCTGCCCCAATAGGTGAGAGATTTAACATCGAGTCTCAGTACCGTAAGAAAAGGAAAGAAGCGCAGCGTAGTGTCAGACGTGACAAAAGGAGGCGCATAAATGTCCTCGCAGAACAGGCAGAGGAAGCAGCATCTAGGTGCGACAGTGGTACCGTCTACAAGATAACCAAGGAATTGGTTGGAAACAACAACTCCCGAAAACAACACCTCGTCAAGGATGTAGACGGCACCCTGCTAGTTACGGATGAGGATCAGCTCAGGAGATGGAAGGAACATTTTGCTAGCGTGCTCAACCACATAGGCGATAGCGGAGGTGTTCCAGCCCCTAACCCAAATAAGCTATTCGTAGAAACTAGTTCCCGTATTCGCACCTGCCCTCCCAGTTTAGCCGAGATAACTTCAGCAATCAAATCCCTCAAGAACAACAAAGCGGTAGGTTTGGACGGCATTCCCGCTGAGCTCTACCAAGCAGATCCACAAACATCATCGAAGTTGCTACACCCCTTAATAGCACAGGCATGGGAGAACGAAAGTTTCCCCATTGAATGGAAAAAAGGGATGATCGTCAAACTACCAAAAAAGGGAAATCTTAAGGATTGCGGAAACTGGAGAGGGATCTGTGTCCTCCCCGCGGTGGCAGATAATGGCGAAAATAATCTTGGAACGAATCAAAGAACATCTCGATTCTACTCTCGACAAAGAGCAAATGGGATTTCGTGCGGGCTCATCCTGCATTGATCACATCAACACCTTGAGGATCATAATAGAACAATGCGTGGAGTTCCGCTCCCCTCTTCATTTGCTCTTCATCGACTTCGAAAAGGCTTTCGATAGTTTGAATCGAGATTTCATTTGGTCAGCTTTACGTAGGAGAGGAGTACTCGAGAAGATTATCGCCATTATAAAGGCTACCTACGAGGGTGCATCGTGTCAAGTCTTACACAACGGAAAGGTATCAGAGGACTTCGATATCCATAGCGGAGTTCGTCAAGGATGTTTGCTATCTCCACTACTTTTCCTGGTAGTTATAGGGGATGTCCTTCATGCAGCTCTAGCCGAGCAAGCGCGTGGAATTCGATGGACGATGTTTTCGTTCCTACAACATCTTGATTACGCTGACGATATTTGTTTGCTCTCGCACAACATTATGGATCTTCATCATATGGTGACTAATCTGGAATGCGAGGCAAACAAATTCGGTTTGAGGATCAACTCCGGGAAAACAAAAATCCTCAACATTTCTGAATCTTCTTCTCAAGTTGTCGTTGCGGGACAGCAGGTTGAAGCGGTGGACAACTTCCTGTACCTCGGTAGTGTTGTCTCAAAAGACGGCAGTGGTATGGATGAAGATGTTAACTGCCGAATCGGCAAAGCTAAAGCTGCTTTCGGCATGCTGTCTAAAGTTTGGAGGAGCAACGTCTACAGTACGAAGACCAAGCTGCGACTGTTCCGGTCGAACGTAGAGTCATTACTACTATATGGGTGTAGTACATGGAAAGTGACCGCCTCTGTCACAAGGAAGCTACAAACTTTCGAAAATAGATGTCTCCGAAACATCCTAAGGATTTTTTGGCCGAACACCATCTCCAACCAAGAACTCCTTCGGAGAACGGGCCAAAGTCCTATTGACATCGTTATTAGGAAAAGAAAGTGGCAGTGGATTGGTCACACCCTACGTCGTGGTGCAGACTCTATTGCAAGACATGCAATGGAGTGGGATCCACTCATCCAAGATGGCAGAAGACTTGGAGGCCAGAGAAAATCTTGGCACAGAACAGTCGACAAGGAATCACAAAAGCTCGGTAAAAGTTGTGGAGAGCTAAAATACACTTCCAGAAACCGAACGAGATGGCGTGTAGCGGTAGTTGACGCCCTGTGCCCCTTAGAGGGGTCAAGGATCTAAGTAAGTAAGTAAGTATCCTGAAAGCATCGAACGGCGACACGATCGATGGTTGTTGAGCGCTATGGTTATGTCATGCTGGAACTTCAGGAGCGGATGCAAAGTGGAGGGCTTTTCCTTATTGCCAAACTGCATTTCTGGGACGATGGCGTATTCGCAGAACCTCTTTAGTCTCCGAAGTTATACTTCTTCCAGTATTTTACTTACTGTTGTTTAGAAGTGATATTGGCCTGTAATTGGACACAAAATATTGTTAGTGCCTTTCTTCGGGATGGCCACGATCTTTGCTGTTTTCCACCTTTGGGAAAGTAGGAGTTATTGATGGAGTTGTTCATGATCGTTGTTAAAAGGATCATCACTGCATGTGGCAGCCTTTTCAGGATGTAGTTTGAGATGTTGGTGTATACAAAGAGTTTATTTAAAACAATTTTAAATGTTATCTTAGATTGAAAATTAATTTCATGTACTTCATTTTACATATACAGGGTGGGCTAAATAATTCGTATTTCCTACGAATAACTTTTTTTTTTATTTTCCAATATAATTTAATGTTTTCTTTTTTTGGAGGTTATTATTGAATTCTAAGAAATTTATAGTGGATACATACAGTATTGCTGGCCGACGGTTTCAAAACCAGGTCTAAACAAGACTTGTACTAATATTAACTATGTAAAATTTTATTATTCAATCAATAAAGTCATCATTCTATTCTATTCTATTCTAACATACAGTATTGGTAAACAAAAACAAAAACTTACAAATTTTAACATTTAACATATACTTGTAAATAATCGAAAATATCTCATGAATCCCGAAAAAGTACAGATCGTAGTTCGTATAAACACTTAATAATTTAATCTTTTATATACCAAAAGTATTTCTTCTCGTATGGTTGAAAATGAAATGCGTATCCACTTGCACAAAAAATTGAAAAAGAATTTTTAAATAAATCAGCCTTACCATGAGTTTCACCCAGAATACGTTTCGCCCTAACAAATTTCTAGTTTTTTTTTTTTAATATTTTACTGATACCTACTAGTCCTTAAGGCTTGATAATATGATAATCATGTTGGTTCTTTTAATAAGAAAAACAAATAATATTAGATAAATATAAGCCACGACAACAGCCGATTTAATACACGAAAACAAAAAAAAAATAGATATTTGAATTTAAAGAAAATATAACTCTCAGAAAATTGACTTTCCTTGTCCGTAAATTTTAGCATGTTGGTATGTAGCCCATGAAAAAACAATTCAGCATGAACACAAAAATCAATAAACCAAGTATATTATTGTCTTCAAGGGCGTGAAATACGTTTGTTTCAAATCTACCATCACCACCCATTTGTATGTATGTATATTCATATCATTTACACTACACCCCACATTTTTCCGTTCCACTTAGGTTTTGCTCTCGTTTCAATTTCACTGTCGGTTTTGAAAAATGATACCAAAATGATTTCAATACAAGACTGCATATAATTAATGACTTTCCATCAACCTAGCTGTGAATTAAATATTTCCCTCTCTGGTGTCGAAAATTTAAGGGAGAGGGAGATTCTTTCTTTTCTATTTTTGTTTTCTCCAAAAAAAAATGTCTGCAGCCGAAAAGGAAATAGAATAATTCAAATTATTTTGAAAAATAATTAATATAAACCGCAGACAAGTAATATAACTAGATCAAGGATATCAAGACTAATTGTTATGTGCGGAGAACCACAAAAGTCCTTGAACTAATATAGCAACACAAGGAAGTGTCAAAGACAAATAAAATCACGCGAAAGGGATAAATTGCTCGCTAGACAGTTTATAAATTAACGATTTATAATGTGAGCTCGAAAGTGTGATGTGAGGTGAGTTCCGTTCGATCTGTTTATGCGAGTAAGGTACCTAAAGGAATGAAAATATTTGCAAAGACACTTATTCGACATATAAACAAAACGACCTGAAGGAGATCTCTTGTTGCCGCCTCATTTTGTCCACCTTTAGGACTTCTTTGTATGGTAAATAATCTCACTATTAATTTTGCCAGCTTCATTGACAATTGGTAGCAAATATACCAGGAGTCGAATATACTCCGAGAAAGATCTGCACGCGTGGAAGATCTAGGAGTATATAAGCAAAGATGAGTCCTCGAAGCAATACCCCGTCGTCCACTTTATGGTTTTACGACACGGCAATAATATTTCTTCCTGGGTAGCAATTAAGCAATAAACAAGGACTCTATTTCTTTTACATTGATGTGCTAGTGCATTGTACTGCTACATCCTTAGCGATAATTTTAATATACCTTTGCATGTTCAAGGACATTTACGCGTGCGTCGCGATTATATTATTTCGCTGCCTGCGAGGAGTGATAGAAATAACTACTGACAAAACTTCCTTGGAAAAATGTCGCTAGTTTTTGAATAGAAACAAAGTAAGAAAGATATCCTACGTGTAGAAATATATAGTTCTAAGGTTCGAAGAGAGACGCATTAAACTAATAAACTGTACCTACTATATGGAATATATATGCAAGAAGTCTGAGAATTATGATTCTTTTTTTCTTCATCAAGCATTTTATGAGGAAATGTTTTCGGAAGAAAGACATTTTTATTGAGGGTAAAGAGCGCTATAGGAATAGGAGATTTTCTCGTCTTCATGCTAAAAATGTTTATATTCTCATGGAAATTTTATTGCAGAGCGCGTAGTTTTTTATTATACATTATTGTATGTCTTTTGTATATTGTAGAGAAAATTGTAAATTTCGCTGAGCTATAAGCAAAGCAGCGGATTACCATCGCGCGATACGGAAGCGACCTATTTTTGGACAAAAAAATTCAGAATTGTCATTGTTAAAAAAATCACTAAAATAAATCTAGTTTTTAACCTAATGAGCATCTTTTTTTCCACTACATTTAAGGTGACAATGCAAGCGTCCATAAAATTCTTATTTTTCACTAGGCCTAATTTTTTTAGAAATGTAGGTCACAAAGAACAATACCCGGAATGAACAATATAAAATAAGTTGCCGCAATAAAAAATATAACCTAAAAAGAAAAAAAAAAGACTAAAAAGACTGTTTCTTATAATGAATGATTAGGAAAAATCCATGTTACAATTTTTGAACAAAGTTCGTTTTTCTATTGTTGATGAAAATATGTTAAATAGAAGAAAATGGTTGCAGGGCCATATAACAATGTTGTAATTTTGTTCATTTCAATTGGGTCGAAAAATATCTACCGAAGAGATTTTTTATGGCACACTGAATTTCATAAGATTTTTTTGGGTGATCAATAATTAAATTAAATTTTAATTTGTTGGTAGTCGCTTCTAAGCAAACATCAGTTGAAACAAAACTCCCATTTATTAAAATAAATCAAAACCTACCAGTATAGTCTTGGTTTTCGAAGCTGTTCAAAAGGGTAGTTATGTGCATTCAAGATGGCACAAGCGTCCACAGGTTTATCTCAAAACCCACCTCTATCTACCAACTCCTACTTTCACCTCCTAGTGGTGAACATAGGGTGTCTAGTACCTCAGCTGGAGACGGGGAAAACTGTTGGGGACAGCCAACGAGAGAGGGGGGAGGAGTGTCCCCACTAAGACACATCTTCCTTTCATCGAGGCGGCAGCGGACGAATTCTCCAGATGGAATCAACGGTGGCGTCTACAGTTCCAGTAAGGTTGAACTACTTAGTGAACACCTTATATGGGCTACTACGACATAATCGTAGCTCAGGCCTATAAGGAGCGCCTTATACGGCTCCCTACCCTTGGAGTTATACGAAGGGTCTGGTCCTCCAGGTCGGGGCTTGTGAGTCGGGGTAACTTCCATACAACCTAAAAAAGTGGTATGGATTATTTTAAAGTTGACGACCCCAGCAAACGAAACAAGGACAATGCATTTCGGGTCATGGAACGTCCTGTCCATATACAGAACACGTGCAGCCGAACAATCAGTGGAGAACCTGGATAGGCTAAAGGCTGAAGTAACAGCCATCCAGGAAGTGCAATGGGATGGAGAGGACATACGGAGACTGAAATCGTGTGACATCTACTATGGCGGGTGCTTTAAGGAGCAGGGCCAGCGGCGTTTTGGTTGCGCTTTTGTGATAAGGGGAAGACTTAGGCAAGAAGTCTTGGGCTTCCGAAGTGTAAGCGAGCCCCTGCTCACAATCCGCATCAAAGGCAAATTTAAGAACATTACGCTGATCTGTGTTCACGCCCCGCATGAAGAGAGACATGACTCAACCAAAGAAGCATTCTACGATCTCCTGAAGACAACGTATGATATGTGCCCGAAGTTCAGCGTGGAGATCATTTTTGGTGACTTCAGCGCAAGATTCGGAAAGGAGGGCTTCTTTGGTTCGATAGTCGGAGCCAGCCTTCACGCCGAAATCTCCGGAAACGGATATAAGATGGCAGTCTTTAGGGCGGGGTGAAATGTTATCATCTCAAGCACCTCTTTCTCACACCTCAATATACACAAGGTGTATTATCGGTCGCGTGATCAACGAACCGTCAACCAGAACGTTTCAAGGGGCCAACATTGACTTGGATCACTACCTGGTGGTAGCTATACTGCGAATGCGCATATCTACTATGATGCCACAACGCAGAGCAGATGCTGTAAAAAGGAACGATGTCGAGAAGCTTAAATTGCAAGAGACCGCCAGAAATTTTGCAGACCACATAACTCTGAATCTCTCAAGAAGTCCGCCATCAGAAGACATCAGAAGTGCCGCCTCTGATGTTGGGTTTAACTAGGGGGCCACAACAAAACCCCTGGTTCGATGAAGAGTGTCGGCTGGCGCATGCAGCTAAGGACGAGCCCTACCAAGTAATGCTGCAGATTCGAAAAAGAGGTGATGAGAGACTAGCCCGGGAGCTCTACGGGCTGAAAGGAAAAGAGGAACGCCGACTGCTCAGGAGGAGAAAGAGAAAGCACGAGAAGCGGGTGGTCGAGTCTATTGAGGGTTGTAGCGGGGTGAAACGATCCACCCAAGCATACAAAGCTAGAACGGAAGCCTGCCGAGATGAGATAGGGAATATGGTATTAGATGTACATAGATACACTACACAGCCAGAACTGAGGATCTGGAAAGAACACTTCTTTAGACTGCTCAACGGCAAACACAGCCAAGATTCCGCTAGTAGGCAGAACACTCCATTAAACTTGGACGATGATGGCCAATAGTTCCATCCACCCGACCTAACCGAAGTGCGGCTGGCGATATCCAAACTTAAGTCGTACAAGGCTGCTGGTGCGGATGGCTTACCAGCCGAACTATTTAAATCAGCGGTAGATGAATTGGTAAGGAGCATACACCAACTCATCTTCAAAAATTTGGTCGGAGGAAAGTATGCCCGATGAATGAAACCTCGTATAGTGTGCCCCATCCATAAAAAGGAGATGCACTGAAATGCACCAACTACAGAGAAATTAGTCTCCTAAACGTCGCTTAAAAGCTTTTGTCAACGATCTGATCGGCCCCTGTCGGTGTGGTTTTAGGCCAGGCAAGTCAAACGTCGATGTTGTTCACAATGCTCACACTCCGATTGCTTTCGAAAAAAAAATCCAGGAATTCCAGATCGATACACACCACCTCTTTATCGATTTTAAAGTCGCGTATGATAGCGTGAAAAGGGACGAATTATATAGAGCCATGTCATAGCTCCCTGGCGAACTCGTCCGCTTGTGAAGGATGACGATGTAGAAATCTCGCTGCTCTGTCAGAATCGGTAAGAATCCTTTGATGCTTAGGAAGGATTGAGGCAAGGCGACGCGTCACCATGCAACCATCGTTGTTAAAGCAATTGCACGCAACGCACAAATCAACACCAGCGTACAATTAATGAAAAGTCGCTGAGATGGCTGGGGCACGTGCAGCATATGGACAGCAAAGCACCTACCTGACGAGTCTTCTAATCCAACCCCAATTTTGTACGCAGCAGAGGAAGAACCCATAAGAGGTGGCGTACACAAGTGGAGAACGGTATCAACCAACTGGAAGCGTCTAGCAAGGGACAGAGCTAGCTGGAGGGGCTTGTTAGTGGAGGCCGAAGTCCATCCTGGGATGTGAGCGCCATCTAAAGTAAGTAAATTTATATAAAATTTGCAAAGATGTTTCTATGTTGATTTATTTTTAAATTACTTTTAAGTATTATAATCTATTTTTCTCTGAACACTCTTTGGGTAAGAGTTATTGATTGTTTCACCTTTAAGCCCATATCTCGTCAACACCCAAAATATAATATTATTAAGGCGCCCTCCTTCCCACATGACATGTTTTTACCACTAGTCTTAAAGATCTGTGACATTAGTAAGGAAGTTCGAAGGTAATCAAGCACTTAAAATGACACATTTCTTATATATTTATCTGGAAATAAAAACAAAACATTATCATCTCAGAATCTAGTTCCAAAAAAGAAAAGAACTCTGGTTTGGTGTGTACTTAGGTTTTAACTATTTTAATAATATACCTTCTCTAAAATTTTCAAAGCGTATTTTTAAACAGCTGCTCACCAGTAATTGACAATACTATTTCCAATCCAATAACTCTGAACGATTTCATTGCAGATTGTGCAATGTGCATTCTTTTCTTGCTGATGTTTTTTCAAAAAAAATGATTTGCACAAAGAACCTTCACCCACAATTTCCCTGTTGGTTCAACTTGTAATATAGACGATCGCGATATTTCCGTAAAACTTCTTCCTGTATCCGTAGTCCATATCCCAAGCCAGAATAATTAATTGTCGTCCCTTTTTGTGCAAAGGGTATGTCACTTTCTGTTAACAATATATACGTGCGACCACTGTCCTGTCCAGAGCGAACCCAAAAGTGTGTATTGCAGCTTGAATTCCAATCCGCATATGGTAACGATCCAACATTTCACGCTGTCACGTTTATCTCATGTTGAACGTGATTTGAAGACCTCCTGCAATCTTCATAATTAATGACCATCGGTGCTCGCCGGACATAGTTGGCATTGGCATTGCTGCAATCACAATCACGCAACGCGTTTTCGACTTTGGTTTGTGTCCGCCGGCCCCGGTTCGGTCGATCCGAGGGAGTCCCTCTTATTGCATATTATATGCTTCAGCCTGCACCGCCGCTGCTCTATTCTTCGCAAATTACGATGCGCTCATATAATCTCGCTGGTTAATCTAAGCTATTTTCCCCCTGTGAGTAGTCAGATACTTGGAATCCTGGAATACCAAATACCGGCTTAGGTTTTCCTCCTTTTTTTTTTGTTTCCCTATTTTGCTCATGTTAAAACTCTGTTGTGGAAAAATATGTTGCAAATTCTCTGTGGGCGCGCTTAACTTAACAAACGTCTTCGGGATAACCGATAAGAATGTTGGATGTATGCCAGCAACCTGACATCACAAAAATACAAATATACAAAAAATTAAAAAAAGGTACAAATTTTCTCTAGATGGTGGGATGTGGATGAGGTGAAAAAGAGGAAGAGCAGGAAGAAAATCAAGGAATGTTCGATACGTATACGATCGGTTGTGATATCTTCGAATATAAGTGTTATGCTTAATGGATTCCTGTTCAGAAATTGATATCCACTGACGTTGAACCATCAATTACCATAATGACAAAAGTGGCGTTTATTGTCTGTAATGATGTCATACATGCAAAGCTGGTTTGTTTCCGACGAAGACAATATACCTATATACTTTGCACCTGGTATAATTTACAGTGGGTTGTTTTATCAAAACAATTGATTATTATTTCAATATCAGTTTCAATGTGAGACAAATCTTAACATTAGCTAATGCGGTAAGAAATAAAAAATTCTAAAAAAAATGATTGCAACATAACATAGCAGGTTGTCCGTCCAGTTCATATTATTTGCATTTTTTTTAAAACAAACCCCAACTTGAGATTTCAATATATTTTGATCTCCCAATTCTGTCGCATACAGCCTAGTCCTAAACGGTTAGCCAATTTTCTAAAAACTTTTTCGCTCATCAATTTTTGGTTATTCCACTGATTTTCTCTTTATTTTAAAAAAATTTAAAAAAGACATTATTGCAAATTGTACTTTTTCGAAAAAAAAAACGACTCCCACCATAAAAAATTGGCTAAAATGTCCATAAAGTGTGAAAAAAAAATTAAAAAAAACAATGTTATTTAAAAATCAGTTCAACCATTTTTTAAATTTGGACCATAATTATAAAATTTTCAAGTACAACAAAAAATTTATTTTTTTTTACACGGAAATTATTTTTATAAGCTGGTTAATGCGCACACAAAATCACGGCTAATATGTATTTTATGTTGTTCAATATACAGTTAGTACATGTATAACTATTATTTGATGCTTCAAGCATCAATATTGATAAAATGAAGCATTCTGTTTGCCAATTCTTTTCGTGTATTTTTGTTCAGGTTTCATGTTTAAATTTTCCACTGTATGCATCTGAAAGAAGAAAAGAAGATGGACTGTGCTTGTGTAAACACACTGACATTAAATGTTGACAAATATTTAAATTAATGACCAAATTTTGTTTTTATTTTTAAGCATTGATTTTATGATTTTTTTGTAATTTTAAAAATTACTTTCGAGTTGGTAGAATTTAAGATTTAAATTAAAAACTGCATTTTACTATTTGCACACCAAAGTAAAGAGGGAAAGAATTAAGAAACCGAATACTTATGTAAGTAGTAGGTATCTATGTACGTAGTATAGTATAGTATAGTATAGTATAGTATAGTATAGTAAATTGTTATATTTAATTAAATTTTGGGTTTTGAGCGTACTTGATTCCAGGTCCAAGATCCAAATCCAATCAGTGATGCAAAAAGTTTTTTTTTAAATTAAAGTGAACATAAGGCTACAAGTCTCCCTAAAATGAATCTTTTATGTTCCTCTCAATTAAATAAGTTTGGCTGCCACCCAAACCTGGTGCTAATACACTTGGTTACATTATCAGAACACCCTCACATAACTTTGTAATAATATTAAACGCCCTATGATAATGAACAAAGATATAAAGTTTATTTCTATAAACAAAATGTAATGCTCACAAAAATAATCAAAATTTCATATCGAATGATAATATGCATATCAGCACATTTTGCCTTCAGTAACTTGTGTGCCCAAAGAATCTTTAATAATTCTAATAGAATTCTTATGTCAGCAATTTTATAAGGCAAAGAAAAGCAAACGATCTTCAGTCGAAGATAGATTTGCTGAATCTACATATTATAAGTATAAAAACGGTTTCATCGGTAATATATAGTCTTTAGTCTTAGTTCTCATTCGACGTATAGCTAAAGATTTCCCCCCACCAGTGGTAAGCGATCTGAAGCTTATTTAATAAATAATTTTAAATTTAAAATACTTGTGTTTGATTTAATTATTTGTTGAGTGTCTTCTCTCACGAGATCACAAGAATATATTTTTTTGTTTTCATAAAGAATCGGAGACGTAATTACTTGTTGCTTTTTTGTAGTTAATTTACTCTTCGGCATTGTTTTCTCAAGGCCTAAATTCGAGTCCACCCAAAAGAAAAGGTATGTACCTTAGGGTTGTCTAATATTTTTTTTTTTTGTCAGATATTCAAAATGGGTATCGTGGATCTTGTAGAGGATACATACACAAGTATTTCTACATCCCGGAAACTTTTTAAAATGGTACTTCCAGACCCCGCGGTCGCTTTTTATGTAAAAAACACGTTTTTTTTTTTCAAAGTCAACAAATGATCAAGAATTTCACGCATAAAACGTGGTTTCACCGACTTTAAAAGATTTCTTTTGACTCTCTTGGGGAGCTTATAATAAAATAGCATAAGTAACTGCCACTTAAAATTTCAAAATATGCCTTTTTTATTCGATAAATGGCTGAAAACCCCCCAAAAATCGGTTGATTTGTAAGCTTTTCTCGATTTTAAAGACCTACATGAGTTCAGGAACGAGCAAGTAAGACTCGTATCATTGGTAATTTTGTGCGCTGAACTCAAATCTATCATCCGTTTTTCGCCATCAGCTCTAGTTTTTGAGATATTACAGTCTGAAAATGGAATATAACCATGTTTGCACCTATTTTCGAGTCCACCCAAAAAAAAGGTATGTACCTTAGGGTTGTCTTATATTTTTTTTTTTTGTCAGATATTCAAAATGGGTATCGTGGATCTTGTAGAGGATACATACACAAGTATTTCTACATCCCGGAAACTTTTGAAAATGGTACTTCCAGACCCCGCGGTCGCTTTTTATGTAAAAAACACGTTTTTTTTCAAAGTCAACAAATGATCAAGAATTTCACGCATAAAACGTGGTTTCACCGACTTTAAAAGATTTCTTTTGACTCTCTTGGGGAGCTTATAATAAAATAGCATAAGTAACTGCCACTTAAAATTTCAAAATATGCCTTTTTTATTCGATAAATGGCTGAAAACCCCCCAAAAATCGGTTGATTTGTAAGCTTTTCTCGATTTTAAAGACCTACATGAGTTCAGGAACGAGCAAGTAAGACTCGTATCATTGGTAATTTTGTACGCTCAACTCAAATCTATCATCCGTTTTTCGCCATCAGCTCTAGTTTTTGAGATATTACAGTCTGCAAATGGAATATAACCATGTTTGCACCTATTTTTGAGATTCTGGAAGAATTCGAAATGTTTTTTTTCAAAACAAATGCACCGATTCATCAAAGTATTGCACTTTTTACGCGAAATTCTTGATCATTTGTTGGCCGCGGGGTCTGGAAGTACCATTCTAAAAAATTTCCGGGATGTAGAAATACTTGTGTGGGTATCCTCTACAAGATCCACAATACCCATTTTGAATATCTGACAAAAAAAAAATTATTAGACAACCCTAATGTACCTACCTACTCAGTCCACATTAGGTTTTTTTTAGTCATTCAAATCTCAAAGTTCTTAAATACATTTTGAACTATTATAATGTTATGTGAAAAACAAGTTAGACAAATTTTATTCAAAAAATTTCAGAAACCCGTTTTTGAAAAAACGAAATTGAAATAATTTTTAGAAATAAACAAAAAACAATTCTTTGAAAATTAAAAATTGTATTTTGTATTTCATTTTGAAAACAAAAATAATTTTAATCGGTTGATCTGCTAAAGTGAAAGTCAAAAATGGTTATATGAAAAACACCAAGGATAGGTACTTATTGTTATTAATTGTTTTGGCACAAGTACGATAACTTTGGCGCCAAAAACTGGTAACGATTTTTTGTAATGGTCAAAAACATGAATTTTTTTAACTCTGACAGGGGGGTGTCTATCTAACCCCGTTTAGAAGTTAGGGGCATTTTAGAAAAAAATTACTTAAAATGGAAAAGAAAACATTACAAAACAACGGCAACACCTACAATACACTACTATACCGGTTATGGAAGCCAGAAATCTATTCTTTAATCCTAATTCCTAAAGTTAAAATGAATTATTCATGCCAACAGCTTTCGAAAAATTTGCATGGAAACTTTAAATTTTGATAAAAAAAAAGAGTTAAGACCAATTTTTTCCAAACTGTGAAATTAAGTGCTAAATTAACTTCTAGTTGTCAATGCTTGTATTAATTCTGAATCGAACACAAGAAAACTGAATGGTCTTATGTCTTCGAGTTTTTAAAAAAATTGAAAAATCATAAAAGTTTTTTTTTTATGAGATTTTTATTTTTTTTACTTGCTTACATTATTAGAGTATGATAGCACACAGCATTCCGGCGCGGCGTATTTTCGCCCTAGTATTTCGAATGCACATTGTTTTTTGCTAAATTTAGGGGTTCTTTCCTCAATTTTGGGCGATTTTTCCACACCAAATAGTTTTCTTTTACAATATAGTATCATGGGTGTCACGCTTCGCGGGTTTAAGGATTTTAACTCCCTTTTGGGTCCTCTGTCCTGCTCACGCCACTCCGTCAATCCGCTTAGGTTATACTCAGTCGCCAGGTAAGCGCCTATGTTGTCAGTTGGTGTGCTTTCAGTTTATTTGTAATAAAAAGTATCTATGGGTTGCCCGCTTTTTTAACTCCCATTTTTGGGCCTCTGTCCCGCTAAATTTTGTGTTTAAAGTATTTTTTTCAAAAAACTACTAAACAAAAGATCTCAAAGTAAGATCACCGTTAATACCAAATAAATTATAAAAAAAATTGTTAAAGTAATTTTCAATTGTCTCAAAAACTAGAAGACATAAAACCATTCCAGTTTAGCACTTAATTTCTCAAGTTCTAAAAAAACTGGTCTACATTTTTTTTTTTCAATTTTTTTAATCAAAATTTTGAATCTGCATTAAAATTTTTCAAAAACTGTGCACATGAATAATTTAATTTAAATTCAGGATTAAAGAACATATTTCTGGCTTTCAAAACCGGTAAAGTACTTCATTGTAAGTGTTGCCGTTGTTTTTTTAATATTTTGTTTTCCATTTTAAGTAATTTTTTCTAAAACGCCCCTACCTCCTAAACGGGGTAAAAAGAAACCCCCTCTTATAATAAAAAATGCTTGTTCTTGATCCTTCTACAAACAAATTTTATCAATTTTTTGCGCTAAAGTTATCGTTCTCTCCCCATTTTTTTTCTCTGAAAACTAGATCACAGTAATTTAAAAACTTACATATTTGTTGAAGCCAGCATTGTTAAAAACGTTCTTTAGAAAAATAAGATTTTTCTCAACCGTTTTCAACATTCATTTCAATGGGTAGCTATTCGTTCAATTTTTTTGTTCGAGGAACAAAAATTTTTAATTTTTTCTAGAAATTGGTAGATATATTATACTTTATATCAAGTTTCAAATAAATTTACAAAATCCTTTCCGAAATGAGATTCTGATTTTTCAATATGAGAAAACAGATTGTTATTTTTTAATTTCAAAAATAATTTTCTAAAAGACAAAAGCTTCTGCATTGAAAAATGAACCAATGAACCGTTTTCAAGAAAATCAAAGACAAAAATAAAAATTGTTCTACCCGAAAGGCCAAAACCCGAGGCAATTAATAAAAAAAAACGAATAACACAAGAGCAGAGAGAGAAAGTACCTAATAACAATACATATTCAGCTTTTAATTTCGAAACTTTTATCCTAGGATCAATTCTTTTTAGCAAAAGGCCAACAAAAATTGAGTTCTAAAAATGTATAATAGAGTAAAGCGGGGCATAATTACCAAACGGGGGCCAAAATGAGCCTCCTTTGTATTTCTATGTATTTAATAAAGGCAATCTACCTGCATTAACATATGACTCACTACTGGGGGCAAACCTTTTTTTGTGGCAGTTGCATTGTGTTTTGAGCAAAACAAGTTTTTCCGTAGAATTACATAATATTATTTTGAGTCGTTTAAAATATATTTTTTTGGAAAACTGGACAAGATATAAGATTCTTTTTATTTGATATTAAAAACAGTGAATATGGTTTGCATGGATCAATTTGTTTTTTTTCATTATAGGCTTAAGTTTGTAATTTATATTTTAACAGTGTCTTTAAAAAGATGCTTGGACAGAATTTCGTACTAATGACACTATGTGAGAAAGACAAAGTGGCAAGAATGGAGCAAGGATAGTTTGCAACAAGATTTTTAAGATTTGAGGTCGAAAAAAATCATCAGTCATCACAAACGATGACCGATCCACAAACGATGACAGATCCACCGCCTACGTCCTCAACTTCTTTCATAATTGTGTACCATCGCAGATCGTAGCACATTTCCTATAAAGCACAACCAAAATGTTCATCTTGTACTGAAGAGGACCTTGCAATCCATTTTGACTTCATTCTGATCATACCACAGCTATGCCAATTGAATGATTTATTTAAAGTTCAAAAATATGCTAATTTTTTTATTTTAAGAATCTGGTGTTTTATGTACAGGGTGAATTACCTAAGATGAAACAAATTATAGAGCGTATAGGTTGAGTTGAGGCAAGAAAAAAATCGTATTGGAGGCAGGGTCTATTTCCCACTGTTTGGGCAGGAGGGGCAATTTTCTAAAAAATTACTTAAAACAGAAAAAAAATATAATATTAAAAAAAACAACAGTAGGTATCATTTACAATGCCATGTTATAATTTTTTTTATAGCCAGAAATACCTTCTTTTATTGTATTTTTAAGTTAAGTTATTTTTGTCAACATTTTTTGCTAAATTAATTTTCAAACTCAAAATTTTGAAATTTTTCTTAAAATTTCAATTTTTTTTTTAAATTGTACGTCGTTCAGTATTATTTTTGGCATCAAAATTCAATCTTCCTATAAATTTGTACTCAAACACTGGAAACTGGATTATTCTAGGACTTTTACTTTTCAATATATTAGAAAATAATGAAACCAACATCTTAGTAAAGACAAGAAAAAACGAGGTTGATGGTAAACAACTGGTTGCTGAAATGATCATAAAGCCGGATTCTTCATAGTCTTATGAGGAAGTTGGTTCATTTATTTTTTAATATCTTGACAAGTAAAAGTCTTGGAATCATCCGGTTGGACTAAAATTGATAAGAGCATTGAATTTTGACAACAAAAATAGTACTTGATTAACGTAAAATTTTGAAAAAAAAAATTAGTTTGAATTGTTTTTATATATTTTGTTTTTTTAATTTTGAGTTAGAAAATTAATTTCTTAAAAACTGTTGACAAAAATTACTTTATTTAAAAAGACGATAAACGGAGGAATCTCTGACTTAAATAAAAAAAAAGAAGTATAACATGGCATTGTAAATGTTTCCGTTGTTTTCAATATTTTTTTCCTGTTTTCCCATTAAAAAAAGGATGAAATGACACTATTTGTCAGATTCAAGGTGTTTCCTGGCTTAAGATTGACACCACTGTAAATGTCTGGCAAGTGTCAAATAAAGTTTAATCTTAGCTTTGTCTGGCGGCCCTGAGCTCTTTTACTCTATAAAGATCCAAAGATTTTTCAAAAAGCTAGTTTTTCCAAAGTTAGTTTCCAGAATACTCAAATGTAATCCAAATAATTTTGATGAAACTTGCAGTTGACCTATTGATTAGTTACAGGCTTATCCGTAAATTTGTATATTGTATACCTTTATTTTTAAACACCCTTATTTCTTAAGCAAATGTTTTCTCTACTAACAAAAGCAAAAGACATCTTTTAAAATGTTTAACTTCAAATTGAGCAATTAAGGAAAATCGAACAGATGTCTGGTATACTCTTCGTAATTTATGAAATCAATTTAAATCTCCGATCTTCATGCGAATGAAATAATTTAATACGTTCCATCTCAATCACGATTAACCTATTACCATTCAATCGTCAATCCACATTTAAACGACCACTGTCTCAACTAGTTCAAGGACAAGTGTAAAATTTAAAACTGTAGAAGTATAGATAAATATTTACCCTCGAGTTAATTTCCCCTTCCTTGTTGGAGATGACTTCTTGACTTTGTCTTCCCGGTTCAATGGTTCAATATAACAATAATTTAACTTCAGAAGCCAATGTGTTTTGCCTTCTCTGACCTTGATGCCACTGTTCTGTTGATAATATGACAATAAACAAAAAAAATAAAAAGAAAGAAAAACATATAGAAATATGTGTCCTCGAATCGATGTGAATGAAGATGACAATAAGTAGTCACATTATGTCTATTCTGTTGACAGGTTGTGAAGGACATCACCGTGTTGGTGGCACACGACGGACAGTTTTGTTTTGTGTGAGAATGAAATGTTGTCCTTAAAGATTTTCTATATGATCTGTATCTAATGGGAATCGTTATTGCGTTAGGGTTGTTATTATATTTCTTGATACTTGACGTATAGTTTTGAATGGCCTCGGACAAACAAGATCAAAAAGAAGTGTAAATTGTGTATTTCAGTTTCACATTGGATATTTTTAAAGGCTAGAATGAGCGTGATTTTACTAGTCAGCTAACAATACCTGTAAGCAAATGAGTGATCATTTTTTTTATATTTAGTACCAACTTATACTATGATAAAATATAGTTACAATATTTATATCTTTTTAAAAGCAACTTTGGTAGTGAATTTAAAAGTTTCGAAAATGTTAACGAAATAACATATTTACATGCCAAGTGAACAATTTTCGGAACTTTTGAAATCGCTACTAATATTGTAATTATATTTTTTCATAGCAAAGGGTTCCAGGTACGTGTACAAAAATAAGTGCCAACTTAAGCGTCCTACTTTGACCACAGCAATGATGCAAACTTTGCTTGTTGCATTTAGTTAACATCATGTTTCTTGCCAAAACTATTTGACCGATTTGAATCGAATTTTCAAATTTTGTCTTATAACACTCTGCCTATTTGATTGCAATTTTCGAGCACAATTGGACAATTTTTGACCTATTTTTGAGCGCTTTAAAATTACTTAGTTTTTCAAAATTTTTGTTTTTACTCATGGTTAGATAGCAACTCAAATATAACATACTTGAATTTTAAACTAATGTGGTCTTGAAGAAAATTATAACAAACAAGAATATAGCGGATGGTTTTTTGCTAAGTTTGATATTTCCAAAGTTATTTAGGAAAATGTCGGAAAAATGGGGTGATTTTTGCATTTTTTTCACTGTTGCATTTTTCCTGCAGCGAGCACAGGTTTTTCGAAGTTGCAAACTTAGCTACAGACTACTCTAACATGCCCCAACAACATATCAAAAATGAAGAACTACATCGCGCTTTGCGAATTTAGCCCTTTTTTTGTAATTATTGACTGGGCTAATAAATAGCAAACAAAAAAACGTTCGCTCTATCTGAAGAATACTTAAGTACTATCTGATATTTTTAAATGACAATTTAAACTTGGATCTAAGCAGGGGCGTAGCTACCGCGGTATCAGCCGTATCAATTATACGGGGCCCCCGAGATACAGGGGCCCCCGAACCGAGATAAGTTTATAAGAAACTGGCAGGTATTTTTTTTTGCTATAGGTACCTACCTACTTAGGCCAACGCATGTGAAAATTTTCTGCATGAAATTCTCATATGTTCCCGAAACTACACACCAACAAGAAATGTGTTTTTTTTTCGATGCACTGTACCAGTCGTTGACGCTGCAAAACACGTACTAGAAGTGTCAAATTTTGTTGACAATTTGGAAAAAATATATACTTTTTTGGCAATAGCATAAAACGGTGTTCAATGTTGAATAACGAGTCATCTGAGGACTATAAAATTACACGTAAAAGGGTTTGCCCTACTAGATGGTCATCAATAAATTACGCTTTATTCGGTGTACGGAAAAATTATTCATTAATTATGAAAGCACCAACTTAATTTAGTTTCAAAAAAAAAGATGAACGTCTTCTTTACTCGAAATCATTAACACTCTCTGTGTCCAAAGCCTTTCAGCATAAAGACTATGATTTACAAAAAGTAAGTTATATTTTAAATAGAATTAAGAAATCAGAAATCATTCTTAAGTGTGCTTATCGAGTCCCAGAGGCTTAGGAAAAGAGTGGGGCGTAACAACTGTTTTTAAAAATAAAAGAAGGAACAAAACGAAACGCTTTTTTGACGAATTATCAGAAGATGAGAGAATATCAGACCCGGATTCTTACTTCAAAGTCAATGTTTACTATTGCTGCTTAGATATATTAGGCGCGTTCAAGAAAGAGAGATATTGGAGATTTTGCTCCGTCAAACATTGTTTTCCTTAGTATTTTGACAGCCAAACTGAGATTTTTTGCTAGGGGCCTTCGAAATCTTCCTCTATGGAAGTTTACCAACCAGTAAAACTTTTATCCTTTTCAAATGAAAAAATTGAAAAGGAGGCAGGAAAACTGGTAGCTACTGTCATTGGATCTTTTTGAACAACTAATTGCTTTAAAATCCTGTTTGAAATCTGAAATTTAGAAAATTAAGTCAACTATGGAACTCACAGAGTTATTGCTCATTAAATACAATAGCCTTGCATCCAGTTTTCCAGAAGTAATAACGGCATGCCTTTTATTCTTGACGCTTCCGGTAACGACAGCAACAGCTGAGAGAACATTCTCTAAGCTAAAAATAATAAAAAAATATTTAAGAACTATTATGCGATTGTTAGTTTAAATTTTATAGTACCTACGTTTATGTATGTACCTATTTAAAGACCATATGTATGTACCATTAAATACTCTGGATTTTTTATTATGGGTGTTTTTGTTTGATTTGTAAAAATTATTTTTGTTTCATTTGTAATTTTGTAGGGGGCCCCCAACTAATTCTTGATACGGGGCCCCACGAGGGCTATTTTTCAATTTTATAAAATGTAATCGATTCACACTAAGGGCCTTATTGTGAGAGTCTACTTCGAAAACATCTAGTCGACTTAAATCGATCAGAAATTCTTAATCGAATTTAATTTTCTATCAAATACAAAAAATCGTATAATTTCATAGTAATCTGAAAGAAACATATAAACGAATAGGTATTTGAAATATCGAGAGTACACTTTAAGTCTATTCGACTCTTTGAATAGACTCTCGCAATAAGCCCCTAATTATCGTATTAACCAGAATCTGTTTTTGGCCATGTTTTTTTTTTTTTTATTTTTAAAGCACCTAGCTACCCGCTACCCGCCATGCTTTTAAACAACACCATATTTAAAAAAAAATTGTTTTAGATAGAAAACTGAAATTAAGATCGATTTTATGTAAAAAGGCATATTTTCGAGTTTTAAAATTAAAAAAAATATAAATATCGGTTTTCCTCTAATGTTTTTGGTGTGAAACCCACCTTTTTTTATTCATCAAAAAAAAAAAAAAGAGTAAAGTTTTTAAATTGAAATGTATGAAACGTGTGAAATAGCAAATCATTTTTCCCTTATTTTTATCTAAGTCAAAAAAAAATGTGGAAGTTATAAATAATAAGAAGTTATATAATAATAATATATTTTGAAAACGACTTTGTCAATATTTTCAAAACTAGGTGTAAAAAGGGTTTTTATTATTTTGTAGAATACTCGAAAAAGGCTTCAAGAATTTTGATAAAATGATATGCGTTTACTATCTGAGGTATGGTCCATACCCAAGAAACAAATTTAGCTGTTCAAATGCTCTAACAGCACTTCCAGAGCAAGTCTTAAAGCTCGTCACTTCGCGAATTAGCTCTAGTTGCGCATTTAGAGTAATTTTAGAGCTCTCATACAGGGAATTCTTTGACATTTAGAGCAAATTTCTATTCGTAATCAGCTCGTTATCAGGGACTTAGTAGATTTTAAGCTCTTTAGTTATGCATTTTGTATCCACTAAGGAGCACCTTTGACAGCTTTTTGTTGGTATAAGTGTGCATAATACAATCGAAGAATAGTATATAATAGTTGGCAGAACATATTTTATGTTTGTGTGATGGATTATTTTATTTGAAGTATTTATAAGTATTGGAAAACTTCATTAAGTGCGAAATGTCAACAAGATAAGTTATTTTTTAGATTCGAACAGAATAAGGGAATTATTATATTTTTTCCCTAAAATAATTGTGAAATTTAAGTGCGCGTTTTGTTTTATCACAAAGGTATTGAAGGTACTTCGAGAAATTACAACGCGCTTCCGGAATTATAAATATTACGCTGAGATTTTGAAAAATTTTAATCTGAACAAAACAAAAAAATCTTGAGAACCTATTGGCAATTATTAATAAAATATTTTGTTTAAAAATTAAAAAATGTGTTGTGTTTTTTAATCGAAAAAGGAGACCTTTTCTTTTTCAAAATTGAGAAAAAAATTGGTTATTCGAATCATTTTTCTTTTCATCGCCATATTTTTATAAGGGTAAAAGTTTCTTTTCCATAGAGCTGTAATAGCGCTTCAGAGCTGTAATAGCGTTATTTCAGAGCTAGTAGCCACAAGGTGACAGATTTGCTTTCAGTGCTTTATATAAAATAGGGTGTTTTAGAAAATAAAAGAAAGAAGAGTGAATATTCTGCACAGCAAATACCTAGTATATTTTTATTTAAAGAGCAGGTTTCCCTGAGATGCACTTTGAACTTAACGAGCAAGTTTTTTTGTTTGCGATTCAGCTTTAGTTATATTTCGATAAGTTTTAAAGCTTTCTTAGGGTATAGAAAAAAATAATAAATAATTATAATTAATACAACTTCCTTCCTTTTATAGGGAAATTAATTTAAGTCGTGTTTTTTGAGAGAGTGAATAGCAACTCAGAAAAATGTTTATACGCAAAACAATAACAAAATAAATTATTATAGAGAATTTTGTTTGTGTTTTCCGTGTAAAACTTTTACTGAGTTGCTAGTCACTCTCTCAAAAAACACGGCTTTATTTGTTTTCGACTCATGGTTATTTTTTTTTTTTTTGTTTTTTTGTTGAATTAATTTTTTTGAATTAATATAAGCTTGTAACACCCTACAAAATCAGTGGTAGTTTTACAATAGCTCTGTAAATGTTTTTTTTTTGACACTTTAAAATGCGCATGAGTAATATTTTTATTAGGTACCATTTGTGTGAAAGTATAAGTATTCAGCTCTATACGCACCTTTTGTATGGTTCTATTAGAGCTATGTTTCGACGTTTTGGTAGGCGCATGCGTTAATATTTTGTCCATGTGCTGTTGAAAGCTCTATAACAACTCGTTGAGCGGTGATATTTAGACAATGCGCTATTTTGAATGTTATAAACTCCAGTAAGAAGCATATTTTTGAATCTTGAGACGATATTAGTTGCTAGAGCTGAAACCATTCCAGAACCTCTATTATAGAGCACAATTTTTAAAAGAAATAAAAAGAGCTGTATTATAAACTCTTACAGAGCTATAGCCTCAGATTATACTATATTAGAGCTGTAGAAGAGCAGTTTTGCTTCAACTAGCTCCAACAATGTTACTTGGGTAATTTTACCAATAACGGTTATTAACGGTACCTCTGATAGAACTGGTTTTTTGGTTTTCAAATTTCTCGTTAAGAGCTACACCGATTTCAACCAAAATTTGTATGCAAAAGCTTCTTCGCAATAATAAAAAAATTTTTTTTTGGATTTTTAACAAAATATTGATTTTTTTTTTTTTGAAAATTCAATATCTTGAAAACGGGATTATGAATATTTTTTTTATTTTGTACAAAACTGTATTTTATTAATTACTTAATGTTGGCACACCAGATTTTATTTTTGAAAATTTATACATAAAACATTATTTTTTAAGAAAACTACTCCAAAAATTATCGTTATTGTAGAAATGTTCAAAACAAATCATCATGTTTTTAAATTGTAAGATTTAATTAAAAAATTTAGTTATGTACATTGTACAAGTTTCACCTACATGTATATCTAAAAACAAGGATATTAAAAAAAGGCACAAATCTATCAAATTAGTTTTTTAATTCTAAGCTATACTAGTTTCATCTAAACAGAAATACACCGAGAGCCCACAAAAATTTTTGGGTGTGAACGATAGCAAAATTCCTTAAGTCTTAATAGGTCATTTTTATGCAAATATGAAAGTCTTGCAGGTCGGGGTTGGGGCCTTTGTACGTAATTTTAACATTTTTAAGGACCTCTTGTATAAAACAAATTTGTCAAAATCCGCGAAGCCACTCACGGGAAATTTGAAAATAAAATAATCGGTTTTATTACAGGAACCGTTATAACCGTTACTAATAATTTTTTTTTTTACTACAAAATATTTAAACTTACTTTAAAGAGTAATTGAATTTTTGTTTATCAAAATCGTTTGAACCGTTTTTGAAATATACTATGAGCCTTACCAATAATTAATGACTAAACATGCGTTTAGATAAACGCCATGTTAAACTTTAGAGACGAGTTAATTTGTGTGTTTGCCAATAACCAAATTAAACACGTCTCTTACTTATCACTGCTCTATTACATTATCTACTTCATTTGTTGCCAAGCAGACAGCTTCTGAGAATGGAAATGGCGGCGTTCAAGAATCGATCCGATTGCCTATCTAAGATAGATTCCTATTCATATAGGTTTCTGATCAATCAAAACCGGATAGGTTAATTGAAAGTGTTTTTAGCTAAATACAACTCGATGTCGGCAAATAAATTTCGGCTTTGCATTCTGTAGTCGGCTTTTCTAACAATTTCTCTTGGGATACAAACGTATACCAACATTTTTCGGCTAGCATGGATAGCTATCCAACAGCAAAAGCTGTTTTGTATTCAGCAGTTTTTTTACATGGGATTACAACAACAAAAACTTATCTGGATAGCTCTACATAGGTTTTTGATCGCGGCCAATGACATCTTAGTTATCATAAAAAAGTCATCGAACAAATTTATAATTTCCGCCATTCACTCTCAAATTGAAATTTACAAATAAACAAATAAGAAGGAATAAATCTATTTGTTTATTTTGATTACCTTATTAGTTTTATAGCTTTTGTATTTTGGTTTTATGGCATGATACCGTTATTTCTTGAGCTAAAAAAAAAATATCCTGAATTTCCTGAAAGCCTTAAGTCCAAAGTTTGAAGAAAATCGCTGCAGCTGTATAGGTTGCAGCTCAAAGTAGACCAGAGAGACAGAAATGCGAGGCCCACTTTTGAAGTGTTTTCTATTATCGTAATGTTAGGGAAAATTATTATCTCGAGTTCAATCTTTAGTACATTACATAATCGCAAGTAAATAAAATGCACGCCTGGATTGCACCAACTTCGTCTTGTAGCTAACTACTGTAACGTAGCTAGATATTAACAATAACTATTACTGCTCCAACAAAAGAAGAAGTTTAAATATAAATTATTATCTATTTGACATTTAAATAGCTTAAAAACTATTTAAAATATCTGGAGCTATAAAAAATATGCCATCTTATTTTTTTAACATAGTTGAATTTATGAAAAAAAAATCAAGATCGTTAGAGCGGTTTTCATTGAAAATTTTTATAGGTACCTACTACCTACCTACAAATTTTGAACATTTAAAAAAATAAAATTTGGTATGCCAACTTTTAGTATTTATTAAAATACAATTTTTCACAAATTAAAAAAAAAAACTTACTGACCTTTTAATAAAAATTGAATGATAACAAAAATTGATATTTTTTTCAAAATTCTAAAACTATTTTCTCGAAAATTGGTATGTGCAAAATTATTAAAATTGTGTATGACCTGTATAGATATAAATCGATGAAGCTGTTAAAGAGAAATTTGAAAATGAAAACACCGTTTTTTTTTATACCAAACTTCCAAATTATGAAAAAAAGTTATTTATCTCAAAAATGGCTCTAAAAATTTTGTTAAAAATAAAATAAATTACTACTAAGGGGAAAAAAATGTCCTAGTAACGGTTTTTAACAATACCTACCCGTGTTCTATTTTCAAATTTCTCGTTAACGGTTTCCTTCATTTTGCCCACTTTTTGAGAAAATCCTTAGTTTAACAAATTTTCGAAAAAAAAAACTTTTTTTTGGATTTATAAATTTATAACTATTTTTTTTTTAATTCAATATTCTTAAAGTAAATTTTAAAGCTTGGTATATCAAATTTTATTTTTAAAATGTTGAAGAAATTTTGTAGTTACAAAACCATTTGTGATTTTTTTTTTCATAAATTTATATTTAGGTATCATAAAAATCAGATATCGTAATTTATATTGAGCTTTTTTTTAACGATATAATAATTTTATTGCTTGAATAATATGTTTTTATCTTTAACGTCAATTTTTCAATTATATTTTTCCTTATTATTTAATGTTATGGAATGGATCATAAAAAGTTTATTAAACAAGGTACTAGAAATTTATCATTTTCCCGTATAAAAATATAGTTCGGTAACTTTAAATTTCTTAACAAAAAAAAAAAAAACATTAAACCAGCCTTCGTAAATTCGAGGATTTTCACTTGACTCATCAGCCGCGGGTGTCCATGTGTTATAATTTTCGATAAAATTGATTCACCGACCGTAAAACCAATCTTAATTGAGATACCACCAGCCTTTACTTCAATCATTAAGAGCCCTCAGAAGTCAGAACTCGTCCAAGTAAAACAATCGTTATCCAGAGCGATTGATAAAATCATCATTAACTTGCTGCTTTTCCCAATGCAGCATTTGATCCCTTTTTAGTATATTTATATGCATCTGTGGCAACACTCATGAACTAATGAACATATACAACATAAATACATGTAAGTAAAGGAAGGAAAGTGCACCAGCACGTACCAAGCCATTTTAGGGATTCACTTTATGTTTAAGAAGAT
The DNA here is from genome assembly GCA_949320155.1 of Melangyna quadrimaculata. Classification (NCBI taxonomy): domain Eukaryota; kingdom Metazoa; phylum Arthropoda; class Insecta; order Diptera; family Syrphidae; genus Melangyna; species Melangyna quadrimaculata. Next base: position 392,077,676 of record OX439483.1, read on the forward strand.
CATGAATTACGACTACGAACGGACGCGACGGGACGTTGTGGCGTGGCGTAGCGGCTGGGTGGGTTGTACCATCAATGTCAAGGTAATTTATTAATTTCTCTATTTTTCGAAAAATCTAACAGCTCAATTCGAATGATTCACATGTAACAATGCGTTTCGAGGAATTGTATTTGGCGCACGGTGTTCAAAGATGAGATGATATACAATACAACAATATCAGAGGAAGAGGTCAGGAGATACCGATGTATGTACCTTTTTCCATAGGCCTTGTGTTAGAAAGGGGGCCAAATATGTGTATAAAGAATATCGATGCTGATGATGCATGCATGCGGCTGCGGATGCATCTACCCATTTTTACAAGAAGAGTGAAATTTTGCACAAACGTAAAGGGGGTTGTATTGACTTTAGATTTATAGCATTTCTGACAGGAGTTTTTAAGGGTGCCAGGGGGTTGACGATCGAGTGGAATTATTATCTCAGCGGTGTATTTAACGGAATCATTTTTTTTTTTTTTTTGTAGAAAAATGTTTATTTTTACTTACCTATAATGAATTTTGGTATGTTTTTTTTAAACCTTTTAGGTTCATATAATTGAAAGATTTTAGGAGAAACAAATCACTAAGAGAAATAATTTTTTATTTTACTGTTAATAAAAAGTTACATCGTATAAGTGGATGAATTTCATTCAAGACTTTTTGTATCTTTATAGCATAAATAATTATACCTACTATATATTATAAAGTAAACATCGAAGAGAAACAAAAGAGTTGACTTACGAACTTGTTTGAAGTAAAATAGTATACGACAGTTTGTTACATCGCGCATTTTATGATTTTAAGATTGAATCATTATAACCTAGAGTTAAGACCATCTGAATTCTTTGTCAAAAAAAGAGGCTAGGTGCGAACGTCAATAATAAGTGGTTCCAGTTTTGTGACACCATTAAAGAGGTAGGTACCTATAGCTGAAACCACTGTTCGCTATCATCCAGGCCACAGAAAGAACCCGGGGTAAAAAGATAATTGCGTACACCGAAAAAAGGTGACATAAGATACACATGCAAGAAACGCTGCTAAATGGATATAATGTAGACGTGCAATAAAGACCTTTCCTTAACTCAATATAGATGAGCTTGATTTTCCTAAGAACAAAAATTTCGCCAGTTCTGAAGGAGATGTGTTGGTAGGTCGCATGAATCATATCTCCAATAAAGTTTGAGTGCAAGGAATTACACTTGATGTTTGGACTCTCAGCACGAAAACCTTTAAAAAAGACTATGTCTTGTAAGAACTATTGAGGCATATCCCTGATGTTAAATTTCAAATATAAAAGATATCGAACGTGCTGTGCGAGTGTCTTTAAAGATTCTGCAACACTTTAATCGGCAAGTATCAGCGTGGATTCTATCTCGCTAGATCGACTACTGAAAAAAAAATGACAATTATGTTATTAATAGATAAATAATGATGTCTTAAGTAAACCATAAAGTGCTAAAAAAAAGTTAAATATAAATTATCATGTTTTTTTTTATAAATTTAATATTTAACTAACTAAAAAACCATTTAAAAACCTGTATCTAAAAAAAGTATGCTTTCTGATTTGTTTGATAATTATAAATTTATAAAATCAAAGGGTAGTGCCCAGCCAAGTTCTGGCACTACACACTTTTTAGAGGATCAAACTCAGGTGATTTTTGAACCCGCTCTTACTTCAGTACCAATAAAGTCAGAAACTTCAGCATTTGCAGCATTTGCCAGGCTTAGGCAACTCACCAAATTTCAATTCCTTAGCATCAGTGGTTCCCGAGATATAAGCCTGCAAAAATTTTAACTGACTGACTCACTGACAGATCATCAAAATTATGGAGCACTTCCCGACATCGTAGAATCTTGTAATTTCGCATAAAGTTAGGACTTGGTGTATACAAAGGAAAAAATTGAAAATTTAAGATTTTTCATTCAGTGGGCGTGGTACCCGCACATTTTCATAGAATTGATATAAATTACTTGGAGCCCTTCTGATTGCCGTAGATTGATGAAATATGGTACAGCAGTAGGGCTTAAAGTGCAAGCAAAGAGAAAATTTTAAAATTTGGAATTTTGTGTTTAGGGGGCGTGGCATCCACCCATTTGAATAAGAATTGATATCAATTATGAGGAGCACTTCTGATTGTCGTAGAATGATCAAATTTGGTGGAACGGTAGGGCTAGAAGGGCAAACAATTTCAAAATTTTAAAATTTGGGATTTTACATTCAGAGGGCGTGGCATCCACCCATTTTCGCAGAATTGATGTCAATTATATGGAGCACTTCTGGTTGTCGTAGAAAGCTGAAATATAGTAGAGCGGTAGAACTTGAACTGCAAACAAAGGCTTAACTTTAAAATTTGATACTTAACATTCAGGGGGCGCGGTATCCGCCCATTTTCTCAGAATTGTTATTAGGTATGTGGATAACTTTGGATTGTTGCAGAATAAAAACATTTGGTAGACTGGTAGATCATGTGGTCAATACAAAGGGGATATTATAAAATTTTAACTTATACATTCAGGGGCGTGGCACCCGCCTATATTCTCAGAATTGATATGAACTTCTGATTGTCGTAGAGTGATGAAATTTGGTAGAGCCATAGGACTTGACATACAAGCAAGGTGAAAATTAAAACTTTGAGACCTTACATTCAGTGGGCGAGGTAACCACCCATTTCCACATAATTAATATTAAATATATTGCGAGCACTTCCGATTTGTGCGGGATTATGAAAAATGGAAACGTGGTTAGTTTTTAGGTGTAAACAAAGAAACAGTTGAAATCATGAACTTTTTCAAGCAGGGGCGTTTCATCCACCCACTTCTTATCAATTATTATCATTTCAATGGAGCACTTCTTACTTACGAAAATTGGTAGAGGGGTAGGACTTGTAGTACATACAAAAGGCATAAATTAAAAACTTACTTTTCCTTAAATCTTTGCAAAAAGTAGTGAAATCACAACAAAAACATAAACGTTAAAAAAGGAACCAAGTTCTTTTATAAACAAAAACTCCGCGTAGCATTTCAGCCGTAAAAGGTAGTGAGATCTAAAAGTACGCCAAGTTTTTAAGTAGAGTAATATGGAAGAACCTTAAAATTTTTTTTATAAATCTGTTATTTAATGATTACTGACTTAATTTGAGTTGGTTTTACTTGGCAAGTTTTCTTTATTACCTAATTACTCAATTTGTAAATGAAAACTTGACAAGTAAACCAACTCAATTAAGTCAGTAATCATTAAATAAAAGATTTCTCTGATAATTTTGAGGTTCTTCCATATTACTCTACTTAAAATATTTGATATTTATAATTAATATACCTAGAACTTGGCGTACTTTTAGATCTTACTACTTTTTACGGCTGACATGCTACGCAAAGCTTTTTGTTTATAAAAGAACTTGGCTCCTTTTTTAACATTTATGTTTTTGTTGTGATAAAATTTTTAAAAATCGTTAGAATTGATTTTTTATATTAAAAATTAATTTTTTTACGTATCTCGTATCTCAACTTTTAGTATTTTAATAAATCCAATTAAATACAAAATTAAAAAAAAATCATTAACAAGTTTTCAAGAGATTGAACTTTCAAAACAAATTTCAATATTTTTTTAAAAATCCAAACCATAATTTTTTTCAAACTAAAATATGCCTCCTGAAGAAAAAATTGGTAGAAATCGGCTTAGTCGTTAACAAGAAATTTGAAAAGCAAAAAATCGGTTATATGACAGGTACCGCTAACAACAGTTATTGGTAAAGGTTTAAAATATGACGATTATTAAAAATCCACCATTAGTTTTTTCTTTACCAATAAGTGAACAAATTTACAAAACATAATTTGTAGAAAATTTAATTTGCTACAAGTTTTCAATATATTTTTTTTTGTCGGAGATAAAAAGTACGTGAGTTACGTGTGGTAATAGAACTAATCATTGATAAAAACAAGATGGCGGCACAATTGACACTAGGTGCAATTGTGCAAAATGTTGTTTTTGGCCCTTGTACTGATACTCTTTCGAATATCGAAGTCAAACTTTTTCTCGGAATTTTTTCCCAGCAAAAGTCCCGGACAAAATAGACTTTCGATCATGGTGATGCCGTACGGGTTTCTCAAACTTGTATGTACTAAAAAGCGAGAACAGAATTCGTATTTATTAACTATGAAAGCAAAAATATTCAGATAAGTAAAAGTTCTACAATTTTCAGGAGGGGTAAAACAACTGTTTTTAAAATATTGGAAAAACAAGATTAAGTTCAATGTGCTGAAGTTTTTAAAAGAATAACTCAGGCCGTGAGTGCCTAACTGCAATTTTATAGTAATTGAGTTTATTACGAAAATTCAATCTGTACCTACTAACCCACATTTCTGCATAAAAATTTGCTAAATTTTCGGCTGTGTGCCATAGTTACAGGCCTTTTGTATTTAGGCCAAACACAAAACAAATTAAAAGCTTGAGTGCCACTTAGGCCACTTTTGCGCTCGGCTTTTTGATTTTATTGTTTGAAACTTGAAGTTAGGTCAATTATTTTACTATTTGATCACAGGGGACATCAATGCAATGTGTTAAACATAATTCGGTAGGTACCCTGATAATCTCCCTCTATAAGCCATAACTTCATGGCGTTTCATAGTAAAGTTAATGCTGCAGCTGTTGCTGCCGTAACGAAGTGAGTGAGTGCATTACCGATATACAGGGTGTGCCGTAAAGGATGGTCCAAAACTGAATATGGTGATAGGCCAGGTCATGACCTTTCAGAATTTGGTAACTTGTTCATACCGAATCATAACGGTTTTCGAGTAACGGCTATTTTTCAAAATTTTAAGAAACCTTTACTTTGAATCTGTTTTTTGCTTACCCTGTCCATAATTGACTTTTGTTTTCTTTAATTTTTACACTAAAACTTTGGCTAATAGTTTGACTTAATTTACTGAATAAAAAATGTTCATTAACATCACCATCCGCCTACAAACTAAAAGATAAACTTGAACTTTGACCAAACTTAATTTTTATTATATCGATTAAATTGCTGGATTTCGGTGGAGAGCTTTATTTTGATGTATTGCGCATTTTTTAAATAAAAACTTAAATTTGGGCAAGGACTTTCGATTTTGTAGGGTGAAAGGGGAAAAGACCAGTATTTTGAAAAATTTCTCGAAAAGCATCAGGTTTTGTAAGATCTGTCTTTGGAAAAAGGGTAGCTATTAAAATTCCGCACAAAAAAGATCAACCACTTTTTCGCCGGAGCAAGAGATTTTGAAAAAAACAGGGACAAAATATTTTCCACACCGTTGCATTTGCGCTCATTTGGCTCAAAATCAATTAGTCTAACAAAAAAATTATAGTTATATATTCTTTGTAGAATATTATAAGCTACAATTTTTCCACAGATATTTCATAAAAAAAACTCATGGTTTTCGAGAAATTTTTAAAAATACTGGACTTTTCACTTTTCACCCTACAAAATTGAAAGTCCTTTCCAATGAACAAGTTACCAGATTTTGATAGGTTATGACCTGGCCTTTCACCAGTTTCAGTTTGGAACATCCCTTACGGGACACCCTGTATACAATCTTATCCAGACTAAAGAGTTGATGAGATTAATCATAAGTTTCTTGTCAGTGGACATTCATATTTAGGTACAAAGCAACTAAGATTTTGGGTTGCTTGAGAAAAATATTTTCCAAATATTTACATCCCCGATAATTGTATAGATATTATAAGCTCAGCGGGAAAATAAATATTCAACGTCATAAAAATGACCAAAGACCACTGAAACTGGAACTAAAAAAAAAAACATTTAAAATAGAAAAATCTTTACAGAAGGACTGGCACAAGATTTTTCAGCTAAAATATTTAAGGACCGACCTCTTCTTAATATTTTTTAAATATTTACTTGACGAAAATTTTCCATTTTAAAGTATTTTATTTCGAAAACAATAAGTGTAAGACTAGCAATCCTCAACCTCAAATATTTATACCCTGATGGAGGATATAAGCATGGAGAAGAATAAGGATTTACTGGAGCAGGAGCTTCTGCAGTTTTTACTTTGAATAGGTACCTACATCACAATTTGATCATAGAAAAAATAATTCTATTGCAAATAGTCTTTTTATGAAGATGTTAAGTTTCAACTTAATTAACAGAAAACTTAATTCGTATAACTTAATGAATTAATAAAATAGAAATACGAAATACATACAAAACTTGTTTTATTTACAAATCTTTGGCCTATCTTTTTAATTTTTTCACATTTTTCCTCTGTGCAATAGTAGCTAATCTGACTTTAAAATTATAACGGTATTTTGAAGGATTATGAATCCAAAAACAAAACCCTGTTATTTTTTGAGCATATTGCAAAAATAAAATCAAAGTTATGTTTCTTTGTTTCAAAACTACAAGTGTTATAAAATAACCCGTTTCTTATTTTGTATCTACTGAATATAATGAAAAATGAAGTTAGGCCACTATTGCACTAACGGCTTCAATTCAACTCCACCAACGAAACTCGCTTTCTTCTCTCTATGTATGGATCTTCTTGAAAAAACTACGTGCTTAGATAAGTTTCGATATGCATGTTTCGTTAAGAATACTCGAATTAAAAAAAAAGTGCAGTTTGCTTGTCTTTCCTCCAACCTCAGCGGCTGCTCATCAACAACTTTTTCGGGCATATTACCAAGCTCAAGTGTGACTTGGTTATCAGCTAGACCCAAAATACTGGGTTGGAAGTTGGTCGACAATATTTTAGAACCAGTTCAATTTTTTCTCCCACCAGCGCAGCGCCGGAAAAACACAATTGTTGTGCAACTATAAAGAAGTTGGACTGTTTTGTTCTGTAGCATGTACAAATTGCCAAAACCGGTCGTGCTCCAATTTTGAATCACCAAAAATTACTTGCACCCGGGATGAAGGAGAAGAACAAGGATATGAAGAAGAACGAGGAGCAGGGGAATCATGAAGTATTAGAGAATTATGAATCAGATGTATAAATTTCGCTATTTTTTTTTTATATTTACACAATTCTACAATTTTTGTCTGCGATAATTTTACGATAAAACTTACTGTTTTGCTGAAAATCGCGAAAAAAACCGTTTTTGTGACCCTTGAACCCGAGTAAGTTTTTTCAGGTGTCGGATCGATGAGGACTTAAAAGATTTCATTTATGATTGTCTTTTGAACAATCCTACCAATTTTCAGCTGGGGCGAATTTTTGTTTACCCTCGGATGTCTAAATTGACCGGACTATGTTCAAATTGTTGGTTTGTAAAAGTTAATAAATTAATTTTTTTTTTTAACTTTTGACAGTTAAAATCATAGTTTAGTGGAATTTTGTATAATAAAAAAAAACCATGCGAGCTTGATGGGAACTTTTTCGAGCGGAAACTTAAATATAAATTAAACCGTTTGAACTAAAAATTTCGGGTTTGCGCAACCAATCAGCATTTCAAAAGCAACAAAATCTGACAAAAGAAAAAAATTGAAAATTTCATTTTTTCAGATTTTGTACGTCAGCTTCAGCGGACCGGAAGAGCAGTTTTTAAACTTAAAATGCAAATAACAAAAAAATTCCCTTAAAAGATAAAAAATTAGTTTTTGCTCAACAAGTTGGCATTTAGAAAGCTTCAATTTTGGACATTAAAAAAATTATTATTTTCGTATGTTCGGGAATTAAAAAAAAAATAAATCGAGTGGCACAACGGCTCATGAAGAACCAGGGCCTAGTGACTAACAACTCGCAACCATTCCTGTGAGCGCCTGTCGACAGGAATGGAAGGAACCGACTATTTTATGCCGAATCCGAACGGCTAGCCGAGAAGCACTTATTCGTGACAAGTGATACTTTTGGAGGATTTGTCAATTCCTCGCAAGAGGCAGTAGCCTTCGGGAATTTGAATATTAAAAAAATACTATTTTAGGTACAGAAAATTGAATTTTTTTTTCAGAACTGAAGAGCACTTACAAAGAAACAAATTTGGGTGCAAATGTTACTTCAAGATACTCATGATTTAGATTTCGTCCGCCAACTTTAGGCTAACTTAACTTAAAAACTAAGCGCGTTACAAATTTTTGGTGTGCGCAACAAATAAGCATTTAATTTGCTACAAAAACAAATATCAACTTTTTTCGATTCCGCCACAAGTCCGCGTCTCAACTTTACTCCAAGATAGCGGCAACCTTGAAATTTAAAAAAAGGTTGCAAGGTTTCCGCTATCTATTAAACTAAATACCTATACTGAAATAAAGATAAATTGCTTACATTTTTTGATGCAACATGCAATTTTCTAGCTTGTTGAAAGAAGAAGGATAGGGAAAATAACGTTTTCTTGCAAAGTTCATTGAGAATAAGGTATTTACGAAATCCTGCAGCAACGATAGTGACGAAGGAGTTACGATGGTTTTAAATTAAACCTATAAAGCATATTTCTGAAGATTTCATTTATTATTCGATTTTAACCTTTCCCCCAATAAAACAATTTATTAATATAGAATTCAGTTACAATTTCACAAAAAGGGTTTAATACAATAAACTTATCATACCAATATAAAATCGAGTTCCCTAAGTTAACCAACATTTTTTCACGTGTTCATTTTATTCGTTTATTTTATAAAAGAGTATTTTCAATATAATCTATAAATATATAGTTTGAAGCCCCTCAAAGGATAAGAACAACCAATATCCTGCTCTCGATAAAATCCGCACCCATATGCTCTTTTGAAGTTAAATAGAGGGTGGGTTAACTGACTTAACTCTGGCTTATTGTAACCAAAGATAAACAATGGAAAACGAGCATTATGATATCTATACTTGCTTTTTGACTTATTCAGAGTGATAAATTCGAAAATTTCATTCAATTTTTGTCTTAGCATTAAGTCATGACAGATGCGATAATCCTTGCTCTTTATTTACTCAACAATTTTGTGTGTAACTGCAAGTGATACAAATATAAAATCCGATTAGGTTAACTCATGTGTGTGGTTTAGGTAACAGAAAACACTGAAAATCTTTCATTTGAATATAGAAAAAACTTAACTAAACATACCGCGACCCAAAAGAACACGCTACTGGATCATATAAACTTTATTGCTTAACTAGCTTCATATATATTGTAGAAAGAATATTTATTTTTAGCTACTTTGGAATTATATTTTTGAGGTTCTCAAGAATTTTAGGCTCATAAAATTTTCTAAAACAAGTCGAAAAGACAAAATAGTGTATTATAGAGGAGTGAGAAGAAGGCTGGAAAAACACAGGCAAACTTCTTTGCTTCAAAGAAACAAAAACAAAAAAAACACGGAATAATCATCCTCGTAAGGACCTTCAGATTCGTTTCACAGAAAATCATTTCTCGCTCGCCCCTCTCACATCTTCACGAATTGAACATCGCGTGTGTTTCTTTTCAGGATTTATGTATTTATGATTAGGTGCAATTAGGTCTTAAGAAATGTCTAATGCCTTACCTTTTAAGGACAAACAATGCACGAAGTCTTAATTACCCAAAACAACAGAATCTCTATACATATGCATAGGAACATACTAAACGTTCAGTCTAAGGAGTAAGAGGAGAAAAGGATAAAAATTCAATCTCAGGTAAAAATGTTTGCAGGGGTAAGGACTTTACCGGATAAACTTTTTTGTACCTCGGATAAAATTTACTTCCACCAGGACTTTCTACCCCTCGATATTTCATATTTTTTCCCTTCGTGTCGTTGTCTGTTAAAAACAATAAATAAACATTCACTGACCTGCATTCGTTTGCTATACATTCGCCTCTCCTGCCTCTTTGAATCTGAGCATCATAGTCTGTGCACTATACGGTTCTTACCCTTGTTCGTAAGCAAATATAAAGGACAAAGAAATTTAGGGGAAACTTGCAGTCAAAATCTATTGTCAGAGGATGGAAATTTATTGTTTTTGTGCAACAACAATACACACGGAGAGGTCGTGTGCCAAAAACTGTCATATCCCAAATATCCCAAAGCTGGCAATGCGAAAGACTACATTAGGAAGGATCAATGCCCGTTTGGGAATCATTCGGCTTCGTAGCCTCGTCGTGATCTCATCTCCTTCGTTGTTTCGGAAATAATTAATTTATTTTTTTTTCCTCAATTTTTGTTAAAATATGACAACAGCAACTACTAATTTCTACCCGGAATATACACAAGACTCAAGCTCATACAGCATGTATCACCATCAGCAGCAGCATCTTCAGCAACAACAAACCCACCAGCAATCAGTTCCTCAGTTCTACGATGGATACGCATCAGGACTTCCAGAACCCTATACACCAAGCTATCACAGTTGGAATCCAGCGACTTATAACAGTCAGTACTACCGTCCAGAACAGAGTAGTTACTTCGACTATGCCAGCTATAGTGCTTCATCAGAATACACAAGTCCAAATCAGTGTGCTGTTGCAACCGCAACTTCGACCGTGGTACCTTCAAAACCATCACTGGAAGCAGGTCCTTCCAAGCCGGAGTCATCCAAACGCAAACACGAAGATGACGAAGACACTGAACCACCCAGCGCTCTGAGAGCTCTACTCAGCAATCCAGCAAAGAAAGTCAAACACAACCCGGAGACCTTTTATGACCAATTCAAGAATCAAAAACAACGCAAACAGCTTTTGAAAAAAGAAGCTAAAGCCAAGGCAATTTCATCTGCCTTATCTGAATTAGACTCAACATCCATTTTGTCGCCGAAGAGCAGTGAAATTGACTTCCATGATGTTTACGCCGCGAAATTGCTGAATCATCCCAGCAAGGATGGCTTCCCAACACCACCACCGCCATTATCCAACATCACTTCGGTCTCCTGCTTAAATTCACCAACAACAACTTCCATCGTTGAAGGCATAAGTACACCACCCCTATCGCCAGGGGATGCTAGCTGTTCAGCGATTTCATCACCACCGAGTTATTTCAATGAAATCAATCATCAAAATTTGACAGCTGTCAGTGAAGGCAGTGAATTCAATTGGTCGCAGAGTGATGAAGGTTTTACAGGTAAAATAATATTTCTAACTCTCTATCTGTCTCTTTTGTTTGTCTTATGCTCTTGCTTGGAAATGGTTTCTAATAAAATATATTTTTCATTTTAGATTCAAGAGACTCGAAAAGAACCCGTCAAACATACACCCGGTATCAGACTTTAGAGCTTGAGAAGGAGTTCCATTTCAATCGGTACATTACCCGTCGTCGCAGGATCGACATTGCAAGCGCCCTTAGTCTGACTGAGCGGCAGATCAAGATTTGGTTCCAAAATCGTCGTATGAAATCGAAGAAAGACCGCTCCCTGGCCACCACTCCAGACACCCTCACCCAACTCCCCTTTCCCCCACATCCCTTGGCACAAGATCAGCAGCAGCAACGAAGCGCCATGACCTATCCAAACCCATTGGAGATGCCATCTTCTATTCCTTCCTCAACAACACAAAACTATATCAACCCATCGGCAGTGAACTACTATAACACAGGTCCTGCACCAGCCACAACAACAGCTTCCTATTTGTCTCAATACAATACATCAGCCGGATATGAATCCTCATCGCACAACATGCTTCCTCCCACAAACCAGTCGGTTGCGGCTGCGGTACCGTCTCATCATCTTGGACATCAACACCAACAACAACAACTACACCAGCATGAAATCTACCATCAACATCATCAGCAGGATCACCACCATTATAACCATCATCATCAGTATGCGCAGCAGCAGTCAGCCCAAATACCAGCAGCAGCAGCAGGATCTGGAATGTATCAGTTGGCATGAAAGAAACACAACCAAAAACCGAAGAAAAAGGGATCTCGAAACTTTTTTCGTTTTCTGAAAAGAGGATGAAAGTGAAAAAAAAAAATATAAAAGAAATAATTTTGTCGATGACATAGAAACTCCAGGGATAGGACTAAATAGTGGTCCCTTTTCCGAGCAGGACATGCTAGAGTGCACACACGAGGATATAGGAAATTCGAACAAAGTTATTTGTTGAAAAACTAAAAAATACACTGGTGTTTGAGAGATGGTATTATATGCATTGCATTGGCAAGGATACACACGCACAAACAATAGGTGTACTATCAGCAATCCCCTTTGCCTTGGTTTTTGCTGTTTTGTCAAGGATAACCAATAAATTATATGTTTTGTGACACGCACAGCGAGCTCCGGCTTGAACGGAGCATCGAGAGGGTGCGTTTATTTAGCTGACAATCAAGCAGGCGCAATACTGATAAAAACGGTTGCAAGCATAGTGGCAATCAATGGTTCATATTGTACATCAGATGGAAAAGTAAGGAGCAGTTGTTGTTAGCGATAGTTTTCGTATTTATATCACTTAGATTTTTGTAAAATAAAATGTTAGGATCGATTTAATGAAAATATCACGCAACCCTTTAATAAAATTGTAAAAAAAAGAACTTAAGACTGAACAAAAAAATATTATGTAAGAATCAAAGAAACTATGTATGTATAATTATTGTAAAAATATTAGTTTAATTTGTTTTATCATTGAAGAAAAAAACATAAAGAAAATAAATTAAATTATTTACGTACCTTAACGCTTAACCTATCAAAATCAGTTCTAACTTTCATTTCTGAATTCCTTGTTTTCCAAATGTTCGATGTTCAACATATAAACTACGGGCTGACAACACATTTTTCGACATCATCGGTACATGGATGAAACTTTGGTCACAGAAAGGTTGAGGGCCGTCAAACACAAAAACGTAGCTTTTACACTGCGGGTCAAATGCTTAGGCCTTATATTTTTAAAAGATTAAAAATAAGGGCCTAATTGATCGAACCGGAGTGGCAGACTGTTGTTTTTGTATTATGTGCCTATTAATCTCTCAGATTGGTGCGCAAGTACATCCGTTACTAGTTCTTGGTCTATTCAGAAAACTATAGCGACCGATGAACTTACATACCTCATTTCGTAAAAGTTTGAAACTTTGGTCACAAAAAGATTTATGCCCAACAAATATAAAAAAACAGTCTCCCACTCCGGTTCGATCGATTAGATCCTAATTTTTAATGCTGTAAAAATATTAAATCTAAGCCTCTGATCCGGAGTGTAAGAGTGACATTTTTGTGTTTGACGGTCCTAAAACTTTCTGTGACCAAACGTTCATCCATGTACTGATGAGGTCGAAAAATATATTGCCAGCTCTCCGGCTAGTAAGGTTGATCCTTGATCTATATCAGTAGCATAGGAATATTTGCATCAGGTTTTGTCCTGTGTTGCCATTTTTGTCTTTATGGAGTTTATGAATTCGAACGAAAATCAGAACTCGAATGTTTTTCTCGTAGGCCTAGTTTGTTAGTTCTGACTGCTGAGTTAAACTAAGGAGTGTTAACTTTTCGAGGTACAAATTAAGAACTTTTCAGACCCCATATCAATTGTTGTTGAATGGTTATATGCGATGTATTGTTAAATCAAAGAAATGTACAACTTTAACCCCGCCTAAGATGGAAACAGGATGAATTATTGATTTATCAAAACAAACTAGACATAATAAGTCTTTACTTCGGCAGTAAATGATACGAGATACGACTGATGATACAACTGGATTCGCGTTAAAACCACCTCATTTCATGCATAAGACACCCTGTAACAAGAACACCTTTATCACATCGAGGTCTTTTAAACAAAAATGGTTTGACAAAAAGTGTATGAATGCGCGAAAGAAGTCCTTCGTTCTTTCTTTTGAATGCATTCCGTAACTGCAACTGTTAAAAAATACAAATCGGTACGATGAAGCATATAAACACTACTCAAACTTATGTCTCAACAAGAAAACAGAGTTTGAAAACCATCAAGCTTATTATACTTGGTCAAAAAGTAGATTCAAAAGAGCCTTTCTTTTGAATGCATTCCGTAACTGCAACTGTTAAATTATACAAATCGGTACGATGAAGCATATAAACACTACTCAAACTTATGTCTCAACAAGAAAACAGAGTTTGAAAACCATCAAGCTTATTATACTTGGTCAAACAGTTGATTCAAAAGAGTAGGTAGTTTTGGAAGGTGACAAAAGAAACAATGGATCAAAACTTTGTAATAGGGTCATGCAGTGGCGGGCGTGGCGATACTTTTTGCCACCCGGGGCAGATCCCATTTTTGCCGCCCCCTTTTTTTGCCATCAGCGTCAATAAAATAAGAAATTAATAACAAAATATTAAAAAAAAAATCGTAAAAGCGTGATTTATTACCGCAGATGCAAGGTTACGTCTGTAAAGTTGGCAGGGTATCTTTCAGCTAGAGTAACGGGAACAACGCAGTAATTTGCAGTTTTTTGCGTTTCTGTTCCCGATTTTTCACTACACCAAATAATGGGTATAATCGAGTGACATGGTGTAATCAAGTCAAATGGTGTGTTTTGAGAACCAAGCATGCTAGAAATTTAAATAAAGGCTCAAAATTGCATTACAAAGTAGGCTACGTCAAAATTTTGAACTTTGAAGTCCTTGTTTAAAAAAAAAATTTTTAAAATTTAAAAAAAAACTTGACTTCAATATGAAATTAGCAAGTTAAGTTGTGTATCTCGTGAAGTTAGCAGGGCAGTATGATTTCTTTTTTTCAAATAGAGGACTTCAAAAATGGGAATAGCATTTTTTCTTGAAATGCAAAAAGAACTACAAATTTGGAGCCTTACTGCCAAATTCTAGCATACCTGGTTCTCAAACATTATATGTGCTTGGCGCATACATTTACTGATCAATTGTCTAATCTCCAGTTAGATAAATGACCCACACTTACTCGAGAAACTAGTCTATCGAGTTTCCACTCACTTCAGAAAATCAGGTTTGAAATTTTAATTCCATTTCAATGCCTTTCATTTGACATTTAACCTTTATCTTAGCAAGCTTGTGTTTGTATGCACATGTTTGTACAGTAGCATTGGATGCCACACAATCAATGTCCGATTGTTGACTATTAGTATGAAGGATTTTTACAACTGCGATAATTTTTGATTAGATACTTTGGACTCAATAAATTAATTTATTTGAAGAATAATGGATGAATAAAAAATATGAAAAAGCGAGCAGGTAGGTCATTTTTTTTTCTTGTCGCCATTTGCACAAACCCCCCCCCCCCCCGAAAACTGACGCCCGGGGCCATTGCCCCACTGCCCTCCACACTGCGCCACTGGGGTCAGGAGTATCTGGTAATGATCTTTTGCAATGCAGTTTAAAAACATTTTGCATGGTAGAGTAGATCTTAAATATTCGGATGCCGAACCTCTATCTACTGATGATATATTGGACAGTGAATTAACCTCGGCTGAAGTACGGGCTGTTATCCTTAACCCTAGATAGATAACCTACGTCGAATCGACGTAACAATTACATGTAACTCTTATGGGACATGAAATAGGGTAATGTTTCTAGGGTTAAAGCCAAAAATTGCAAAGCTCCTGGAGAAGATGGGGTCCCGCACGAATATTTCAAAAACGCAACGCCAACCTTTATTTTAAAACTAATATCCTTTCTCAACCAAGTCTTTGTAGAAGAAGATGTTCCATCATCATTAAAAAAGTCTGTAATATTTCCCATCCAGAAAACAGGAGACATGGATAACGTGGACTCATTAATGAACGTCATTGTAAAATTGTTTTGTGGAGTACTCGCTAACAGACTGGAAACATGGGTGGAAACCAATATCATGTTTGCACTTACTTCCATCGTCAGAGCATTCCAAGTTAGAAACAAGAAAGTCTATGCGTTTTTTGTGGACTTTAAATCTGCCCTTGATCTTGTGAACCGGAACGGACTCTTCTACAAACTGTATTAAAATAGGCATATCAACAAAGTTCATCCGTATAGTAAGGGAAATGTATGCAGAATCAAAAGCAGCTGTCTGGGATGAAGCGGCGTACTCGGAATGGTTTAAAACGGACACTGGTGTCGAACAAGGATGTCTTTTAAGTGCTCTTTTATGTTTGCTCTTTTCGTTTTCATTAATGATGTTTAAGCTTACTTGCATGGAGGACTTCGAATAGCTGATTTGACAATAAACGTCCTTTTATATGCTGATGATCTGGTGATACTATCCAGATTCCCCATCAGGCAATCTTCAACTGATGATTTGGGCTGGCCATGATACGATAAGTAAGTCTCGTCTACGTCTAGTTAAAATCGAAAATTTTTAGTCTCGTCTCGGTCTCGTATCGGTCCCGTATAATTAAGTTTCGGTCTCAGTCTCACCTTTTTCGCGAGAAAATTTTAATTTGCAGACTCGTTAATATTTTCGATACGTCAAAATATAATTTGTCCACCATATAGTTTGGATATGTGCGGAAAAAAATAAACATTTAACTGAAATTGGATTTTTCAATTAATTAGTCTTTCTGTAAATTTCGGTTCAAATAAACAGTCTAGTCTCGGTCTCGTCTCGGATGCTTAGAAGACATTCTCGTCTCGTTTCATCTCTTCTCGTCTCGGTCTCATCATGCGAGACCAAGACTCGTCTCGTGGCCAGCTCTAATAATAAATAGAATATTTATACCAAGTTTCATCAACGGACTATTATTTTAAAGGGGTTCAGCAGTATTTACCTATATTGTACTGAAAATATAGTACGCGTAAGCGTAGGGTGGTTGAAGTGGCCATGAGAAGATGCCATGGGAACCCAGTTCAAAAGGAAATAGCACAAGACACTATCGCGAAGAAAGGCAGGCACAAAAATTCCAGGATGATACAAATGCAACGACACCTGCATTTAGTTGGCCTCAGACATGGAACAATCCAAAATCGGGAGGTCTGTCGACGTTTTCTGAGGTCAACCCAGCGGCAAACCCCACAAGTGGAACCTTAGGTGAAGCAGTTGAGTGGGAGAGTTGTGGTCCTCCTCGAGATCATGACAATCGCCGGTCTAAGGGCCCAGTTATAGCTATCATTGAAAACCATCATTGAAAATATTAATTGTCAATTTTGAGAGATTTTGAAGAAAAAATAAATGATTATTTTGATGAAAAATTAAAGCTAATTGCCTAAATAATTATTGCTAGGTAAAACAAAATTCAATTTGGCTCAACTTTTTTTACCAATGATCATTGAAGAAATTAAAATTTACTTTATGGGGAAGATATAGGTCAAAATTTTTTTTTTTCCTTACTATGAACCTAACTTTAAAACTCCGAAATGAAAACGAAAACTAAGAATTTTTCAACGGCGGCAGTGGTCAAATTCCGAAATGTTTTGTTTTCATAATTTATTCCGGAATTTGATAATTGATTTCTTGGATAAGAGAATTTTTAATATACTGTCGAGACTAGTACTGTGCCAATTTATAGCAGTTAACACATTTTCGAATTAAAAGAATGCAATATTCAAGGCACATGTATGTACATATTTCCTCATATACCTTCCTATACTGTTGCTTCCTTAAATTCAAAAAAAAAGCGTCCGCCAAGCTTGCCAACATTTTTTTTTTCGAAACCTTGTATTTTTGTGCATTGCCTTATGAAAATCAGTTTTTCGAAAAATAGTTTTCGAAGCCTTGTCTTAATAGAAACTCTGTTTTAAGAAACTTTTGCGGATTACCATGTGCTGAGTAGATATGTAGGTATGTTTTTAAATCAATACCTGTTCTTTTCTGTACTGCCCTCACTAATGTTGTATACATGAAAAAACACCTTGCTATAAGAAAAAAATAAATTGTCATAGCCAGCCCCGAGGATAACTTTTAAAGAAAATAATTTCATATTTGATATCTGCAATCAATGCCCTTTCAAACCATATATGTTTTTTTCTTATCGACTCTGGGTTTTTTTTGGGCACTATCCTTTAGCATTTTATTTCCCAATTTAAATACAAAAACTAGATTTTAAAAGATTTTTTTTTTAATTTTGAGTTTGGAAGTTAGTTTTACAAAAACTATGGACACGTTTTAACTTGATATGAAAATAAAATAAAAGAACAGAATTCTGGCTTTCAAAACAAGTAATTTTTTTTTGCTGTAAGGTTTGCCGTTGTTTAATATTTCAATTAAACAAATGCCCCTCCTCCATAAAGGGGCGGAGAAAAAAACCCCCTCTATGTTAAAAAAAATTTTCTATTGTGCTCCTTTAAAAAAACGTTATCAAATTTTTTCGCGCCATATGAAACGAACTCTTGCTAATATGAAACGCGCCGTATGAAATGAACTCTTGCTAATTTAAATTTGCCTAATTTAGTATTCATCAATATTTTCGTATAATTTCCGGATAAATATACACAGAAAAAAAAAGGAAATTATAACTCCACTCTCACCCTTACAACATGTTGAAATAACAGCAAATGAATGTGTATTTACCTTTTTTTTCTACAGGTTAATTGGTAATCAAACATTCAATATCTAAAAGAAAAACATGTTTTTCAGATTTATTGACTCTTCTACCCCTTGCATCTCGCTTATTATTGATCCTAGCTAAAATATGAAAATAGCTTTTGTTATAGACAATTTATTCGTCACTAATTTTGTAGTATGTACTTTTCCACTAGCATACTAGGTTGTGCAAACATTCACGAAAATCTGAAAAGGGGTACCTTTACCCCCCACACCCCCTGAGTTTAGCTCGTGGCCCTGGACTGGGGACTTTGGGTATGTTATACCTGGGGCCCTGGGGGTAACCCCTACCATTATACAACATAATAATAATTTTTTGCAAGCAAATTTCCTTCGTTGACTCGGATAAGAAACTGACAGCTAATATAAATGTAGTATATGACGTAAATGTAGTATATGACGTTGGTTTGGCATTAGAAAAGCCTCTGTCCATTTTTTTAAGAGCTTTCAAAGGTCTTTTCGCAAAAATGGCCATATGGCCTATCTATAAATTTTATTTGAAAATTTTTTAAAATAAAATTTGGTAGTCCAACTTTTAGTATTTATTAAAATACAATATTTTACACAAAACAAAATTTTCAAACAAAATACTATTTTTTTACTCAAAAATTTTTTATTTTGGTTAAAATCGGTGGAACCGTTAGTGGGAACAATTTATCTACCAAAATATTTATCATACTTTAAGTAGTAATTCGTAATTTTTTCGGCAAAATATTTAGACCCGTTTGTAATTTTTTTTTTTTTTTAATATTGGTTGTATGGCAGGTACCGCTATTATTTGAACTAAGCTAAAATATCAATTTTCCCTCTAGGGAATCTCCTAAAAACCTTAAATCCAAAGATTTATGAATATCGCTTCAAAGACTGAATTCCCAGACAAACTTTTTTGCATTCTTCATATCATTTCGATTTGTTTACGAATCCAAAACTTGCCCAATAGAACCGATGTAAGTCTCACGTTAAAATTTAAAAACCGCTCAAACGGTTAATAAAATAACTTTTTTGTATTAAATTTTGCAAACGCCAATTGAAAATAAGTTAGTAATAAGCTGATTTTTTTTTAAATTTCACTAAATCCATTTTTTAACAGAACCTTCTTAATACCTATAACTACTTGCTACCATAGCCGTTTTTTTAGTTTTAATTTCCAAATTCCTATTTATCAGATAGCCTGATTTGAATAACATTTATTGCATACCTATAGCTTAGCTTCTAAGAAGGTAAAATTTGATAGAGAAATTGGTTTACTTGAATTAAAAAAAAAAACATAATTTTGTTTTCAACTTTAACTCAAGATATCTTTCCACCCTGCAATTTTTTTTTTTGATTTTATCAGCAGCTGCATTTTTTCACTTTGCCTCAGATGTTATTGATACATACATTTACCCCCGAAAAATAATTTCCCCTAATCTGGTGTGTTGACTTATAGAGACTTCTCTTATCAACAATCCAACCACCGTCTTTTATTATAATTCGCCTTCGATTGGTAATTTTTCATTAAATATGTCCAACTTTTGTACTATCAATCGAAAGATTTTCCTAGGGTTGTTTTTAATCCATTTCTCTTTCTGTCCAGTCTGTCTAAAGGGTCATGATTCTGCTCAGCACTTTACCTATTATACATAACATTTGAAAAGAAGCACATGTTGTACACCTTTTTTTCAAAAATCAATTTAAGAACTAGAGCGGATTAGCGCGTCTTCAATGTGTCGTTCAAATGCAGACTAATTGCCTGTTGCGTCCTTAGAAACAACAAGGCCATTTCAAGACTTCTGTTTTGGAAGAAGGCGGCTGGTATAGACAACACTCACGCAGGCATTTTGAAAAATTCACAAAATGCAATAAATGCCAGTTCACGACCGAATTTCTATTACGTTTTGTTTACTGTAAATATAAAGATAATGCTATTTAATCCTTTTCCAGTTAAAAGGATTTAACGCCCAAGGGTTAGAATTTCAAAACAACTTAGGTAGGTTGGTATAAGTGTATCTACATACCTGTTATATATACTTGCATTTATTCGGACTATTTTGGCAAAATGGCAACACACAATAAATAATGTATAGAAATCGCAAGGATATTTGAATGTTTATTTACAAAGAAGGATACCCGTTCAGTTTTATGGTGTCATGCGATTCAGTTTGCAAATTTGCGAAAGTATTTTAAATATCTTTATGACGACTTTGTGTTCGAAAATAAGAATTTTCACAAGAAAAAAGATCAGAGTCGTTTGTTTTGAAAGGCGGGTTTTATTTTGGGTTTTTAAAAGGATTACGGTAAAGGATTACAACTCTTTAAAGTCGTCGCGTCCGTCGGTCGTCGAAGGGGTGTTTTATTTGATATTTTTATTTTCAAAGGTTTTGCATTTGTGTTTATATTTAAAATTTTATTAGCGGCTTAGGATGATATTGTTGTTAGAAAAAATACCTTTTTTTTTGTAATCTTATGCGAAGATGACTTATTGCAAACTGTTGCGTTTGATAAAAATAAATGACAATAATAAATGAAAAAGTGTCCTTCGTGTAGCTAAGCATAAATAAACTTGCACAAT